>CM019072.1:114833413-115265220 GCA_009667805.1 Leptobrachium leishanense
TCTATCTATCTATCGATCTATCTATCTATCTATCTATCTATCTATCTATCTATCTATCTATCTATCTATCTATCTATCTATCTATCTATCTATCTATCTATCTATCTATCTATCTATCGTGCAATTAGACCTCACTGGGTTCCGGGCACATATTATTCGCAGCCACTCTCCCCATCCCTCTCTACACTTACATATATTTGAGCACAGCCCCAGTTTTTTTTAATCCCAAAATCCCATTAATCCCCAAACCCTCTCAACACCCAGTCAGTATTAACCCCCCAGTTAACCCCGAGTCTCCCTGCGAACCCCACTTCTCTGCTATAAAGACTTTCGAGCCATGTGGCCATTACAATGATACCTGCATGTACGATTATATCGGGTGTAAGGTCAGTGAATGGGTATAGATTTATGTAGAGTGCGATTATGGCCAGATAAGGAGGTCATGGGATGTATGATTGAGGCACTGGGGTTAAGGGGCTCTAGAAATGGATAAGCATTCACTGCAGGGTCTCCGAAGTGCGCCGAGTGGATCCACCTAACGGCACCGATAAACCCACCAAACACATCCGATAAACCACCGCACATAACCGTTAAACTGACGAACGTAGCCGATAAACTGCTGAACGCAGCCGAAAAAAGCTGATCAGCCGCTTAACAGGGGTAAACAAAAAACAGAAAAACAACATTTTTTTAAAAGGCATTTGACACAAAAAAATGCAGGAAAATGCATGGAAATAATAAATAAGGTCGTATGAATAATAATGAAAAGGTCTGGTACAGAATTAAAGCAGAAACACCAAATTTAAAAAAAATTGGAATAAAAAATGTCACAGAAAAAATCCAGAAAAATGCCTAAAACACACAAACAAAAACACACGAACAGACAAAAACACAAACACAGACACACAAACATACACCCCAAACAGACAAAAACACACACAGATAACCGCAAATATACAAAAACACACAGACACCCCCAAACATACAAAAACACACACACACACAGACACCCCCAAACATACAAAAACACACACACACACAGACACCCTAAACATACAAAAACACACACACACAGACACCCCCAAACATACAAAAACACAAACACTGACACCCCAAACATACAAAAATACACATAGAGACCCACAGACACCCCCAAACAGACAAAAACACACACAGACACACAAACATACACTCGAATAGACAAAAACACACACGCAGACAACCACAAATATGCAAAAACACAGACACCCCCAAACATACAAAAACACACATTAAGAAACACAGACACCCCCAAACAGACAAAACCACACACACACCCCAAACATACAAAAACACACAGACACACAAACATACACACAGGAACACACACAAGCAGAATTAAAACAGAAACGCCAAGTTAAAAAAAATTGGAATCAAAAATGTCACAGAAAAATTCCAGAAAAATGACTAAAAAATAAATTATAAAAATACTTTTTGCTTCAAATAAAAAGCATAAACGGTGGAATAATTTTTTTTGTAAAAACGAGAAATTATTTTTTTTCATTGAAACCTATTGGATCCGCCTGTTTCAACCTGTCGAACGAAAGCAACGAAAACCTGGGCGTTTCGCCAACTTTTCGGTGCTGTTCGGCCTTCACTGAATAGATCAACCATTACTTCTCTTGGGGGATTTCACTGCTGCCAAACAGGCACCGTATTTCGCTGGCAATTCAAAAATATTTGGTGAAATGCCAACTTTCCGAATAGCCGAATTGCAGCGACATTGTACCATATGGTGAAGTTCACCGTTCGGTGCAATTCGGTGGCAAATTTGTCTCTCTTTGAATAACCCCTACGTGTTCATTAAATCCTGTGCAAGTAAATTTCTAAAGGAAGTCAAGGTTCAGGACTGTCTCCAGAAATCTGGGACAACTGGCGTTTATGTCCAAGTATGTTATCTTAATACTTTCGTTTGTGAACAATTGTGAATGAAGGACTTCCACATCCCAACGACATTAACAGCTGGGCGAGCGGCAAGTCCTGGCATGTCCAGAATGGGAAACCAGACAAACTGGAACCAACGTGCATGGAGGATGAACACGAAGTCCGATCAACGCATCAATGTTACCAGGGTCGGATAAAGATCTCTATGGGCCTGGAGCTGAATATTTTGGTTGGGCTTTTTTTGGAATTCAGTGAAATGAAAACATATTTGAGTTTATTTAATAGCGCCGATACAGATATATCTAACCAGATACAGTATTAGTCAATTTACATTCAGATTTCAATCATTTACAGCATGTAAAATTATTATATTACGGTTTTATATTCTATCAGGGTTATTCAAAGAGAATCGAAAACTCACCGCACGTTCGGTGACTTTTCGTTCTCTTCAATTCGGTTCCATTTGGTGATCCCATTTCGGCGACCCTGCGGTGTATTCAGCAAGCACCACAGGGTCCCGGAATTGCAGGTAAAAATCACGGCAAACCCGACGAACACTCACCGTAAAACCCGGCGAAGGCACACCGAAAACACGCAAAAACACCTGGATTAACTCCGCCGAAAACGCAGGAAAAACCCGAGAAGGAGCCGATCATACGCAGCACAGCCGCCGGAAAAACCCGACACCGCAGATGAATGCAGTGAATAAATTAGCAAAACAGTTCATGCTTGAATGTTTGAAAAGTGAAACGCTGTTTGCAAAGAAACTACTGAGCGAAAATGTCTGAAATTTACATATGATCCAATGAATGATAATAAAAAGGCTGTTACAGAAAGGATAAGTAAACTTAAAAAAAAAAATCAGAAATTTTCTTATTAAAAAAAAATATCCCGAAAAATTCCTAAAATATCCTAAGAAATCTATAAATAAAGAGACTCTTTACTGCAGAATTTTATAATGAACAGTTTATTAGATATTGAATTAAAACGGGAATATTTCTAACATTGAAGCCTATGGGAATCGCCTGAATAAACCTGTCGAATGAAGCCACCGAATGGCAGGGCATTAGGGGAACCTTTCACTGCTGGTTTGTGCTCTCTGAACAGCCGAAGCAGTGCTTTTTCATGGGGATTCACTGCCCTCGAACAGGCACCGTATGTTCAGGCAATTCACCAGGATTTGGCGAATTGCCTGCTCTCTGGATAGCCGAATGGCCAAGAAAGGTAACTGAACGCTGATTTTCTGCGTTCGGTTCCCTTTCGGCAGCCATTCGGATCTCTTTGAATAACCCTGACAATTTTAACAAAAAAATTGAAATATTTCCCTTGTGTTTTGGAGGATGGTGTTTTATGCATAAAACGTGACCTTGCTCCCAGCGTGGGAAAATTAAAAGGTGCGCGATAGCACTGGTACTGCTCATTTTATACGTGACAAATGGACAATGCCATCGCTTTGCAACTAAAAATAAAGTTAAAACAAAAAATTCTCTTTTCTTTTCGATTTTACATGGTGATGTTTGGTATCAATGCAAAGGCCAGACTCTGCCCTGTCCAATGACACCTCGCTTGACCTTGTGAGGTGTAAAGATTAGTGACGCAGGGGTCCAAAGTCCCCCACTGTGCTCTTCGTTGCTGTGCGGCGGTTTAGGTTTTTGATGTAACAATTTGTAACAATAGATTGTACCATCACCCATCACCTCCACACTTGTTGGTGACATGAGAAATGTGATGGTTAGTTAGTGCAGCATCATTGTTCATTTTATAATTGAAAAGTGAAAAATATTGCTGTTAGGAAAAAAGGAAAAATAAATATTATTTTATTTTCCTTCTTAACCACTTCCATGCGGAGGACGCGCTGAGCGCGTCCTCCGCATGGCTCCTGCTGTGCGGAGGACGCGCTGAGCACGTCCTCCCTTTGGGGTCAGCGTTCGGACGGGTTCCGGCCGATCGCTGGCCCCCCCGGTGCGGGCTGACATCCTTGATGTCAGCCCAGCATCCGGAACCGCCGCCGATGAAATTAGGTGTCATCGCGGCATGTGCGGAGGAGGCGCCTGAAAGGGAGGGGGGAGGTCCTTCGGACCTCTCTCCCTCCCGATCGGCGGCATTGCGGGGGTTAACCCAGGCACCATTTGGAAGGGCACAGCCTGCCCTTCCAAATGGTGCCTGGCATTAACCCCTGGGGAGCTGGATCGCGAATCGGGGCTGAAAAGCGCCGGTTCGTGATCCTTTCCCGGAGCTGGCCGACATCTTGGATGTCGGCCAAGCCTCCGGGAACTCCCCCTGAGGACTGGCGTCATCGTGCATAGCACGATGACGCCAGTCCTAGAGTTAACCCCTAACTGCCACCAACGGTGGAGATAGGGAGTTCCAATGAACTCCCTATCTCCGATCCGTGGCAGCTAGGGGTTAAAGTTTGGTATGGTTGGATCGGCCAGAGCATGGCCGTTCCAATGATACCAAACACTACTGTGAAAAAAGTTTTTTAAAAAAAATAAAAAATAAAAATAAAAATATATTTAAAAAAAAATTATAAAAAAAAAATAAACATTTTTTTTTCTTTTTTTTGGTTCGTTAATGCAGCAATATTGTTCCCATTTCAATTATAATGTGAACAATGATGCTGCACTAACGATTTTTGTATGCGGTGCGTTTGTTAAAAATCGTGTAATTTTCCCCCAAAAAAAATGTAACGAGACCCCATCTCTAATTTTTTTAACAAGCGCACCCCATACAAAATATAACCGCAATTGCTCGCATGTTAAAATGTGAAAAAAAACACTTTACACATTGTAAATTATTGAAAATACATATTTTATTGCATTTTTTGTTATAATATACAGACATGACATAACGTATACATATAATAATGACATATTATGAATCTACCGAGTCTGACGGAAAGAACGATATATAATATGTCTGGGTCATATACTAATATAAGCCTTCAAAACACGTTTAAACATGATGAGCAAAACCGGTAAAAATGAGCTCAGCACAGAGGTGTGAAAAGCCTCAGCAGCGAAAGGGTTAAAACCTGGTCATGTTTGGTATCATTGGAAAGGTCAGTGCTACCTCACAAGACCCTGTAGCTGCTATGGCGTTGGAGATACAGGGGTCCAAGTGCAGACATACATATCCTTTCTCTGGGCCTATTCTGAGACATGGGCCTGGAGCTGATGCTCCTTCAGCCCCTATGTTAATCCGGCCCTGAATGTTTCTTGTGTTGTTTCGCAGTGAGTTTCATGGCCGGCAATGAGCTGTTTTCCCTTAGGATTGGAAAATTATAAAATATAAGGGGTTATTCAGAGAGAACCGAACTGGCAGAAAAAATTGTACCCAACAGTGAATTTCCCCGTATGGTGCAATTTCGTGGCCATTCGGCTATTCAGAAAGCAGGCAGTTCGCCAAATATTGCCGAATTGCCAACGAAATACAGTTGAACTTTGACAGCAGAGATATCCCCCATAGAGAAGCAATGGTTAATCTATTCACAGACACCGAACAGCAGAGAAATGTCAGTTGCAAATACCAGCAAAAATCGCTATTGCCGCAAACACTGGCATTACACAAAATGGAAAATGCAAACAGCAGCAGGAGAAACTTCACAGCGAATCATTCCCTGGCATTGTTTGAATCCCCTTTTGTGAAATGCTGACATTTGTTGCAACTTTGGCAACTTTTGGCAAACATTGAACCTCTATGAATAACCCACCGTAGTGTAATTATTGTGCTATAAGCATAAAAACAGTACATAAAGGCACCCGCATAACTTTATACATGTATGTGTGTGTTTTATATGTACCCCTTCCCTACCCCTATTTATCATTGCAGGGTACTTTATGGGGTTAGTCAGAAAGGTTCGAAATGTCCCCGAAATGTAACCAGACACTGAAATTCAAAGTATGGTGACATTTTGGGGCCATTAGGCTATTCAGAGAGCAGGCAGTTCGCCAAATTTTGGCGCATTGCCTGCATATATGGTGACTGTTCGAGGGCAGTGAAATCCCCCATAGTGAATCAATGGTTAATCTATTCAAAGACACCGAACAGCAGAGAAAAGTTGCCGAAATGCCCTGCTGTTTATTTATTTGCAAAGTATTTTACCAGGAAGGATACATTGAGATTTCTCTCGTTTTCCAGTGGTTTAATTCGGCAGGTTTATTCTGGCGTACCCCATAGGTTTCAATGTTAAAAATATTCCCGTTTTAATTCAATATCTAATAAACCATTTATTATTTTAATCTGCAGCAAAAATTCTCTTTATTTATAGATTTTTTAGGCATTTTTCGGGATGTTTTTGGCAAATAAAAATCAGTTTTTTTAAAATCGCTTTTTCTTTTTTTCTGTAATAGACCTTTTTATTATCATGACATTCATAGGATCTTATGTGTAAATTCCAGACATTTTCGTTCAGTACTTTTTCTGCAAACAGCGTTTCAATTTTGAAACTTTCAAGTGTATTGTTTTTTTTTTTTTACCCCGTTCGTCAGCTTGTCGGTTTTTTCTGGCGGCTGGTCTTCGCTGTGATTGGTGGCTCGTCGGCTTTTTCCGGTGCGTGCTTTTTGCGGCGGTTTCTGCAGATTTTCAGTGAGTATTCGGTGAGTGTTCGGCGAGTGTTCGTTGGGTTTGCGGCGGGTTTTCCCTGCATTCCGGGGACCCTGCGGTGAATGCTGAATACACTGTTGGGTGGGGAACTTTGATTCCCGGAAGTGCGGGGAAGCGCGGGGAATGAGAAGGTACCAATTTCGGTGCTCTCTGAATAACCCCTTTAGTTTTTTTCATATTCCCCCAATGCATAACCTTATATTTATCCACGTTGTGTTACTCGTGCTATTGCTGTATAATAGATATAATACATTGCACCCCGTCGGCGAGGGTCCCTAGCTCAGAATAGGTGAGTCCAGGGTCTTTACTCATCACTTTCCAGTCTCTGAGTGCAGATATATTTACACAAATTTGTTACTCAATATTTTTGTTATCATTTCATTCGCCATTAACGTGCGGAAATAAATACCCAGAGGTGCGACGTCTCGGCCTCCCGCATCAAACTGAAAGAGGCACTCTATGGCATTTTCCTAAGAAGGGGGATCTTAGCAGGAATTAGTCGAGGCTGAAACATATCACGGGGTTTAAGACCATCGTCCAATCTGCGAGCGGCTAAAAGCACTTTAGTTGCCGAAAAATTAAAAACAAAATCCCTTTTCCTGCTGTACTCACGGAGCCTGAAAGAAAACAAAGTCTCCCCTCCCTTTGAAATGTCACCAGCTCGCCACGAAGACGGCTAATTACATCTCGCCCCTAATTTCCCCTCACCTCAGCAGACATAATACGTCAAGGGTCCGCGGCGAACCCGCAGGGATGCTTTAATTCACTGGAGGCCGGTCACGTAATTTTCAGATTTCATTCATCAAAGATTTCGTAGCCATTACAGCAAGCGAGGAGAAGAGAAACCTTAATCCGAAAATCCAGATGGTGATGACATCAGCAATTGTATCTTTTAATATTTTTTTTTTGTTTAACGTTTAGAAGCCGAGCAGCTGTTTCCTGCCGGCACAGTCCAGCCTCGGACAAAAACTAAAAGTAGGGCAAAACCTTGGGTGGGTAAATCAAGATTATCAGTGATGGTTTTTCCAGTGTTAATGAAGTAAACTGAGTCTGTTTAGGTGAAGTTTGGAGAAAATACGGAAAAAGTTGATAATCCCTCGATGTTTAGTGATTGTTGCAAGTTTTACCGTTACAGGGATCCATTTAATTCAGCCCCGTCACCAAAATCCATTCAGTGAAATTTGGGTTTTTTTCGATTCAGGAGATTTTAATAAAGGCACGATGGCATTTTGATTCTCAATGGAAATTGGGGCCATTTGTCAACACTCTGATCTATACGTTTTAATGGAAATTCAGGCTTTAGCAATTTAATACGAAATCATTCATGAAAAAGTCCAAAAAAAATATCAAGTTACATAGTTACATATAGTTACATAGTTATATAGGGTGAAAAAAGACATGCGTCCATCGGGTTCAGCCTCTCCCACATAACCTACTGCTGTTGATCCAAAAGAAGGCAAAAAACCCAGTCTGAAATGCTTGTCAATATGCAACATACTGGGAAAAAATTCCTTCTTGTCCCCAGAATGGCAGTCAGATTTCTCCTTGGATCAAGAAGCTTTTACCCACATATTAAATATTATAACCCTTAATATTCTGTGTCTGCAGGAAGTCATCCAGTCGTTTTTTAAAAGTCTGTAAAGACTCTGACCCAACCACCTCAACAGGCAGAGAATTCCACAGCTTTATTGTTCTCACCGTAAAATAACCCTTCCTATGCTTTAAGCTAAATTTTCTTTCTTCCAGTCTAAATGGATGACCCCTTGTCCTGTGTATAGACCTGTTAATGAATAGGTTATCAGACAATGGTTGATAATGGCCCCGTATATATTTATATAAGTGCTGATAAGGGTTGATAAATTACTCCTTTGTCAGAGAAACAGTGAAAATCACTATGAAAACCGAATTTAAAGCTCTAACTCTGACTTTAACTTTAACTCTAACCCTTAAAATAACCCAAACGCTAACACTAAAAATAAACCTAACCCTAATGCTAACCCTAACTCTAAAAATAATCCAAACTATAATCCTAAGAGAAACCCTAACCCTAATAATAAACCTAACTCTAACAAAAATAACCCTAACTCTAACCCTAATAATAACCCTATCGCTTAACCCTAACCCTAACTCTAAAAATGACCCGAACTCTAAGCCTAAAAATAACCCTAACCTTTAAAATAACCCTAACTCTAAAAATAATCCGAACTATAATCCTAAAAGCAACCCAACCATAATAATAACAACCCTAACTCTAACAAAAATAACCCTAAATATAACCCAAACCCTAACGCTAAAAATAAACCTAACCCTAACTCTAAAAATAATCTGAACTATAATCCTAAAAACAACTATAACCCTAATAATAACCCTATTGCTTAACCCTAACCCTAACTCTAAAAATGACCCGAACTCTAAACCTAAAAATAACCCTAACCCTTAAAATAACCCTAACTCTAAAAATTAATCTAGCCTTAATAATAACCCTAATGCTAACCCTAAAAATAATCCTAACTGCAAACCTAAGAGTAACCCCAACCTTAATAATAACCCTAACTCTAACCATAAAACTAACCCTAACCTCAAAAATAAATCTAACTCTAAAAATAACCCAAACGGTAGCCCTAAAAGTAAACACAACCATAATAATAACCCTAACTATAACGCTATAAAAAGAGCTAACTTTAATCCCAAAAATAACTCTAACCTTAAAATAACCATAACCCTAACTCTGTCCCTAAAAATAATCCTGGCCCTACAAATAACCTTCAAAATAACCTTAAAATAATCCTAAACTAAAAGCAACCCAATCCCTAAAAGACCTGACTACCAGCGGTTACTTTCAGAGTTAGGATTATTTTCAGGTTGATGCTAATAAAAGTTATTTAGAGACAATTTCAAATAAAAAAATAATTTCCTGGATTATTACTGGTCCAGTTTTTATCAAATGTGGTCAATTCCAGGATTCAGCTGTCACCAAAACTGTTCAATCCTCCAAAAATATTGGTTGAAACCAATTGATATCCCCCCCCGGAAACAGCCAATCATATTATACCGAGCCCACAGTTGTGGAGAATTGCAAATATTGGCTTAAAAATAACCAAACATCCTCCAATATCCTTTAAGTATTTTCCCCTTTTCAGTTGCTCTGACCAGTGGAGTCACTAGGGTTGGTGTCACCCGGTGCGGCCCCCCCGCCCCCCCTTTTGACACCACTGGCTCTGACTCGTGAATTTCACAATCCCCCAGTTATCTCTCTACAACAGCTTGAACCGACAATGACTGCTCAGACTTGGCCTCACCATGAGGTTACACGTGAAACAAAAGTCCACCAATGGACACTGGCTCAGAGACAGAATGTCAGGTAGATCGGCCATCATGAAACTCACAGCTAATTTTCTGTGTCAATCAAGAAAACCTCGCCCTAAACTCCACGGTGTCCTGTGACCTCGTGGAACTTTATGAGAAATACCAACCTGTTGTGGTTCTGTTGAACAATCTTCTTTTGCCATTTTTTGGAGGGTGGCCATTTTGTTTTGGCAAGGAAGGCTTGGGATTGGGTTTTTCCAAGACGATACATTTGAGAAAACAAAGAATATTTGCTCAAAGCTTGGAAGGTTGTGTTGAAAGTTCCTCACACAGCTCACCAAACCTATAAATGTCTGCATGTCAACGAAAACCACCAGCAGCCCATTTGGTGATGTATAGTTGACGCAGAGGGATTTGAAGACAAATTTCAGCCTGGGAAAATCTTGTTGGATTGTGTTTTTTTGCCAGTTGGGGTGGTAACAGATTGTAACAGTTTATGAGAGCAATGGAGGCTTGGGTTCTGACCACACCGAGATGTTTTTATGTAAAAAAACAAAGAGTATTTGCCCAAAGCCTAGAATGTCAAGTAGACGGCCCCTTGGGTTCCTCGTAGACTTTGTAATTAAAAGGCCTCGAAGTTGTAATGGTACATTATGTAATTAGCCTCTGACCTCACAGCACAAGCCCGAGTTGATCCGCTGAACTCCAGCCACACTCGATACATGCGATAAAAGTTTGCTGCGAAGTGTCCAGCTTCACCTGAGCACCTAACGAGGGGTCCCATACATCACTCCGCATTCTTCTGTGACACCAGCAGGGCTGACCTACTCCTGGGGACCAGAGACCCGAGATGGTCATCATCTACTCTTGTACAAACAGCACAAACAGCACTTTAAAGTGGTATCTGAGAACACAGAAAATAAAATCAGGGCTACCCGGGTTACTGTAACAGTCATTCAGGTGGTCACTGGTCAGCAGGATAAATATTGGCTACTGTGTAACAAATTGGTGTTGTTGGCTTAACCCTAGGAGTTCTAGAGCCTTGAGGTGAGCAGTTTATTGAATGAAAAAACAACAAGCAGAACGACTTTGTAGATGTTTTGAGCAAAGACCAAATAGATTATTCAGTAACCACCATTGTGGTAGTGAAGTTCACCATAGCCACAAACGAAGGTAAAACTCAACGTTATTGCAACTACGGTGAACTTTGGCAGAGAAGGAAAATCCAACACCGACAAGGAATGTTCCAGCAAACAACTGTGAACAAAGGTGCTTCCTTTATTCTTCTGTAAAATGAGGAAACTATTCTTCATTCACCGCTGTCCAACCACTGTTAGCAACTATGCTGAATATATAATGGAGATTTTGAATTGACGCTTTCCATTGACCTCTGGTTGTAAGGTACCAGCGTGACAGGCAAGGTTCCGAACCCAGGATGCAGTGACACACGGAGACCAGGTTAGGGAAAACAGGGGTTTATTGTAGGATTCAGATAAATAATAAGTCCAGGTTATGCAGGATGCAGGGCAGAACTTAAAGATGAAAGAGACCAACTGGAATATGGAATCTTGGTGGATACGAGGGGATGCAGGAAACAATACAAGAAGACACAGAGGGCAGACACACGGAGGAGACTTACTGGGGATACGAGACAGGACAGGAAAAGGGCTGGATGGTTTCTTGAATAGCTGAGGAATCAGGAGACAGTTGATCAGCGGGAAACCAGGATGCAGGGATCTAGGATGAAGTCTCTGGATGGCTCGGGAGACTTGATGCACATGGGAAGCACAGGATAGATTTTGGATCAGTGTGCTTGGCTTGCTGGCTCAGGAACCATAATGCAGAAGCATTGTCTTCTGAGTGCTCCACCCTTAAGTAGGGATTAGTCTCTGTGTAGATTAGAGGCACCTGTTATGCCTGCAGTCTGAGAGCAGGGTGGGACATAGGATACGCCGTCTTGTGGAAGTGCTGCCCTGCATTCAGGACAACGCAGCACCAGGTTTGCCTTTCTTCCTTTTACGGCGGGCTTTACGTGGGGTGCTGGGGGGCTCCAGACAGGGGTCCTGACACTGGTAGACATGCCAGTGGAAATAACTGTAAAACAACATTGCACAACTTCGACTGACACTACAGTGACATCTACGCTGAACAACTTCGGCAGATAGTACCGGAAATAACGGTAAAAACTGCGTTGACTGTACCCTAAACAGAGAATTCACCGTAGTTTCACCGTACTAGATCTGTTGTAGCTACCTGGCGTTGGATGAAGGACTAAAACCACCCTCTTTTCAATGGAAGAACGGTGGATAGTGTAAAACCTGTTAAATGTGAATCATAGTGTATAAAATGAAAAACTATCTATAAAATGCCAAGCCAATCACAAGAGATAAATAAGATGGAACAGTTTGTGTAACATGCGAGCTCAATTTTGACAATGTTGCTAAAAACCACTAGCAAACCTCTCTTTACACATCCAAATGTTGTATGTCTTGTTTGTTTCCAGGCAGTCATAACTCAACAGGTAGCTGATGGGACTCGATAGATGGCTGTTGTGATTCAATAGTTGGCAAATGGAACTCGATAGATGGCTGATGGAACTCGATAAAAGGCTGTTTGGACTTGGTAGATGACTGCTGGGACTCCCTAGATGGCTGATGGGATTTGGTAGATGGCTGTTGTGAGACAATAGATGGCAGATGAAATTTGGTACATGTACATGGCTGATGGAACTCGATAGAAGGCTGATGGGGCTTGGTAGATGGCTAAGGGGACTCGATAGATGACTGATGGAACTCGATAAAAGGCTGTTTGGACTTGGTAGATGACTGCTGGGACTCAATAGATGGCTGATGGGAATCGGTAGATTGCTATTGTGACTCAATAGATGGCAGATGGAATTTGGAACATGGCTGATGGAACTCAATAGAAGGCTGATGGGGCTTGGTAGATGGCTGAGGGGACTCGATAGATGGCTGATGGAACTCGGTAGATGGTTGATGGGACATGGTACATAACTGATGAGACTCAATAGATGGCTGGTGGAACTTGGTTCATGGCTGATGGAACTCGGTACATGGCTGATGGAACACAATAGATGGCTGATGTGACTCGATAGATGGCTGATGGGATATGATAGATGGCTGGAAGACTGGAAATGGAATCTTACTGCACACAGGTCGATAGCATATCATTCAGCATTTGCAAGAGGATCAGTGGTACATTTTATGAATGACGTTTGCATTTTTAATCTTCTTAACCACGATACGCTTGCTGCTTGTAAACCATGAATCTATACTGGCACTCCAACCGATATGACACTGGTCCACAAAGAAATAAGGCATTAGGTATGGGGTCAGGGAAAGTTTTGCATTTACTGGCTAAGAGGGTTACATAGGTTAACGTCAGTAAGCTGTTTCTGTAACTGATAAGCACGTCTACATAGTTGTAGTCAGGTCTTGGATAACGTGTTCACCCAAGGATACATTTAGGTAAAGTGAATTCCATCCACATAATCACAACAAATTCCTTTAATTTCCCCTGTTTTTATATTACATTGTGGTTTTCTTGTATTTATCGGTATTCAGTTATGATGAAGGAAAGCTTGGATTGACTCGTCACAGCTGAGACCTGGAAATAATACGGCTAGAGCACCAAGCACTGAGCTATCACACTAGAAGATGTCTAGTTCTCTTCTGCAGTCAATGAGGCAGGCAGAGGCTGAATCTCATAGTTACATAGTAAACTGGGTTAAAAAAAGACCAATGTTCTTCAAGTTCCACATTCCGCATATTTCTATGGCTGCTCTTGATCCAAATGAGGCAAAAAATCCAATTGATGTAATTCCAATCGTGCCCAAAAAGTGGTAAAAATTCCTTCTTGAGTCCATAGGGCAACCAAGAGTATATAATTAGTGTGTAATCCATGGAATAAATGGGAACACCTAAAGCATTGACAATGTCCATTTTTCTTTGGAATAGGTTACAGGATCACATACGTATTGATTGGTCACGATGACGAGGACCAGTAGAGTTTTGCATGGATTATATTGAGCGACAGGACAAACTGTAAAAAACAAAAAGTCTTCCAAAGTGGACAAAAACCCCTCATCCTTCCTTTCATTCAGGACAACAGTGTCTCAGGGATTGACAGAGAGGACAGGTGTCGTGTAGGGACAACATGCTAACCCCATAAAGGCATCAAGATAATCGAGGCAGGGGCAGGTACCATGGCCAGTCCTGGGTGGTCTTCTGCTACAAATGGCCGAGTCTCTCAAATTAGTTTGACACGTTAAACATTGTATCTTCCAATAAAACGTATTCAAGATCCACATGGTGCTGGGGGTTGGGAAAGGATCTGCAAGATGTTTCTTTAGCTAGATGAGCATGGCAGCCCGATGAGACATAACAAGAGTTGATAGTTATGTTGGTTAATGTATCAATTGAAGAGCACGTTGAGAGCTCCAAATCTTGGGTTCATTCTATTATGGTAGCATGGATTCTGTGTATACTGCAACATTGATCCATGGGACACCATGAATGGCACGGATGGTACAATCCCAAACAGACATGTCTGAGGTCCCAGCACCTCAATGGAGGCTAGATGACGAATATCGCTCTGTTTTCCTTATGCATGGGGAAAGTCAAATGATTTGAAACATGAAAGTTATTTGGAAAAAACCCAGAAGAATGCTTAAAATTTTACTATTTTTTCCTACAAAATTATTCCGGATTCAATTCTCCAGAGCTCCTTTCTCGGCACATAACGCTGCCAACTACACACAACACATCCTGGTTTCATAGCAGGGACACAGGGGTGAGGAGGGGGACAGAATAAATGTCAAAAAGGCACCTCTGCCATAAAACAAGGACATTTGGGAGGTGTGCAACGTGTTTTAACTCTCAGCTGGAGCAAAGTGTGCCAAAAATAACTCTGTCTACGTGTTTTACAGAAGGATACGGTGGTGGCATGTAGAGGACAGGACATCTCCACATGTCAGAGCTGACTCAGTGCTGATAACAGACTTTCAAAGCACAACATTTTACAGAAATATCCAAATTATTGGAAACTGAACAATATAAAATAGAGTGAATTTTTTATATTTATTCTCTACGCCAGGGATACACTTCCTCTAACTGGTGCAGCTCAAAGGAAAACCCTTACTATGATCATTACTGCTCTAAAACATTAAATCTGTCTGTCAGAGGGAATCGTTACTCATTTAATTTCCCTTTCTTTATTTTCTTTCCTTTCTAGAGATGTGCATGGCACAAAAATCCATTAAACTTAGTTTTTAACAGAAATAATATAGGGCAAAACTAAATAAATTTCTCTGTGATTTCATTTCTTATGTCGTTTCATTATGTTTTCGTTCCGAACGTTTTGTTATATCGTTTCATTATGTTTTCGTTCCGAACGTTTTGTTATATCGTTTCATTATGTTTTCGTTCTGATCGTTTTGTTATATCGTTTCATTATGTTTTCGTTCTGATCGTTTTGTTATATCGTTTCATTATGTTTTCGTTCTGATCGTTTTGTTATATCGTTTCATTACGTTTTCGTTCTGATCGTTTGTTAGATCGTTTCATTATGTTTTCATTCTGATCGTTTTGTTATATCGTTTCCTTAGGTTTTCGTTCCGAACGTTTTGTTATATCGTTTCATTATGTTTTCGTTCTGATCGTTTTGTTATATCATTTCATTATGTTTTCGTTCTGATCGTTTTGTTATATCGTTTCATTATGTTTTCGTTCCGAATGTTTTGTTATATCGTTTCATTATGTTTTCGTTCCGAACGTTTTTTTATATCGTTTCATTATGTTTTCGTTCTGATCGTTTTGTTATATCGTTTCATTATGTTTTCGTTCCGAACGTTTTGTTATATCGTTTCATTATGTTTTCATTCTGATCGTTTTGTTATATCGTTTCATTATGTTTTCGTTCCGAACGTTTTGTTATATCGTTTCATTATGTTTTCGTTCCGAACGTTTTGTTATATCGTTTCATTATGTTTTCGTTCTGATCGTTTTGTTATATCGTTTCATTATGTTTTCGTTCTGATCGTTTTGTTATATCGTTTCATTATGTTTTCGTTCCGAACGTTTTGTTATATCGCTTCATTATGTTTTCGTTCCAAACGTTTTGTTATATCGTTTCATTATGTTTTCGTTCTGATCGTTTTGTTATATCATTTCATTATGTTTTCGTCCTGATCGTTTTGATATATCGTTTCATTATGTTTTCGTTCCGAACGTTTTTTTATAACGTTTCATTATGTTTTCATTCCGAACGTTTTGTTATATCATTTGAGATTGTTTCCTTATATTTATGGAAAACAGGTCAGCGCCACAAATCACATCCACCACCAATCTCCCAATTGCCAGATCAAACAAAGTGGTCTTCGCTATACCAGGTGAATGAAAAACATATACATATCTTGATCAGCGCAATCGAAATTGCTATCAGGATCTTGGTGTTCCTCATAGATCAGCAGACCATATTTTGGGATATAAAAAAGCAGAAAGGTACACAATAGTGAAGTATGTTAAACATAAGCCACATATATGGGTCAAAGAGTGATATTGAACTCACAAACGTAGAGCCTATCACTGGCTCTAAGTGGAACTGCACGTTTGGGTTGTTTTTTCTGTATTATTCACAGGTGGCCCACACCTTACACGGCTGCTTTTCTTAACATCTCCAAAGATCATATAAGACAAGAGATGACAGCACGGCTTTCCTTGTGCGGAATCAAGATGCAAGTGTACGTATGCTGTTTAGACAATTTTTCACTTACTCTTGTTGGAGCTTCGGTAGCTCTAAGGTCAGTGCATATGGAGTTTTGCAGGTTCAGGCAAATCCACAAACCACCAACGAGACACAGGCTGGATCTTCTTTTAGCAAAATTTAATAAAATCAATACATGTGATACAAATTAAAATAAAATACAATAAAACAGGTACCCAGGACGCGTTTCGTCGCACTAGGCGACTTCCTCAGCCACCTGGGTACCTGTTTTATTGTATTTTATTTTAATTTGTATCACATGTACAAGCTTTGGCTTTAATTACCACCTCTACGCTGATGACACTCAGATCTACCTCTCTACCCCTGATCTCTCTCCCCCTGTCCTTTCAAAAGTCAGTGACTGTTTATCTGGCATCTCCTCCTGGATGGCCTCCCACCACCTAAAGATCAACATGTCAAAGACTGAGCTCCTACTTATTCCTCCCTCTAATGCCGCCCCACCTCCTGACTTCTCTATCATGGTGGAGGGTATCACCATCTCCCCATCAAACCAAGTTCGCTGTCTTGGAGTTACACTGGACTCTGCTCTTTCCTTCATCCCCCACATCAAGTCTCTTTCCTCCTCCTGCCGATACCAACTGCGTAATATTTACAGAATTCGGCCATTTCTTACCGCTGTCGCCACAAAACAACTCATACACGCCCTGGTAATCTCCCGACTCGACTATTGCAATAATCTCTTATCTGGCCTCCCTCTGTCCCGCCTCTCCCCCTACACTCCATCCTGAACGCCTCCGCCAGGCTAATTCACCTCACCCGCCGCTCTGTCTCTGCCGCTCCCCTCTGCGAGTCCCTTCACTGGCTCCCCATCCACTGCAGAATTAAGTTCAAAATCCTTATCCTTACCTACAAAACCCTCACTAACTCAGCTCCCCACTACCTGTCCTCACTAATCACCAAATACACCCCAGCCCGCTCCCTAAGGTCAAACAGTGACCTGCGCCTAGCTTCTCCCCGCATCACCTCTTCCCATGATAGACTGCAGGATTTCTCACACGCAGCCCCCACTCTCTGGAACGCTCTCCCTCGTGCTGTCAGACTTTCCCCTAACTTCTCTTCCTTCAAACGCTCCCTTAAAACGTTCCTATTTAGGGAAGCCTACCACCCAACTCACTGACGCAACCATCAATCACTCTCACCTTACAGTCCTCTCCTCCTGTTTCCAACCCCAACCCTCCTAGATTGTGAATTCCTACGGGAATAGGGCCCTCATCTCCTCCTGTACTGTTTGTCAAATGTTGTTCAATGTATTGTAACCCTGTCTATACTGTGCTTATTGTACAGCGCTGCGGAATATGCTGGCGCTTTATAAATAAAGAATAATAATAATAATAATGTCATTATTATATGTATACGTTATGTCATGTCTGTATATTATAACAAAAAATGCAATAAAATTAGAATTTTCAATAATTTACAATGTGTAAAGTGTTTTTTTTCACATTTTAAAATGCGATCGTTTGCGGTTATATTTTCTATGGGGTGCGCTTGTTAAAAAAAATAGAAATGAGGAATCGTTACTTTTTTTGGGGAAAATTACGTGTTTTTTAGCAAACGCCCCCCCATAGAAAAAATCGTTAGTGCAGCATCATTGTTCACAATATAATTGAAATGGGAACAATATTGTTGCACTAATAAATCTAAAGAAAAAAAAAAAACTTTTTTTTTTTATTTATTTATTTATTTTTTTAATTTTATTTTTATTTGTAATTTTGTTTACTTTTTACATGGTCATGTTTGGTATCATTGGAAAGGCCACGCTCTGGCCGCTCCAATGATAGTAAACATTAGAACTCATTGGAACCCCCTATCTCCACTATAGGTGGCAGCAAGGGGTTAATTTAAAAACTGGCGCCATCGCGATCTGCGCGATGACGCCAGTCATTAGGGGGATATCCCGGAAGCTTGCCCTTCCAGGCGCTGCCTGCCTTTAATCGCTGGCCCGCACGGATGGGGAGGGGGAGAGGTCCGAAGGACCTCCCCCCCCTCCCCTTCAGGCACCTTCCCTGCAATGGCGGGGGGGGGTGCCTGAAATAGACGTCATCGCGCATGCACGATGACGCCCATCGTGCCCGCCGGGGTCCCGGAGGTTGGGCTGACATCGATGATGTCAGCCCGCACCGGGGGGCCGAGCGATCAGCCGGAATACCGGCTGATCGTGGGCTGCAAAGGGAGGATGCGCTGAGCGCGTCCTCCGCAGCCAAGTACCAATGCGGTTGGACGCGCTGAGCGCGTCCACCGCATTGAAGTGGTTAACATACTTCACTATTGTGTACCTTTTTACTTTTTTATATACCAAAATATGGTCTGCTGATCTATGAGGAACACCAAGATCCTGATAGCAATTTCGATTGCGCTGATCAAGATACGTATATGTTTCCTTATATTGTTTTGGATCATTTTGTTTCAGATCGTTACATTGTATTGTTTCCTTTCGGAATTGCCAAATCGATCATGCATTGCTGACGATTTCTTACGGTGGATTAAAAAAGTACCAGTAAAACATGTTATTTTCTTGGCATGAAAACAAATAAATACAAAACAAAAACAAAGCAAGCAGTACCCAAAGTGGCTCTAAAATGAGGCTGGGGAAAAAAATATAAATATTTGAATATTAAATTCTCGTGTTCACTGTACATCTTTCATATATGGATAGATACAAATAAATAACAATAGAGAGATATATAGATAAACAAACAGATAAATTGTGCTATATAAATAGATACATAATGATAGACAGAGGTACATAGACAGATACATATATAGATAGATAAATGAATAGTGATAGAGAGGTAGGTTGGTAGATAGATATAGATAGACATATAGTGATAGATATAAAGACAGATAGATATAGACAGATAAATAATTAGTGATAGATTAATAGATACATAGATAGTGATAGATAGATTGAGAGATAGATACATTGTTAAAAGCACATCGATAGAGATAGATTGATAGAAAGATAAATAGTGATATATAGATACATACAGGGTAATTCAAAGAGATCCGAATTGCTTGATAAAGGTAACCGAATGCTGAAAATCAGTGTTCGGTTACCTTTCTTGGACATTCGGTTATCCAGAGAGCAGGCAATTCGCCAAATCCTGGCGAATTGCCTGCACATACGGTGCCTGTTCGGTGCCTGTTCGAGGGCAGTGAAATCCCCATGAAAAAGCACTGCTTCGGCTATTCAGAGAACACAAACCAGCAGTGAAAGGTTCCCCTAATGCCCTGCCATTCGGTGGTTTAATTCGGCAAGTTAATTCAGGAGAATGCCATAGGCTTCAATGTTAAAAATTTTCCCGTTTTAATTCAATATCTAATAAACCGTTTATTATAAAATTCTGCAGTAAAGAGTCTCTTTATATATAGATTTTTTAGGATATTTTAAGCATTTTCCTGGATTTTTTTTAGATTTTTTTTTAAGTTTACTTCTTTTTTCTGTAACAGCCCTTTTTATTATCATTCATTGGATCATATGTAAATTTCAGACATTTTCGCTCAGTAATTTCTTTGCAAACAGCGTTTCACTTTTCAAACATTCAAGCAAACTGTTTTGCTAATTTATTCACTGCCTCTTCTGCGGTCTCGACTTTTTCCGGAGGCTGCGATCGGCTCCTGCTCGGGCTTTTTCCTTGGTTTTCGGTGGGTTAATCCAGATGTTTTTGTGGCTTTTCTGCGTGCATTCGCCCAGTTTTGCGGTTAGTTTTCGTCAGGTTTGCGGCAGCTTTTCCCTGCAATTCGGGGTCCCTGTGGTGTTTTCTGAATACACCGCAGGGTCACCGAAATGGGATCTTTAAAAGGAACCGAATTGAAGAGAACGAAAAGTCACCGAACGTGGGGTGACTTTTTGAATCTCTTTGAAATACCCTGATAGTGATAGATACAAAGATAGATATAGATAGATAAATAAATAGTGATAAATAAGTATATAGATAGTGTTAGATAAATAGATCAATAGACAGAAAGATGTACTGTACAGGGATTTACACTCATTAAATCCCCCTGAATCTTATCCCTGTACAGCAGCGACTGACGCCACAGCTCCCTGTATTCTGACAAATCCCTGGCTGCTGGAATGCTGCAGTAAAGTTTATTGAGCTTTTTCTTATAATGGGTGCGAGAGATGCTATTTGCAGCTTGTTTACAGTATGATAGGGTAAAAAGTAGGGAGACAAGACAGTGGTTTACTTTTCTCCCCGGGACACACTAATCTTGCTTTAAAAAGGATATGCAAGAGGTTTTTTTGATATGCTAAAGATCGCTTTTTGATATATTACAATGCAAAATCGAGTTAACTCTCCATTTTATGTCCATTTTGCCCAACAAGTCAATCCACTTATCATGTTTGCAGGATCTCATGCAATCCTTGCTGTTCTCATATGACTGGCTGAAGAGATTCTTGCTTTAACAGGCTGCTATATTTAATACTGTGTGTCCTGCAGGTACACATAAATACTGCAATATACACTATGCTATAGGTTCATACAGTACAAGTACATACAAACACCCATACATCTCCTTATATAGAGAAAGATATGAATTCTTGTTTACTTTTCCTCTCTGGATCAATGGATCAGTAGATGTATGCGGCTCACATATTCCTTCACATCTCAGAAAGGTTAATTCGACCACATTCGTCATCTGAAAGTTCATTGGGTTGTGTGCATTGGCAAAGCAGGCGTTAAATGCGGTGAATGCTGAGAGAATTGTTTTGAAATGTGTCCCTCTGGTTACTATGAATCATCACCGCGATTTGTAATTCACACCTCGAGTATCTCGAGACACAAATCTCCGGGGAAGGTCATTAAATTAGTCCTGGCATTGACGGAATAAAACGAAATAAAAACAATCAGTTTTGGTGAAGGTGGGAATTCTGCACCGATAATCCCTAATGCTAGACTATGGGCCCTATTACATTCTTCATGCAAAAACGCACGCGCAACGCGTGAATTTGTGCGCCAAGGGTTAAACATTAATGCGTGGAAATCAACGCTGGAATTACGATCCTCGCGCATTTTTTCATCTGTCGAGCAATAACGCACGTAAAACGGACGCATCAACGTTGCGCGCAGAAATCAGTGTGCGGACTGTTTTTTTCACGCGATTCAGCCAATCAGAATTAAGAACCACAATTATCTCACGTTAAGAAATTGTGCCTGCCAAAGTCAATCTGCGTATACAGTTGTGTTCAAAATTATTCAACCCCCAATGCTGTAAAGGGTTTTAGGGAATTTAGTGACATTTGTAATTGTATTCAGAATGAAATCCTACAAGGACTTTTTAAAGAACCATATGCAACTAAAATGACATCAATTGGTTTTGTAATACAGTAGTAAATGTTTCTTTTGTGAATTCTTCATTGACACAATTATTCAACCCCTTAAAGACTACCACTCTGAAGAACAGAGGTTCATTCAAGTGTTTTCAATCAGGTATTGAAAACACCTGTGGATGTCACGGAGCAGCAATAAAGCATAATAAGCACCAATTAGGCAGCTTTAAAATGACTGTGATACTCAGCTCCTTCTAGACATTTACTGGTGTGGTTACAAACATGGTGAAGTCAAGAGAATGGTCCAGGAAGACAAGAGAAGAGGTGATTACTCTTCACAGGAAGGGCTATGGCTATAAGAAGATTGCAAAGATGTTAAACATACCAAGAGAGACCATAGGAAGCATCATTCGCAAATTCAAGGCAAAGGGCACTGTTGAAACGCTACCTGGTCGTGGCAGAAAGAAGATGCTGACTTCGACTGCTGTGCGCTACCTGAAGCCTAGAGTGGAGAAAAGTCCCCGTGTGACTGCTGAGGAACTGAGAAAAGATTTGTCAGATGTGGGTACTGAAGTTTCAGCTCAGACAATACAGCGCACACTGCGTAATGAAGGCCTCCATGCCAGAACTCCCAGGCGCACCCCTTGCTGTCTCCAAAGAATACGAAGAGTCGACTGCAGTATGCCAAAAGTCATGTGGACAAACCACAGAAGTTTTGGATAGTGTTCTGTGGACTGATGATACAAAATTAGAACTGTTTGGGCCCATGGATCAACGCTATGTTTGGAGGAGGAAGAACAAGGCCTATGAAGAAAAGAACACCTTGCCTACTGTGAAGCATGGCGGGGGGTCAATCATGCTTTGGGGCTGTTTTGCTTCTGCAGGTACAGGGAAGTTTAAGCGTGTGCAAGGTACCATGAATTCTCTTCAGTACCAGGAGATATTGGATGACAATGTGATGCAGTCTGTCACAAAGCTGAGGCTTGGGAGACGTTGGACCTTTCAACAGGACAATGATCCCAAGCATACCTCCAAGTCCACTAGAGCATGGTTGCAGATTAAAGGCTGGAACATTTTGGAGTGGCCATCGCAGTCACCTGACTTAAATCCGATTGAGAACCTCTGGTGGGACTTAAAGAAAGCAGTTGCAGTGCGCAAGCCTAAGAATGTGACTGAACTGGAGGCTTTTGCCCATGACGAATGGGCGAAGATACCCGTAGATCGCTGCAAGACACTTGTGTCAAGCTATGCTTCACGTTTTAAAAGCTGTTATAACTGTAAAAGGATGTTGTACTAAGTACTAAGATTGAATGTCACTTGGGGGTTGAATAAAACTGATAATGATGTGAGCACAGAAAAGACATTTGTGCTTATTTCATTATAAATGTTATGTTATATTTGTCTGACCTACACGTGCCTCTTTGATTTAATTGTAAGCAAGATGACTGAATGATCAAAATCAATGTCAAACTGGCCAAAACACTCAATTTCAGTGGGGGTTGAATAATTTTGAACACAACTGTATATGCTGCAGCAATAAAAAAATGCACGCACAACTTCTCAAATTTATTGGTTGGGTATGTGTAGAATGTGTAATTATACTTTGCTGTATTTTTCTTTGGGCTGATGTATTTGGTTTCGTCCAGCTTGACAGAATTTGCCATTAACACCAGCTTTCAGGAGTTGCTAAAATTATGTGCGCAACGTCTATGCATTAATTCCTGCGCATAGATTGTAATACCATCTGCGTACCAGAGCACAAACGCATTTGCGCTCACAATGTTAAGTATAGGACGTGCTCCGTAAAGTACGCTCGTGCAGGTTCACCCGCGGTAGACGTATACGTGCGTTTGTTGCGCTGACAATCCGACGTTCAGCGCAAAGGGTTTTACCCCACGCGTTAATGCATTTGCGTGAAGATTGTAATAGGGCCCTTTGTGTTTTGAGTGAACAAGTTGTTTTTTCTGACGCACATTCAATGGTGTTCATTGTGTCTGCAGGTATAAAAAACATGTCTCAATAAGCTTACATCTTACTATAACGCGGTCACCATGAAGTTTCTATTTCACTATCAGACGATGATGAATAACGCATAACATTCATCTTCTCCTGAGGAAGACCTTGTGTGGTAGAAACGCGTTGAGCTGCTTGTTTTTATCCTGTTGCCTCCAGTACTGCTATGCTGGTTTAACTACTCTGAAGAGTAAGTCAAATACATTTTTATTATATACAATTTGATGCTTGGTGCCATCCTTGTTTATTATTTATTCCGAGATCGTGTACCATCGGATGGATGTGATACCAATTCAACTTCGTTTGGGCATCTACTGCATGGCAATCCTTGGAGGTTGATGGACTGATTTACATCTACCTTTGTGAGTTGCCAAGTGTATTCTACGTACACCCAGTTTGTGGGATATTACCCTTTATATTTTTTCTTTTATTTCTAGATTTATATCCCTTTTTTTGAAGCCGATGATGAATATGTCTCTTGCATACTATGAGATATACTCACTGTGTCTCCTACATACTATGAGATATACTCACTGTGTCTCCTACATACTATGAGATATACTCACTGTGTCTCCAACATACTATGAGATATACTCACTGTGTCTCCTACATACTATGAGATTTACTCACTGTGTCTCCCAACCTCCAACCTCATTTACATACAATCCAGCAGATAGCTGCACAGTACCTTCAAACAATGGACAATGGGATTTCCTAGGAGGAGAAGGGGGAGGGAGAAAGAAGGGTAAACAAAAGGAATTTCTTATAGAGAGAACTTACACAATAGAGAGAGCAGGTACTATTACAAAGATATACACTATACAGAGAGAAGGTACAAGGAACACACAAACACCCTGCATCTATAACTGTAGATACAGGGTGACTTTAAACAAAGGAAAGCGCAGGAAAACAATATAAAACATCGGGCTTGCACCTCCCAAATACATTTCTAGGCCCATGTACTTCACGTCACAATAAGGAACAATTTTAATTTTAAAAAAATTTGGCCCCGCCTACATAATTAATAACCATGAAAAGGCATTGGCAAAAAAAAAAAACAAGTCAGAAACCCAGGAAGTAAAATGCCGGTTACCAACATTAACATGGATTATGAACTTTTATTTGTCATCAGACAGTCATGAGCACAGAGCGCCAAATGCCGAGTCATCATGGTCCTGCTTTAAACTTCCTCTTCTAAAAAATGTAACAAGCGGTAAAATGGCATAAAAATAGCCAGATGAGCCTGGAATGAGGCATGGCGTTATGGAGGCTTCTCTGGTTTCTGCACGGCCTTTCATGATTCAGAGCTGTAAATAGTACATATCATATTGTTTTTTACTCATCTGGTAATAGATATATGAAAAGACTTACGCTTTGGGTGATTCAAGCGAGAAGGTCACAGGCAACATTACTGGAAACCCGAGTGGTCCGTGCCGACGCAGAAGGAATCCGCGTAGCTCAGTTTAGTAAGTCGTATAAAAAAATTAGTGTTGGATCTTGGTGGAATTTGAAAGGAATCTGCTAATCAGTCGTTCCACACAAAAAAATTGTTTGCCCGGGGTGAGGTCCTGAAAGTGAAATCTGCCCCTCTACAGATAATGAACTGCATTCTTATCACCTACAACCGGGATGTCCAAACTCCTGCCCCCTAGATGTTCCTGAACTACAACTCCCAGGAACCTAAGATTGTATTAGATGGATGGAGAAGCATGGGAGTTGTAGTTCATGGACATCCCTGACCCACAAGAAGGATATCTCAGGAATCTAATGAACAAACAACATGTGACAAGTGCAGCGGTGAACTGACCATCAGGGCAATAGGGCACTGCCTGAGGGCCATGACTAGAAGGTGGCCACTTGAACGCACTCCTAAAGCGTGATCAGGCCCAGTTGCACCACAGATTAAAATCATGGGGAAATAGTAATCCACTTCCACAACCAGATCTAATGCTGGCCATGGATGAACAGTGAAGAGAGATGAGAAGGAACGGAGCTCCCCCCAAGACTTGTGAATGCATAGGGACTGAGAGGTTCAGGAGAGCCCCGGGCTGGCTGCCCTTTACAACTCACTAAAAGACCTGTAAGTGCTGGCCGCTGTTTGGTGGGACCCCATGCTTTCATTTCGGAAATAGCATTGAGAAGTAAATTCTGTAATAACAATGTACATATGGGTGGTGCTTGTTGTGGGTGTGGCTTGCATGTTGGCAGATACAGTGGGGGGTTCCAAGATCTCCTATTGCCCAGGGGTCCTAAGAGTAGTCAGCCCACCCCTTGATACATGCCTATTCAATTTTGAGAAGGGTTATCATAATGGTGTAATGTCCGGGTACATGTTGCGAGTCAACAACAAACAAAAAAAGTCGTCAACTTGGGTGAATTGTTGAAATTCCCTTCATCTTAATCAGGACATTATTTGTTAAAGGTCATCAGTGTCATGGCCGGTGACCCTAAACACACAAGTGGGATACCAAAGACCAGTCCTTGTACTGGCCGGGTTAAAGAACAGAGGGTAGGAATGGGAAAATGACACAATGAGTAAGAATCTGGAACACATGGAACAAGAAAAGGGGAGGCTACCCAAGAGTGGTCCTTGTAGTGGTCGCTCTAAAAGCACAGATAAGGGGCAAAGTGAGAGAACAGTTAATAAATGTAGGCAAGGTCAAGGTTGGCAGAAAGTATAAAGAGCTGGGTCAGGGGTACAGACAAACAGAATAGTCAATGGGAGAAAGCTGAGTCAAAAACCAGGAGGTCAAGACTGGTGAACACCTGCATATGGGTCAATGAAAGATATGAAGAGGAAGTAAAGAGGGGTCTGAACCAGAACTCAAAGCTTCAGAGAAGAAGAATCCATGCTCAGGCTCAGGACGTCTTTTGGTTCCTGCCTTTTCTCAAAGTAGGGCGCAAATCCTTAGCACCAGCAGGTCTTCTTCTGTCTCCTGTGTGTTTAAGGCCTGAGACTTTATATGATATTCTCCTGGCATTGTATCAGAGCGCTGGGTGGTGTGCTAGGCCTGGTCGTCAGTAGATCTGCTCTACTTATCTTATTAATTTTTTTGATTGGGTAACAAAAATAATAGACACAGGTGGTGCAGTAGACATTGCTTATTTAGATTTCAGTAAGGCTTTTGATACTGTTCCGCATAGAAGGCTTATCAATAAATTGCAATCTTTGAGCTTGGATTCCAATATTGTTGAATGGATTAGGCAGTGGCTGAGTGACAGACAACAGAGGGTTGTGGTAAATGGAGTTTATTCGGCGCAAGGTCTTGTTACCAGTGGGGTACCTCAGGGGTCAGTACTTGGACCCATTATATTTAATATTTTTATTAGTGATATTGCAGAAGGTATTAATGGAAAAGTATGTCTTTTTGCTGATGACACAAAGATTTGCAACAGGGTTGACGTTCCTGGAGGGATCAGCCAAATGACAAATGATTTAGGTAAACTAAAAAAATGGTGGGAGCTGTGGCAATTGAGTTTTAATGTGGATAAGTGCAAGATAATGCACCTGGGACGTAAAAACCCAAGGGCTGAATATAGAATATTTGATACAGTCCTAACCTCAACATCTGAGGAAAGGGATTTAGGGGTCATTATTTCAGAGGATCTAAGGGTAAGTAGTCAATGTAAGAGAGCAGCAGGAAATGCTGGCAGAATGCTTGGAAATGCTGGCAGAATGCTTGGTTGTGTAGGGAGAGGTCTTAGCAGTAGGAAAAGGGAAGTGCTCATGCCACTGTACAGAGCACTGGTGAGACCTCACTTGGAGTACTGTGTGCAGTACTGGAGACCGTATCTCCAGAAGGATATAGACATCTTAGAGAGAGTTCAGAGAAGGGCTACTAAAATGCTGTACGGCTTGAAGGAGAAAAGTTACCAGGAAAGGCTTAATGATCTTAACATGTACAGCTTGGAAAAAAGACGAGACAGAGGAGATATGATAGAAACATTTAAATACGTAAAGGGAATCCACAAGGTAGAGGAAGGGAGTATATATAAAAGGAAACAAAGTAGCAAAACAAGAGGACATAGTCTTAGATTAGAGGGGCAAAGGTTTAAAAGTAACATCAGGAAGCATTATTTTACTGAGAGGGTGGTGGATACATGGAACAGCCTTCCAGTTGAAGTGGTAGAGGCCAAAACAGTAATTGAATTTAAGCAAGCATGGGATAGGCATAAGGCTATCCTAAACAAAAGATAAATCCAGGTAAAGTATCCATGTAATTGGGCGACTAGATGGGCCGAAAGGTTCTTATCTGCCGACATTTTTCTATGTTTCTATGTTTCTATGCTCCTCTGTCTCCTATTTGCATGGTCTCACAGGCATATGAGACCTTGAGTTCCACCAAAGTAAACCTATTTCAAGTTTTCTTTACTCAGACACCGCTGCATTGTAATGGTTGAGGTACTTGTCCCAAATAAGGCCGTGCGTAAAACCATAAACATTCTAAGCCAGGAACTAACTGAAACTCCGGAGAATGGCTGGAGAAGTGAAAATTCTAGGTCAAAATAGCCAAACCAGAAAAATTCTCCCATTCATCTCACTTTCCAAATCGGCTATTTGATCTAGATTGTTCTCTTCTCCTGCCAGTTTTCCTGGTTTTCACTTTTCTCTGAATAACCCTGCCAGTCTGAAGTGCTCACCAAATATGCAAAATACTGGAAAAACATTCCTTCTTTACCCCAGAATGTGCCAGATTTCTCCTTGGATCAAGCAGCTTTTACCCACTGTGATATAGCGACCGGACGCAGGAATCAGTTCTTCTGCTTATCTTTATTTTGCAAGCATGAAAGTTGCAGGGTACAGCATGAACAGAAAAAAAAATAAACTAATACAAAACAGACGCCTACTCCTTGATGCGGAGGCTATCTGATATGTTGGACGGCTAAGCCGCTTACCTATCTGTAAAAACCAAACTAGAATATACCTTCCTTCTGGGTTAAGGATTATGCATTTCCCTCTGCACCCTCTCAGTGGGGACCACCTCTCCTATAAGGGCAGGGCAGACCTAATTAGGCATTAGCTGTTGGTTAACCCTATAGGGGAAAAAGTGAGTCCTCCATCTGCCTGCTGATGAACCTGTGGTCTACCACATTGCCTCTAATCACATTGTCACATCACCTATTCAATATTATAATCCTTAATATTCTGGGCCATATTACATAGTTGGTGCTAACTTAACCAGAGCTGTTGTAAACATCCCAGAGCCATTATAGCCTATGGAGGTTTTAAGTTTACAACTGCTCTGGTTAAGTTAGCACCAACATTGTAATACTGCCCTCTGTGTCTGCGGGAAGTCATCCAGTCGTTGTTTAAAAGTCTGTACAGACTCTGACCCAACCATCTCAACAGGCAGTGAATTCCCAACCACCTCAACAGGCAGAGAATTCCCAACCACCTCAACAGGCAGAGAATTCCCAACCACCTCAACAGGCAGAGAATTCCCAATCACCTCAACAGGCAGAGAGTTCCACAGCTTTATTGTTAAATAATCCCTTCCTATACTTTAGGATGAAATTAGGATAAATACCTGAGCCGTGACCTGTATGGAGTGAAGGTCTATTCATAGGAAATTAAATAAAATTTATCAAAATTAAATGATATTAAAATTTACAGTATTCGGTAAAGAGCTGCACGGAACTAGAAAACACGAATGCATTTAACGCAAACTGAACTGAATTTTCTCCTACATCGACCACAAGAAAACTTTGGGGAGATATTACTGGCGTGTAGATCATCTTTCGTCCCTCCTGTAAAATAGGATCCAGAAGGCAATAAAAGTAACCGAAACTTGTTGACTGAGACCAATCGATAGCTGGGCCCATGCCACCCACTAAATTAGGGGATACTCGGAAAGAGCTGCCATAAGGTTTCTCCATTCAACTGGTAAAAAACCTGAAACAGCACAGAGTTGGACATGTGTTCGTCTTCAGGCCTCCTCAGTGTGGTGCAGCTGTTCCTCTGGCCAGGAACCGACGAAAACTGACACCTAGCACTGTAAGCCTTTTGGCAGGTTCCGATACTTGCTAAAAAAGCGTTCTGCATACACGTATTGTTTTCTGAACTTTTGTTACCATTTCAAACAATCTGAAATATCACCCACCCCAACCACATGGGCTGTTAAGGGGGGGGTAGCGAGGTATGGAGGAGGTTTGGACTGGTGGGGGGAGGAAGCCTACAGTGCCCAAAGACTAGTTTATCTCTTTCTAGCGGTGCCTTGTCTACCCGCCCTTCCATGAAGGGGTTAATAATAATATCCGAGGCTTCTACAAAACTTTTATCCCATTAAAACTGAGCTCAGCAGGAGGTTTAGGAAAAAAAAGATGCTAAATACACATATTAAAAAGAAAATGGTCAATAAGTTACAGACGTATATATAACACCCTATATATAAATATCATTTTTTATACATCTGGAATGAGATTAAATGTAAAACTGAATGTTTTTGTGATAAATAATTGTTGGAAATAGATGCACCGTCTCATTTCTGGTCAAAGTGATATAAAGGTCAACATTTTTGGGACTGATAACTACAATCATAATTAAAAAATATATATGTATATTCATAAATAATAAACATATATAATATAATTTACGTAAATAAACATATGACATATATATAAAACATATATAACTATATTATTTGAACACACACAGATTAATTACGATTATTTATAAGGCTCCAACATATTCTGCAGCGGTGTACAAAGGGTAGAACAAAACAAATATTACAGTAACACATACGATTGGCACGTGGAGAACGATAGAAAAAGAAGACCGTGCTCCAGTGAGCTTACAATCTAAGAGGAGTGGGGTGACACACAGAGGAAAGGGTAAATAGAGTGCAGAGCATATATTCACACAGTTTCATATTTTATGATTCCATAAATAATATATATTTCTAAGGGGTTATTCAAAGAGAATCGAAAAGCCACCGCACGTTCGGTGACTTTTCGTTCTCTTCAATTCGGTACGATTCGGCGATCCCATTTCGGTGACTCTGTGGTGTATTCAGCAAGCACCACAGGGCCGCCGAAATGCAGGGAAAAGTCGCCGCAAACCTGCCGAAAACTCACCGCAAAACGAGGGCGAACGCTCACCGAAACACGCAAAAACATCTGGATTAACCCACCGAAAACACTGGAAAAAACCCAAGCACGAGCCGATCACACGCAGCGCAGCCGCCGGAAAAAGCCGACACCGACCGCAGACGAATGGAGTGAATAAATTAAAAAAACTGTTTGCATGAATGTTTGAAAAGTGAAACACTGTTTGCAAAGAAACTACTGAGCGAAAATGTCTGAAATTTACATATAAAATCCAATGAATGATAATAAAAAGGGCTGTTACAGAAAAAATAAGTAAACTTAAAAAAAAATTCAGACTTTTTCTTAAAAAAAACCCCCAACAAATTCCTAAAATATCCTAAAAAATCTATAAAAAAAGAGACTCTTTACTACAAAATTTTATAATAAACGGTTTATTAGATATTGAATTAAAACGGGAATATTTTTTAACATTGAAGCCTATGGGATTCGCCTGAATAAACCTGACGAATTAAACCACCGAATGGCAGGGCATTTCAGCAACTTTTCACTGCTGGTTTGTGTTTTCTGAATAGACAAAGCAGTGCTTCTCTATGGGGATTCACTGCCCTCGAACAGGCACCGTATGTTCAGGCAATTCGCCAGGATTTGGCGAATTGCCTGCTCTCTGGATAGCCGAATGGCCAAGAAAGGTAACCGAACGCTGATTTTCAGCATTCGGTTCCCTTTCGGCAGCCATTCGGATCTCTTTGAATAACCCTGTATATATTTCTAAGGGGTTATTCAAAGAGCACTGAACTTGCCACCGAATTGCATTGAACAGTGAATTTCCCCGTAAGGTGCAATTTCGGGGCCATTCGGCTATTCAAAAAGTTGTCGATTCCTCATATATTGGCGAATTGCCAGCAAAATACAGTGACCTTTGATGGCAGTGAAATCCCCCAGAGAAGCAATGGTTAGTGAAATGCCCTGCCATTCGGTGGTTTCATTCGGCAGGTTTAATCAGGCGAATCCCATAGGTTTCAATGTTAAAAATATTCCCGTTTTCATTAAATATTTATTCACCCATTTATTCTTTTCATTTGCAGCAAAAGTGTCTTTTATTTAATTATGTTTTAGAATTTTTAGGCATTTTTCTGAATTTTTCGGCAAAATTTATGATTCCGATTTTAGCTTTTTCTTTTTTCTGTAACAGACCTTTTTATTATTATTCTTAGGACCTTATATACAGTATATTATTTGCAGGCATTTTCAAGCACTACTTTTTTTAAAACACCTTTTAACCCTTTCGCTGCTGAGGCTTTTCACACCTCTGTGCTGAGGTCATTTTTACCGGTTTTGCTCATCATGTTTAAACGTGTTTTGAAGGCTTATTTTAGTATATGACCCAGACATATTATATATCGTTCTTTCCGTCAGACTCGGTAGATTCATAATATATCATTATTATATGTATACGTCATGTCCTGTCTGTATATAACAAAAAATGCAATAAAATATGTATTTTCAATAATTTACAATGTGTAAAGTGGTTTTTTTTCACATTTAAACATGCGAGCAATTGCGGTTATATTTTGTATGGGGTGCGCTTGTTAAAAAAATTAGAGATGGGGTCTCGTTACATTTTTTTTGGAGAAAATTACACGATTTTTAACAAACGCACCGCATACAAAAATCGTTAGTGCAGCATCATTGTTCACATTATAATTGAAATGGGAACAATATTTCTGCATTAACAAACCAAAAAAAATAAAAAAAATAAATGTTTATATTTTTTTTATAATTTTATTTTTAAATATATTTTTATTTTATTTTTAATTTTTATTTTTTTTAAAAAACTTTTTTCACTTTCGTGTTTGGTATCGTTGGAACGGCCATGCTCTGGCCGATCCAACCATACCAAACTTTAACCCCTAGCTGCCACGGATCGGGAGATAGGAGTTCATTGGAACTCCCTATCTCCACCGTTGGTGGAAGTTAGGGGTTAACTCTAGACTGGCGTCATCGTGCTATGCACGATGACGCCAGTCCTCAGGGGGAGTTCCCGGAGGCTTGGCCGACATCCAAGATGTCGGCCAGCTCCGGGAAAGGATCACGAACCGGCGCTTTTCAGCGCCGATTCGCGATCCAGCTCCCCAGGGGTTAATGCCAGGCACCATTTGGAAGGGCAGGCTGTGCCCTTCCAAATGGTGCCTGGGTTAACCCCCGCAATGCCGCCGATCGGAGGGAGAGACCTCCCCCCTCCCTTTCAGGCGCCTCCTCCGCACATGCGGGGGGGGGGGCGCCTGAATTAGGTGTCATCGCGCCGCCGCGATGACACCTAATTTCATCGGCGGCTGTTCCGGATGCTGGGCTGACATCGAGGATGTCAGCCCGCACCGGGGGGGCCAGCGATCGGCCGGAACCCGGCCGAATTCTGACCCCAAAGGGAGGACGCGCTCAGCGCGTCCTCCGCACAGCAGGAGCCATGCGGAGGACGCGCTCAGCACGTCCTCCGCATGGAAGTGGTTAAAAGTTGAATTTTTTTATTTTTTTTTACCCCAGTTTGGTAGCTGGTCGTCATTTTTCAGATGCGTTCAGGTGGTCTGTTTGGCGGATCATCAGTTTTTCGGCGATTTGAGGATGCGTTTGGCCGGCGGTTTATCAGATCTTATTTCTCATCCATTTGGTAATTTTTCGGCGGTTTGCGGCTGCGTTTGGCGGTTTATCGGCGGCGTTCTGTTCATCGATTCGGCGCACTTCAAGAACCTTGCGTTGAATACTGAATTCACCGCAGGGTCGGCAAATTAAGGGTGCCGAAGGAGAAATTTCGGTGCTCTCTGAATAGTGATTTATCATTCTATAATGAGCATAAAAACAAAACTCAATAATCACATAACGACCGAGTTTAGAATGATGTGCAGGACATACAGACCGAGATGAGCAAAAACGATTTTATCTATAATATCTATATTTTTATGGGTTCAGTAACTGCAGCTTTATTTTTATTGACAGGTCACTTTTAACGCGTCGTTGTCGTTGGATAATATTATCATTATTTTAATACACACGCATAAAACTTACGTAGATTAATTACAAATAATTGTAATTTTGTAATAATTTTCAAAAAATAATAATTTTGCAAATTACAAACAGATATGTTTTAAATTTTTTTTAATATCTTGCATTGTATTACTTTGTATTTCTGTAACTGTAACAATTCAATGTTCTTGAACCCAGGACATACTTGAAAACGAGAGAAATCTCAATGTATCCTTCCTGGTAAAATCCTTTATAAATAAATAAATAAAAAAGAACAAGTTACCCCCCCCCCCCATTCCGATCTGTTATTTTTAAGCTGTGTCTGGATTCCCAGATCCCTCCCCGGAACGTTTTGCCGGCGGCGCAATTCATCTTTAGCCGTGTTGTCCTGTCCAAGCGACACCTGCTCTGGACAGGACCGGGGGTCCACACCTGTTTTAATGCGTGTCACATGTGGCTTTCTCTCCACTCGGACCTTGCACTAATCACCCGAAGAAAGCGGCCGCCCTCTTCTGCCAATTTAACCCCGATCTGGAAACGCCACCCGCTCTCCTGAATTGAAATATCCAGCTGGCCCTCCACTCAGTGCAGCCAGGGGTCAGAGGTCAGGGCAATAAAGTGGATACAATGATAGCTCTCACACCTTTTTGCTGTTAAGCTGACGGGGTTCCCATTTATCATAGATTTTATTGATTATCAATATCCTATCACGTTATGGAAGGAAAACTAGATCTCTGAAAAAAATCCCAAGACAATTGGAGGGTTATTCACCGACATTTCGGTACTCTCCGGTTCCCCACAATTCGGCTAGACCGATTCACCGCAGAGTCCTCAAAGTGCAGGGAACAAGCCAACAAACACATCCAAAAAACCACCGCCAATTCGATCGGAAAAACCACTACCAAACCGCCAATTTGATCGGAAAAAACACCGCCAAGCCGCCGATACGATCAAAAAAACAGTCGAAAAAACACCAAATCGATCCGAATAACCACCAAAAACCCGAAGAATGCATCCAACGATCCGCCACAAAACTGTTGAAACGATCCGAAATTACAGTCGACGACCTGCTGAGCAGTCGCCGGAAAAAGCCGACAAGCTGACGAACGGGTAAAAAAACAAAACAAAAGAACCCTGCAACTTTTAAAAGGTGTTTGCAAAAAAACTACTGCATGAAAATGCCTGGAAATAATATATCATGTCCTTTAAATAATAATGAAATGGTCTGGGTTTTTTTTAACAGAAAAACCCTCTGGCATTTTTAAAAAATCAGAAAAAATAATTTGCTGAAAAAAATCCAGAAAAATGCCTACAAAAGCCTAAAAATTAAAAAGAGACCTTTTGCTGCAAGTGAAAAGAATAAACAGTTGACTAAATATTTAATACAAACGGGGATTGTTTTTAACATTGAAGCCTATGATTAAACCTGTCGCATGAAACCACTGAACATCAGGGCATTTTACTGACATTTCTCTGCTGTTCGGTGTTTGTGAATAGATTAACCATTGCTTCTCTATGGAGGATTTCACTGCCGCCGAACAGGCACCGTATTTGCTGGCAATTCACCAAAATTTGGCAAACTGCCTGCTTTCTGAATAGCCGAATGGCAACGAAATTGCACCGTACGGGGAAATTCACTGTTCGATGCAATTTCGGGGCCAGATCAGCTCTCTCTGAATAACCCTGTATGTGAACATAATTATGGTGATTACTATTACTCGTTTTACATTTTTTCACGTAATACGCCATTTGATTTGATTTTAGCTGAACTGGTCAGAATACCAGAGGCCAACATCATAAAACATTGTGATATATGTAAAATCATTTTTCTGTTAGTCACATAGTTACGCAGGTGGTGAAAGTCGTGCGTCCATCAGGCTAAGCCTTTCACACATCACCTGCTGCTGCTGATCCAAAAAAGGCAAAAAACCCAGTATAAAGTGCTCGCCAATATGTAACACACTGGGAAAAAACCCTTCTTGCCCCCAGATGGCGTCAGATTTCTCCTTGGATCGAGCAGCTTTTACCCACATATTAAATATTATAACCCTTAATATTCTGTGTCTGCAGGGAGTCATCCAGTCGCTGTTTAAAAGTCTGTACAGACTCTGACCCAACCACCTCAACAGGCAGAGAGTTCCCAACCACCTCAACAGGCAGAGAATTCCCAACCACCTCAACAGGCAGAGAATTCCATAGCTTTATTGTTCTCACTATACAAAAAACCGTTATGCTTTAGGCTGAATTTCTTTTTGTCCAGTGTAAATGGGTGACCTCGTTTCCTACATCGTTAGATTATTCGTGTCATTTTAATTGCTTCCAATAGTAAACGTATGTTTAGATTTATCTCTGCTGGAAAGACATAAGATATCATGTTTAATTAGAGTGTGATGGTGAGTGACAAATCCATTCCCTGCAATATTAGAGGATAATGGTTTGGACAGAGACAGTATCAGCTTCACTGACCAAAATACAATAATTTGAAGAAAAGGGGCAAGTTCACTCCCCCTGCCCCTCTGCCCTCCGAAAAAGCAGCTTTGAAATGGAATATTGCTGCACAATTAACGTCCAGGGCAGATGGATTGTCTTTGGTTTAAAAAAAAAGTCATTTTGCTCCTTTTTTGGCAAACAGCAGTTTGTGTAACTATGTAACTAACAGAAAAATGTCACCGACATTTCGGTGCTTTCCCGTTCGCCGCACTTTGGCGAGTTAAATTTGCCGACTCTGCAGTGAATTCAGCATTCACCGCAGGGTCCCCCGAAGTGCAGCGAATCGACCAGCTGAACGCATCCAAAAAACCTGTGCAAAACTGCCGAATCTATCTGAAAAACCACCGACTAATCCACCGAATGCATCTGCCGATCTGCCGAACATACCGCCGAATCGATCCAAAAAAAGCAGACGACCCGCCGAACAGACCACGACCAGCCACCCGAAAAAGCTGACAAGCTGACAAACAGGGGTAAAAAAAAAACAACAACAAAAAAACATTTGCAACTTAAAAAAAGGCGTTTTAGAAACTACTGGACGAAAATGGCTGGAATTAACATATAAGGTCCTACGAATAATAAAAAGGTCTGTTACAGAGAAAAAAACACACACCATTAAAAAAAAAAAATCGGAATTTTTTTTGCTGAAAAAATCCAGAAAAATGCCAGAAAAATCACAAAAATAAGTAAAGAGACTTTTTGTCGCAAGTAAAAAAAGAATAAATGGTTGAAGAAATATTTAACAAAAACGGGGATTTTTTGTTACATTGAAACCTCTGGGATTCGCCTGATTGAAGCTGTTGTATGAAACCACCGAACATCAGGGCATTTCACTGACATTTCTCTGCTGTTCGGTGTCTCTGAATAGATTAACCATTACTTCTCTTTGAGGGCTTTCACTGCTACCGAATATCACCATATTTCTCTGTCAATTCGCCAATATTTGGCGAATTGCTAGCTTTTGAACAGCCGAATAGCCACGAAATTACACCATACAGGGAAATTCACTATTCGGTGCAATTTTGAGGCAAGTTCGGCTCTCTCTGAATAACCCTGTATGAGAACATAATAATAACCAGAAGGTCCACAAGTGGTTTAGCAGATTCAAGTCTCGATATCTTGATGTTTGTGATGAACCAAGAGAGGGACTCCCACAGGTGAGAACGTGGTGGTCAAGGTGAAGGAATCTCTGGATAAGGAACCTCAAACCAACCTTCATAAAGCTTTTGGAAGAGTTCGACATTCCAAAAACAAGCATGTTGTGTGTTCTTCGTGACAAGTTGTGCTTCACCAAGAAATGCACCTGCAAGGTCTGTCATAAAAACAGGTTCAGCGATTCAGCTACAAAAAATCCCATCATCCCGACCCTCTCCACACTGTTAGGAAGGAGGAGAACCTTCTGCCATATCTCATCTTGCTGGGGTTGTCAGGGAGTCTCCAGTTTGGACAAACCGTGTGGAAATACAAGGCTGGTTCATTCGGACTCCTCCAAGCATCATACCAGGATTGGAAAAGGCTCCTCTAGCAGCCGAAACGTTGCAATCTCTGTCCAAATAAAGCTCCTCTGCAAGTATGTGGATGTGCCTAGTTCCCCCCTCTTCATTCCAAGCCTTATACCCAGTGGGTAGTTGGCACAGGTGGCATACATGAAACGTTTTATGCTCTTAGTCATGGACCAAACCAGACAACACAAATTTGGAGGATCGAGATCGATTCATCCTGTCAGCACCCCCTATGCACACGCCTACGGTTGGAGACCTGGAGGAGCCTTGCCATTATAATGCAGCATTCAAAAGGTCCTAGTCTCTCACCTGTCAAGACATCGATCACACTTACCTGTTCCGTCTGCCTCAGCTTCCAAAATTCTCTTCAAAATAGAAACCTGTGAGCATCGCTTCCAGAACCGTTGCGTATTTTAATGTATGGTAAACCTGGCCATATCCTGGCCTTTCCAATGAAACCTCATATGTCCCTCTAGCCCTTAGGGCTCCAGAGATAGAGTGCTCTTAACCCCTTCCATGCGGAGGACGTGCTCAGCGCGTCCTGCCGCATGGCCACTTCACTGCGGAGGACGCTCTCAGCGCGTCCTACGTTAGCAGTGGCAATCGGCCAGGATTCTGGCCGATCGCGGCTGCCCCCCGGTGCGGGCTGACATCCTCGATGTCAGCCCAGCCTCCGGGACCCAGGTGGGCACAATAGACATCATCGCGCCTGTGTGATGACATCTATTACAGGCACCCCCCCCCGCCAGTGCGGGGAAGGTGCCTGAAGGGGAGGGGGTGAGGTCCTTTGGACCTCTCCCCCTTCCCATCCGTGCGGGCCACCGGGAAAAGGCTGGCACCGTTTGGAAGGGCACAGCCTGGCCTTCCAAGCGGCGGCTGTCTTTAACCCCTAGGAGGCTGGATCGCGATATAGCGCTAACAGGCACTGTATCTCGGTCCCCTCCCGGAGCTGGCCGACATCTTGGATGTCGGCCAAGCTTCTGGGATATCCCCCTGACGACTGGCGTCAGTTCTGCAATTAATCCCTAGCTGCCACCTATGGTGGAGATAGGGGGTTCCAATGAACCCCCTATCTCCCGATCTGTGACAGCTAGGGGTTAATGTTTGATATCATTGGAACGGCCAGAGCATGGCCTTTCCAATGATACCAAAAGTGACCAGGTAAAATGTAAAAAACAAAAATTAAAAATAAAATTAAAAAAATTTAAAAATAAAAAAAAAGTTTTTTTTGTTTTATTAATACAGCAATATTGTTCCCATTTCAATTATAATGTGAACAATGATGCTGCACTAACGATTTTTTCTATGGGGTGTTTGCAAAAAAACACGTAATTTTCCCTAAAAAAATGTAACGAGTCCCCATTTCTAATTTTTTTAACACGCGCACCCCATAGAAAATATAACCGAAAAGGTTTGCATGATAAAATGTGAAAAAAAACCACTTTACACAATGTAGATAATTGAAAATTTATTTTTTATTGCATTTTTTGTTATAATATTCAGGCAGGACATGACGGATACATACAATAATGATATATTATGAATCTACTGAGCCTCCCGGAAAAAAAGATATATAATATGTCTGGGTCGTATAATAAAATGTGACTTCAAATCACATTTAAACATGATGAGCGAAATCGGTAAAAATTAGCTCAGCTCAGAGGTGTGAAACGGCTCAGCAGCGAAAGGGTTAATGAGTGTAGAAAAAAAAATAAGATATATATTTTTTTTACAGTGCAAACTTTGCCTAGTTATAAATCGAGCCCTGGTTTTACTCAATATGTAATTATTAACTATAAGAATGCTGATTATACAGACCCTGTGTGACATTGTGCCAGATAACAGACACCATCTAGAGTGCAGAACCTTTCATCCCAACAAGATTTCTGAAAATGATAAACCAATACATGAAAAATTAAAAAAGACCAAATGTGCATTATTTAAAACAAAAATAATCAAAAATTTTTCAACTGTGTCTTAAAATCAATCTTGATGCAAAACTAGTATTAAGCCCTATTTTTTTATTGTGATTTTTTTTTGGGGAGGTGAGATGAACTCTGTAATTGTAACTGTGTCTATATTTACGCATAAACCAATCTCTATCTCTACACTCACATTCCTCACATTACACTCCAAATCGCGGTAGAATCCTCGGATTGGTGTGATGGATTATTAATAACTGGGATCCTCTTTGCATACATTTAAATCTTGTGTCTAATAACATCTTGGGTGGTAAAACATTCATCCAGTGTTAAAATACCACCATGACACCATCGCGCCTCAATATATTATCTGAAGGATAAAGTCTCTGCGTAAAACCGGGGGGGAAAAAAAGTTTGTGAAAACCCATAAATCTCTCCCTGGAGCCCGAAATACTGGTCATTTGACCAAATACCCCCCCCCCCGCCCCACCCCACCCCGCTCATATATGTTATTGTAATTTAGTGTACGTGTAACGCCACTGGAAAACCAGTCAGACCACCAGCTCTCCTAAAATTGGCCATTTTACAGCTGTCAGGTGGTAAATATAGCACCCGTCTGAGGAGCAAAACGGCTCTTTGTTTAAAATACAATAAAAAAAACCCAGAAAAATAAATAAATAAAATCACCTTGGATATTTAAGGGCAAACAATCAGAATAATATATATATATTTAGGAAAATAACTTATATTGTTTATACTAGCTTTGCTTTATTGTTTTTTTCCTCCTACATTTACTCAATGTGACAGACCTGATGTGGACACAATGCATTAATATAAGTATCGGCTCATTGTGTTGGTTACTGTTACTCCATTTTTATCTGCAGAAATGTTAATTGCATGTTACTTAACCCCTTCACTAATGATATCGAGATACACTATATTGCCAAAAGTATCCGCTCACCTGCCTTGACTCGCATATGAACTTAAGTGACATCCCATTCCTAATCCATAGGGTTCAATATGACGTCGCTCCACCCTTTGCAGCTATAACAGCTTCATCTCTTCTGGGAAGGCTGTCCACAAGGTTTAGGAGGGTGTTTATGGGAATTTTTGACCATTCTTCCAGAAGCGCATTTGTGAGGTCACACACTGATGTTGGACGAGAAGGCCTGGCTCTCAGTCTCTGCTCTAATTCATCCCAAAGGTGTTCTATCGGGTTGAGGTCAGGACTCTGTGCAGGCCAGTCACGTTCATCCACACCAGACTCTGTCATCCATGTCTTTATGGACCTTGCTTTGTGCACTGGGCACAGTCATGTTGGAAGAGGAAGGGGCCAGCTCCAAACTGTTCCCACAAAGTTGGGAGCATGGAATTGTCCAAAATGGCTTGGTTTGCTGAAGCATTCAGAGTTCCTTTCACTGGAACTAAGGGGCCAAGTCCAGCTCCTGAAAAACAACCCCACACCATAATCCCCCCCCCACCAAACTTTACATTTGGCACAATCTAGTCAGACAAGTACCGTTCTCCTGGCAACCGCCAAACCCAGACTCATCCATCAGATTGCCAGATGGAGAAGCGCGATTCGTCACTCCAGAGAACGCGTCTCCACTGCTCTAGAGTCCAGTGGTGGCGTGCTTTACACCACTGCATCCGACGCTTTGCATTGCACTTGGTGATGTATGGCTTGGATGCAGCTGCTCGGCCATGGAAACCCATTCCATGAAGCTCTCCGCGCACTGTTCTTGAGCTAATCTGAAGGCCACATGAAGTTTGGAGGTCTGTAGCGATTGACTCTGCAGAAAGTTGGTGACCTCTTCGCACTATGCGCCTCAGCATCCGCTGACCCCGCTCCGTCAGTTTACGTGGCCTAGCACTTCATGGCTGAGTTGCTGTCGTTCCCAAACACTTCCACGTTTTTATAATACAGCTGACAGTTGACTGTGGAATATTTAGGAGCGAGGAAACTTCACGACTGGATTTGTTGCACAGGTGGCATCCTATCACAGTTCCACGCTGGAATTCACTGAGCTCCTGAGAGAGACACATTCTTTCACAAATGTTTGTAAAAACAGTCTGCATGCCTAGGTGCTTGATTTTATATACCTGTGGCCATGGAAGTGATTGGAACACCTGATTCTGATTATTTGGATGGGTGAGAGAATACTTTTGTACTTTTGGCAATATAGTGTATCTCAGGCTTCAAAGGCACCATCTGGTGCCCCTATATCGAGGTACGCTGATCTGCAGCCCAAAAACAAATAGATTTTGTTTGCTTTTGGGCTGCAGAAGGTGCCCCCAAAGTTTTAGCTCTGGGGCATAATGCCCAAAGAGTCAAAACTGTAAAATCAGCTGCTGAATGCTGTGACATATCGGGCTTTCAGCAGCCGATGCAGCGAGAAATAGAAGAAAATAGACCTGCTGTTCAAACCTTGAACTCGATTTGGCAGTAAATGGCGCCATCTACTGGCCAAAAAGGTTATTTACAGTAAGAAATACAATGGGAATAAACTCAAATATTTCTTACTTCGAAATTAATTCAAAATGATTTTACAAAAATACACTGGTTTCTGACGTTTTTTTTGGAAAGTCACTTGGTAGTGAAGGGGATAAGGGGCTGACACTTCAGTGCAGTGGCGTAACTAGAAACCTGAGGGCCGCGGCGCAAGAATCCATGAAGGGCCCCCCCCAAAAAAAACATAGAAACATAGAAAAATGTCGGCAGATAAGAACCTTTCGGCCCATCTAGTCGCCCAATTACATGGATACTTTACCTGGATTTATCTTTTGTTTAGGATAGCCTTATGCCTATCCCATGCTTGCTTAAATTCAATCACTGTTTTGGCCTCTACCACTTCTACTGGAAGACTGTTCCATGTATCCACCACCCTCTCAGTAAAATAATGCTTCCTGATGTTACTTTTAAACCTTTGCCCCTCTAATCTAAGACTATGTCCTCTTGTTTTGCTACTTTGTTTCCTTTTAAATATACTCCCTTCCTCTACCTTGTGGATTCCCTTTACGTATTTAAATGTTTCTATCATATCTCCTCTGTCTCGTCTTTTTTCCAAGCTGTACATGTTAAGATCATTAAGCCTTTCCTGGTAACTTTTCTCCTTCAAGCCGTACACCATTTTTGTAGCCCTTTTCTGAACTCTCTCTAAGATGTCTATATCCTTCTGGAGATACGGTCTCCAGTACTGCACACAGTACTCCAAGTGAGGTCTCACCAGTGCTCTGTATAGTGGCATGAGCACTTCCCTTTTCCTACTGCTAATACCTCTCCCTACACAACCAAGCATTCTGCTAGCATTTCCTACTGCTCTATTACATTGACTACTTACCCTTAGATCCTCTGAAATAATAACCCCTAAATCCCTTTCCTCAGATGTTGAGGTTAGGACTGTATCAAATAATCTATATTCAGCCCTTGGGTTTTTATGTCCCAGGTGCATTATCTTGCACTTATCCACATTAAAACTCAATTGCCACAACTCCGACCATTTTCTTAGTTTACCTAAATCATTTGTCATTTGGCTGATCCCTCCAGGAACGTCAACCCTGTTGCAAATCTTTGTGTCATCAGCAAAAAGACATACTTTTCCATTAATACCTTCTGCAATATCACTAATAAAAATATTAAAGAGAATGGGTCCAAGTACTGACCCCTGAGGTACCCCACTGGTAACAAGACCTTGCGCCGAATAAACTCCATTTACCACAACCCTCTGTTGTCTGTCACTCAGCCACTGCCTAATCCATTCAACAATATTGGAATCCAAGCTCAAAGATTGCAATTTATTGATAAGCCTTCTATGCGGAACAGTATCAAAAGCCTTACTGAAATCTAAATAAGCAATGTCTACTGCACCACCTGTGTCTATTATTTTTGTTACCCAATCAAAAAGTCAATCAATAACATTAGTTTGGCATGATCTCCCTGAGGTAAACCCATGTTGTTTCTGATCCTGTAATCTATGTGTTTTTAGATGTTCAACAATCCTTTCCTTTAACATGGTTTCCATTAATTTCCCCACTACTGACGTAAGACTAACTGGCCTATAGTTCCCAGATTCCTCCCTACTACCCCTCTTGTAAATGGGCACAACATTTACTAATTTCCAGTCTTCTGGGACGACTCCCGTTAACAAGGATTGGTTAAATAAATCTGTTAACGTTTTGCTATTACATCACTGAGCTCTTTTAATAATTTAGGGTGGATCCCATCAGGCCCCATTGACTTATTTGTCTTTACTTTAGACAGCTGCTGTAGAACCTCCTCCTCTGTAAACTCATATGTAAATGTCTCTTTAGTGTTCTCTCCTAACTGAGGTCCCTTTCCTTCCTTTTCTTCTGCAAAGACTGAACAAAAATATTCATTGAGGCAGTCAGCGAGACTTTTATCCTCTTCTACATACCTTCCTTCCTTTGTTTTTAATCTAACTAATCCTTGTTTTACTTTTCTTTCCTTGTTTATGTATCTAAAAAATGTTTTGTCCCCCTTTTTTACTGACTGAGCTATTTTCTCTTCTGCGTGTACTTTGGAAGCTCTTATAAATTGCTTTGCCTCTTTCTGCATAATTTTATAGGTTTGCCTATCTTCTTCACTCTGAGTTTTTTTATAATTATTGAATGCTATCTTTTTGTTCTTCACTATTTTGGCCACTTCTGCAGAGTACCACAGTGGTTTCTTCCCTTTTTTGTTTTTGCTAACAAGCCGAATGCAATTTCCTGTGGCCTTCAATAATGCTTCCTTTAAATAATCCAATTTCTCCTGGACTCCCTTTAAACTCCTCCAGTCTGATAATGACTCCTTCACACAAAGTCTCATTTTAGAAACAGCTGTTTTTTTAAAGTCTAAAACTTTTGTTTTTGTGTGGTGCGGCTCCATCCCTGTTCTTATATTAAACCACACTGACTGGTGATCACTAGATCCCAAATTTTCACCTACAACAACGTCCGATACCAAACCTCCATTTGTGAGTATTAAATCCAATATGGCCTCTTTACGGGTCGGCTCCTCAACTACTTGTGTTAGAGATAATCCCAGTAGGGAGTTTAGAATATTTGTACTCCTGGTGCACCCAGCTATTTTGGTTTTCCAGTTTACATCAGGAAGATTAAAGTCCCCCATGATAATAACTTCCCCCTTCATTGCCATTTTGGCTATTTCCTCAAACAGTAGATTATCTAGCTCTTCTACTTGTCCAGGGGGTCTATAGATCACACCTACACGAGCTACTGTATGATTGCCAAATGTTAGCGTAACCCAAACTGACTCTATGTTCACCTCGCTCACTTTTATTTGGTTCGTTTTTATGTTGTTTTTCACATACAGGGCCACTCCTCCTCCTTTCCTACCTTCTGTCTTTTCTATATAAAGAGTACCCCGGTACTGTTATGTCCCAGTTATTTTTCTCACTGAACCATGTCTCAGTAACCGCCACTAAATCTACTTTTTCAGCTGCCATCATTGCCTCCAGTTCATTGATTTTATTGACTAAACTGCGAGCATTTATAGACACCACTCTGAGCTTGTCATTTTTTACCTCGCATGTTGCTTGCACCCTCCGATTTAGTTTTTGGGGACAATCGGGCAGATTGTTTTTTACCCTTTTGTCCCCCCTAAAAAGATCTATATTTTTACTTTTTTTTCCCTGCAATATAAAAAAGATAGTATTGTCCCCAGCTCACACGGATATATACTGTATATTGCCCCCAGCTACACACGGATATATACTGTATATTGACCCCAGATACACACGGATATATACTGTATATTGCCCCCAGCTACACACGGATACATACATTGCCCCCAGCCACACACGGATATATATATTTGCCCCTTAGCTCTCATGGGTATATTTGCCCCCAGCTCTCATGGGTATATTTGCCCCTTAGCTCTCATGGGTATATTTACCCCTTAGCTCTCATGGATATATTTGCCCCTTAGCTCTCATGGATATATTTGCCCTTAGCTCTCATGGGTATATTTACCCCTTAGCTCTCATGGATATATTTGCCCCCAGCTCTCATGGGTATATTTGCCCCTTAGCTCTCATGGGTATATTTGCCCCCAGCTCTCATGGGTATATTTGCCCCTTAGCTCTCATGGGTATACTTGCCCCTTAGCTCTCATGGGTAGATTTGCCCCTTAACTCTCATGGGTAGATTTGCCCCTTAGCTCTCATGGGTAGATTTGCCCCTTAGCTCTAATGGGTATACTTGCCCCTTAGCTCTCATGGGTAGATTTGCCCCTTAGCTCTCATGGGTAGATTTTCCCCTTAGCTCTCATGGGTATATTTGCCCCTTAGCTCTCATGGGTATACTTGCCCCTTAGCTCTCATGGGTAGATTTGCCCCTTAGCTCTCATGGGTATATTTGCCCCTTAGCTCTCATTGGTATACTTGCCCCTTAGCTCTCATGGGTATATTTGCCCCTTAGCTCTCATGGGTATATTTGCCCCTTAGCTCTCATGGGTATACTTGCCCCTTAGCTCTCATGGGTATACTTGCCCCTTAGCTCTCATGGGTAGATTTGCCCCTTAGCTCTCATTGGTATACTTGCCCCTTAGCTCTCATGGGTATATTTGCCCCTTAGCTCTCATGGGTATACTTGCCCCTTAGCTCTCATGGGTATACTTGCCCCTTAGCTCTCATGGGTAGATTTGCCCCTTAGCTCTCATTGGTATACTTGCCCCTTAGCTCTCATGGGTATATTTGCCCCTTAGCTCTCATGGGTATACTTACCCCTTAGCTCTCATGGGTATATTTGCCCCTTAGCTCTCATGGGTATATTTGCCCCCAGCTCGTGGATGGATTTGCCCCAGCTCGTGGATGGATTTGCCCCCAGCTCGTTGATGGATTTGTCCCCAGCTCGTGGGAATATATTTGCCCCCAGCTCTTATGTATATAGGGCCCCAGCTCACCTACTCTGCTGACAAACAGAACGCTCCTTTCCGACTCCGAGGTGAGCGGCCGCTGAAAGCATGCAGCCTGGCCGCTCACCGGAAACCACCTGACCAGCGCAGCCGAGTTCTCGCGAGATCTCGTGCGCTGGTCAGCTAGTTCCCATCCCACGCGAGCGGCCAAGCTGCAAGCCAGCAGGCCGCTCGCAGGCAGGGGAACAGCCGGCGGCGCTGCTCCCAGATTCCGGCGCTTATTGCCGGAATCTGGCAGCGGCGCTGGCGGCGGCGCTCCAGTGGCGGAATGCCAGGGCCCGGTCGCAACTGCGACCGCTGCGACCCTGGTACTTCCGCCACTGCTTCAGTGCTCTTTTATTCGGCGCACTTCGGTTTGCCTCAGCGATTTCAGTTCACCAGCCCTGTGGTGAATTCACCATTCACCACAGGGTCCCCTTAGTACGCCGAACAAGGAAACCCTGAAGACAGCCGCCAAGCCACCGAACGCTGCCGAGAAAGCTGATCAGCCGCCAAAGACTGCCGAACAAACCGCTGAACTGAAGAAGAAAAAGAAACGGAATGCTGCAATTTTTAAAAAGGTGTTCAAAATAATAGAAATGCATGAAAATATGTGGAAATAATAAATAAAGGTCATATAAGAATGAATAAAAAGGTCTGTTACAAAAAATAAAATGCCATTAAAAAAAGGCAATTATAAAGTTCACCTAAAAATTCCCAGAAGATACCTAAAAAAATTATGACAAATAAATAAATAATTATATACCGGTTCGTTTTCGTTTCGATTCGTATGAAATCAATTCGTTATTTTGGAATTACTTCCGAAATACGAATTTTGTAACGAATCGAGATTCGTTACGAAACGAATGCACACCTCTAATCAATGGCTGCAGGAGAACTGCCTGAGTTCAGGCGGGCTGGAGGAGGGCCAGAAAGACGCGGGTCGTTGCATTAAAAGCAACGTTTCGGCTTCTCTCAAGCTTTTTCTAGCTTGTAGAAGTAGAAACGCTGCCTTTTAATGAACCTCCAATAAACCTGCCCTGGAAGAACGACTTGGAGCGCCCATTTCCCTGTTCACGTTTGTAAATATACACGGAACGCTCAGACTCCCGGTGTTACTTTGTAGCTCACACCGTCTATACGTCCTCCTTGCTCCCCGCTAATCTGCTGCTCTCATGCATTATTTCCTTTCGTAGCATTAGCGAGCCACATGCTGATCCCCTGTTACTTCATGGATTTGTAAGCTAATCCCCTGGCCCACGATGATGTAAAACATTAAATATTGTTTTAAGTATCGTAGGCGCCATTCTGCCTGCGTGGTCTCCAGATTGGGATGGATGCCAGTAGGATTGCTGGCACAGGGCTGGGAAATTGAGCGTGTCCATTCCCTGCGAACAAAGGAAAAACTCTGGACAATAAGAGGTCTATGATGACAGACGCAAAAGTACTGGAATGCGTCCGTGTCGATTGACCACGGAATCAACTCCCGGACGGTCGTACAGTGTAGCGTCTGAAGGGAGAGATTCTGCAGAACGCCTGCACTTTGTGCACCTGTACTTCTGACCTGCTGAGGGCTGAGGAACCAGGTGCTTTCATAAAAATCCAGGAAATCAGGGAGTTATTCCTCAAAAACTGAGCAGCCGAAGTTTGGGGTCAACAAAAATACATCCTATGTGTTTTTTATGCATTTCACACTTAAAAGATAAAAATAAATATACAAGAAATATGTAAAACATTTTTATATATATATACAGGGAGCACTGAATTGGCTACGAAATTGCACCGAATGGTGAATTTCCCCGTACGGCTATTCAGAAAGCTGGCGATTCGCCAAATATTGACGAATTGCCAGCGAAATACGATGATCTTCGGCGACAGTGAAATCCCCATAGAGAAGCAATGGTTAATAAATTCAGAGACACCGAACAGCAGAGAAATGTCAGTGAAATGCCCTGATGGTCGGTGGTTTCATTCGACAGGTTTAATCAGGCGAATACCATAGGTTTCAATGTGAAAAATATTCCCTGTAAATATTTATTCAACGTTTATTGTTTTTATTTGCAGCAAAAAGTCTCTTTATTTAATTTTTAGGATTCTTTTGGTATTTTTAATTTTTTTTTAAATGATGAAGTTTTTTTTGTAACAGACCTCTTTTTTATTATTATTATTATTATTATTATTATTATTCATAGGACATTATATATATATTATTTCCAGGCATTTTTATGCAGTATTTTTTTTAAAGACGCCTTTTAAAAGTTGCTGTGCTTTTATTTTCTTCTACTCCTGTTCGGCGGCTGTTCGGCTTTTTTTCCAGCGGTCTGTTCAGCGGGTCGTCAGGTTTTCTAGGAGCGATTCGGCGGTCTGGTCGGCAGATAGTTGGCTGCATTTGGCATTTTTTTGATTCATTCGGCGGCTTTCCGATTCGAATCGGTGATTTTGCAGCAGTGTTTCGGATGCGTTCGGCTGGTCCATTCACCGCACTTCGGGGATCCTGTGGTGAATACTAAATTCACAGCAGTATTGGCGAATTGAACTAGCCGTAGCGCGGCGAATGGGAGAGCACTGGAATGTCGGTGACATTTCGGTGCTCTCTGAATAACCTTGATAGAGTTCATTAAAGGTAGCACTCAATTCCAAAATATCCAAAAAACAATTAAGTGCCTCAGTATCCAATCTATATCTATATATTTAAATAAATAAAAACCACATTCTAAATTTGCTTGCAGAAGCCAGTTACCCAATTTTTTTGGCTGTCGAGCCCCTGCTGCCGCGCCAAGGGATGAAATATACAAATTAGTGATGTTTTGACATCTCGAAGGGAAGGAAAAAAATGTCAACTGGATATTTGTTAATTGGTGGGAATTTCCCAGAGATTCTTTTTAAGTGAAAACAGCCTTTTAATGCGAAACCATAAAATGTGTAAAACGTCTTCCAAATCACACGGGGAATTCAAAGAAATAAAAAAAATAAACGAGAAAAAACTGGTCTGCCCAAAATCCAACGGGATGAAAAGTGTTACACATAATTATAGAATTTAGCTAAGTATGACGGTAAGTTAGAATTTTAATAATAAGACTCTGAGGCGAGTATTGCTTCTCTTTCTTGCTTTTATTAACATAGTAGCAAGTGGCAACTAGCAAGAACTTTGAAATATGAAGCTTTTTTATATTGAATAAAGAGAAAACATAACAGTAAAACAGGTATATGGTATCTTCCAACACCCCTTCCACCCCTTTGGATCTGTCCTCTTTCCTGTTCAGTGGCCATCAAAACCGATCCACGTCCCTCCTACTTCCTCTTTCTTTGCCATACGAGGTGATCAGTGTAGGTAGATAGGGAAAACCAAAGGACAATCCATCCGGAACCAGAAAATCCTTTATGAGGCTGAGGAAAGAAAAAATATAAGACTGGAAGACATTGGATCCGCAGACCCAGGAAACAACCAAAACCACAATAGCGGCGGGAGAGGTGGGCAATACTCGCCTCAGAGTCTTATTATTAAAATTCTAACTTACCGTCATACTTAGCTAAATTCTATAATTTTAATACATCGACTCTGAGGCTCCTATTGCTTGTTCAAAGCTGACCCACAACTGCGGATGATCAATGAACAATAGGCTTGAAATAGAATGAGCGGAAGGTGGACTCTCTGGACCAGTCAGCTGACCGCAACAAGTCCTCCAACCGACAACCTGCCGACACAGCGGAAGAAGCAACAGCGCTACGAACCGAATGAGCTCCAAAAATCGAGGTATCTACACCTGCTAACACCAAGAGCCAACGAAGCCAGCGCGCGAGCGTAGTTGTACCTACCGAAGCGAAGGGAGACTTAAATGAAATAAAGAGAGGTGAAATCTCCGTGCCTCGGAGGGCGGCAGTACGAGATTCGTATTCCTGAAGACAAAGGACCGGGCACAAAGCCGGATGTGAAGGGAAAGCCGGGTAGAAGGCGGACGAAATGGACGTTTTAGTACGGCGGGAGATGTCAAAGCGCACGCCTTCTGGTATGAAAGAACGAGCTTTGAAGTCTAACGCCCTGACATCAGCCACCCGTTTGCAAGAAATCATGCAAAGGAGGGCCAATAATTTTGCCGATAGTTGGCGTAGGGTTAAATCCTTGTTCAAGGGCCATTGTTCCAAAAAATTAAGGAGGATATGCACGTCCCAAGTTGTCGTATATCTAGGCAACGGAGGACGGTCAGATCTGATACCCTTAAGCAAGCGACATACCAATGGATGTTTGCCTAAAGGTGTCCCCTGAAAACCCACATGGTAAGCTGATAAAGCTGATCTATACACATTAAGAGTGCGATACGCTTTGCCCTGATCGAAGATCTCCGTAAGGAAATCCAAGACAAAGTTCAAAGGAGCCTGGAAGGGATCTTGACCCCTTGACAGACACCAATTATGCCAGGTGAGCCACGCTGATTTGTAGCAGGATCGAGTACCCGGGGCCCACGCCTGGCGTAGGAGTGTAGTAGTTCGGTCCGAAATCTCTCCGGCTCCCCCGGGCGTCCCGAAACCAGTGAGGCCAATAACCGACTGGATCCTGGAGACAGGAGAGGGTGAGGTTGCCCGGAGGCGTCTTTCAGGAGATCTGGGAGATCCGGGAGAAAGCGGGGGATATCCATGAGGAGATCCAATAGTACCGGGAACCAAGATTGGTTCTGCCAGAAGGGTGTGATGATCACAATCTGTGTCTGTTGCGTCCTGACCTGACGCAGTGTGCGAGCTATCAGTTGAAATGGCGGGAAGGCGTACTGGCGAGCCCCGGACCAATCCTGAAAGAACGCGTCCGTTGCCTCCGCCAGTGGGTCTGGCCGCCAACTGAAGAAGAGCGGAAGATGGGCGTTGAGTCGGCTGGCAAAAAGATCCGCGTGAAAAGGTCCCCAAAGGGATGACACGTCGGAGAAAGCTGTCGAGCTCAAACGCCAATCTCCGGAGTCTTCTGTATGTCTCGAGCTCCAATCTGCGAATTGGTTCGAGATTCCCGGAATGAATTGTGCTTGGACTTCGATCCCGGTCTCAAAAACACCACTCCCAGAGACGGGAAGCCATTGTTGTCAGAAGCAGGGATCGAGGGCCGCCCAGTGAGTTGATATATCGAACTGCTGGGAAGTTGTCCATCCGGAGGAGGACCGAACGATGAGTGCCGTCTTTGAGGAAACTCTGAAGTGCAAAAAGTCCTGCCAGGAGCTCCAGACCGTTCATGTGCAATTGACGTTCCTGCATGGACCATCGACCTCCTGTGGAGGAACCGTCGCAATAAGCCCCCCAGCCTGACCCACAAGCGTCTGAGTCGATCGTAAGCGTCGGGGTGGCACCAGGATAGGCCTGCCGTTGCAGGCGTGGAGGTGAGCGATCCACCATTCCAAATCCAGTCTGGCCTCTCCCGAGAGAGAGATCGGAGCGGAGTAAGGGAGACCCTTTCTGAGAAAAAGGGCCTTCAGGCGTTGGAGGGCCCGATAGTGTAATGGGGCTGGTTTGACAGCTAGCCGTGTGGCCGCTAGGAGACCTATCACGCGAGCTAGGTCCCTTAAGGATGGGGTGTGAACCTCCAAAAGGGACCGAACCTCGCGCAGGATAGATCGGCACTTGGGTAGAGGGACCGTGATAGTCATCATGACACTGTTCACCCCGAATCCCAGAAATTCCAGGGTTTGAGATGGAGAGAGCACTGATTTTTCTTGGTTCACCAGAAATCCCAGAGATTGGAAAAGATTGATCGTCCAACATACGTGGAGGCGTAGCTGATTTTCCGAAGAGGCCATCAGCAACACGTCGTCCAAATATATGATGAGACGGACCCCTTTTGCGCGTAGCCATGCCACGACCGGTTTCAGCATCTTGGTAAAGCACCAAGGGGCCGAAGAGAGGCCGAACGGTAGGCAGCGGAATCGCCATAGGTCGGGACCCCAACGGAACTGAAGGAAATCCCGTGATTCCTTGGCAATCGGGATGGTCAGGTAAGCATCCTTGAGATCCACTTTTGCCAACCAATCGCGGGGTTTCAATAAGTCTTTGAGCATGTGCATGCCTTCCATCTGGAAATGGCGGTAGACCACTGAGCCATTCAACTCTTTGAGGTTGATAACTGGACGAACACCTCCTCCCTTCTTGGGAACTAAGAATAGGTTGCTTAGGAAACCCGAGGGTCCCCGTGGAGCCCGCTCTATGGCTCCTTTCTGGAATAATTCCATAATCTCCCGCTCCACCAGCTCCTGCCCGTCCCCGAAAAGGGGAGAGGGAGAGGGATCTGCAGTTGGAGCGGGGGAGAAGAGAACTCCAGAACAAACCCTAGTACAGTATTGAGGACCCAAGGGTCCGACGTAATGCGACACCATGCTGTGTGAAACAATTTTAAACGACCTCCTACTTTGGTCGTAGACGGGTGAATAAGGTGCACAGGTACCTGTATGTCGGAAGGTTGAGGAAGAATGTCCGCCTCTGGAACCCCGGAATCCTCTGCCCCTCCATGGTCGGGAACGGGAAGGGAAGAACGGGGACGGCGTGGGAGCCGTTGCAGTGGAGGGGTTGCCTCCTGCGGGACCTGAAGTGAAGGGTTTTGCATGGCCGGTAGCTCGGCCCCGATATCCACCGGCCCGTGGAAAAACCCCGGAGAACACTTTTTTAAGCGAATTGGAAACTCGTTCCATGGTGTTGAATGCTCCAGAGTACTCATTCATATCCCTCAGGAAGGTTTTTCCAAATAAAGCGCCATTGGCCGCAGCGCCTAATTCGTTATCCGCCACACCTGCCAGTTGGCGATCCATCTTTAATAAGATACATTTACGTCTTTCTGACGCTAAGGCCGTGTTGGCATTGCCCAAAAAACTTAAGGACCGTTGGGTCCAGTTAGTGATCTGGATTGGGTCCAGGGGTTCGCCAGAAAGCTTGGCTTGTTCTGCCGTATCTAGCAGTTTTATCAGAGGACCCACGGTGTCCAGCAGTTTATCTTGGCACACCTTAAAGGCATGGTCTATGCCCTTGCTGGGCGTCCATCCTTTAGGGGTGACAAAGTCCACGAACGCCTTGTCCACTTCTGGAGTGAGGCATGTTTTCCCGCTCGTGGTAGGGCGAGGGCATTCCGCTTTCATGCGGTTTCGTGTGTTTTTATCCAGGGCTTTACGCACCTGTGCATCGACCCACTGCTCTACGTGGGGTAATGGGGACCAATCTGCCGACCTTGGGTGAGACAGGTCTTCTGGGCAGAAAAGGGTTCCCCAGAGGATCATAGATAATGCCCGGACGGGCAGTCGTATCCACCTCTACGGGTCCTCAGTGAAGTCCTCATCCGAGGCATAAACGTCTATGACATCGCTAGTGTCATCCTCCTCCGAATCAGGGACAGAATCCTGAAGCGGGACAGGGACAATAGCGGTGTCAGGGTTGGAGACAGATGGTAGTTTAAACCTCTTGGAGTGAGATACGGCCGTATGTGCAGGAGCCCGTTTACGGGGTGCAATAGTGGGGGAGGGGTGCACGTGCCCCGGCATTGTTGCGGGTATGCCAGTCCCTCCAGTCATGTGGCGTGCTTTCTTCACAGACTGTTTCCCCGTGTTGTGCAGGGGGAGCTCGGGGGGCCTCACCGCGGTGAGTGTACTGCCCATGTCATAAACCGCCTGCGGCGGGGGGATATCAGGTTGGCGATTTTCGGCCATGATTTCTTTTAAAGAGCGGGTAAAATCCGCAGACAGCACTGAGACCGCTTTGAAAACAGCAGAATCAATTGAAGCCTGCATGTAAGGGTCTAAAGTGGAAGTCTGGGAAGGAGCCATCTGCGCCTGTACAAGTACGGGAGGTTGGGACTGCTCACCCACACTCTCGTCGGAGGATTGCGCTGAAATCTCTGCAGGGGAAGCTGCGCGTTGTGGGGTCTTCCCACGAGGCATGGTGCTGTATAATCCGGGAGAATGTCCGGAATTGTCCCCGCGTGCGCAGACCTATCGGGTACACTCCGCCCACCTAGCCAGCGAGCGCGTGCGGCGCCTCGGAGAGGCAGGCAGGCGGGGTTACTCCGCGGTCACCAGGAGGATCAAAGGAAAATAACTTGGAGGAAAAAAATGCGAACGCCGCGGTTAAAGCCGGGCGCTCGCTAAAGTAAACACTTAGCAATATAAACCTCAAATTGTATATAAATCTCTAAACCATAGGTAAAAACGGAATATCGCAGAGAGAATAGATATATATACTTATCTAGTCGCCGAGTAGCTAAGAAAGAGGAAGTAGGAGGGACGTGGATCGGTTTTGATGGCCACTGAACAGGAAAGAGGACAGATCCAAAGGGGTGGAAGGGGTGTTGGAAGATACCATATACCTGTTTTACTGTTATGTTTTCTCTTTATTCAATATAAAAAAGCTTCATATTTCAAAGTTCTTGCTAGTTGCCACTTGCTACTATGTTAATAAAAGCAAGAAAGAGAAGCAATAGGAGCCTCAGAGTCGATGTATTAAAATTAAGATTCTGACTTTGCACGAGGCACAGAGTACATAAAGTTATGTATTTCTGTTTGAAGATATTTGAAATTAATATACAGTCTGGTCCATAAATATTGGGACATGGACACAATTGTAATATCTTTGGCTCTATACACCACCACAATGGAGTTGGAATGAAACAAACACAATGTGCTTTAACTGCAGACTGTCAGCTTTAATTTGAGGGTATGTACATCCAACTCAGGTGAACGGTGTAGGACTTACAGCAGTTTGCAGATGTGCCCCCACTTGTTAAGGGACCAAAGGTAATGGGACAGAATAATAATCATAAATCAAACTTTCCCTTCTTAATACTTGGTTGCAAATCCTTTGCAGTCAATCACAGCCTGAAGTCTGGAACGCATAGACCTCACCAGACGTTGGGTTTCATCCCTGGTGATGCTCTGCCAGGCCTCTACTGCAACTGTCTTCAGTTCCTGCTTGTTCTTGGGGCATTTTCCCTTCAGTTTTGTCCTCAGCAAGTGAAATGCATGCTCAATGGGATTCAGGTCAGGTGATTGACTCGGCCATTGCATAACATTCCACTTCTGTCCCTTCAAAAACTCTTTGGTTGCTTTTGCAGTAAGCTTTGGGTCATTGTCCATCTGCACTGTGAAGCTCCGTCCAATGAGTTCTGCAGCATTTGGCTGAATGTGAGCAGATAATATTGCCCCAAACACTTCAGAATTCATCCTGCTGCTTTTGTCAGCCGTCACATCATCAATAAATACAAGAGAAGCAGTTCCATTGGCAGCCATACATGCTCACGCCATGACACTACCACCATCATGCTTCACTGATGAGGTGGTATGCTTAGGATCATGAGCAGTTCCTTTCCTTCTCCATACTCTTCTCTTCCCATCACTCTGGTACAAGTTGATCTTGGTCTCTTCTGTCCATAGGATCTTGTTCCAGAACTGTGAAGGCTTTGTTAGGTGTTGTTTGGCAAACTCTAATCTGGCCTTCCTGTTTTTGAGGCTCACCAATGGTTTACATCTTGTGGTGAACCCTCTGTATTCACTCTGGTGAAGTCTTCTCTTGATTGTTGACTTTGACACACATACACCTACCTCCTGGAGAGTGTTCTTGATCTGGCCAACTGTTGTGAAGGGTGTTTTCTTCACCAGGGAAAGAATTCTTCGGTCATGCACCACAGTTGTTTTCCGTGGTCTCCCGGGACTTTTGGTGTTGTTGAGCTCACCGGTGCATTCTAGTGAGAGAGGGATGAAAGATAGAGGGGTGACAGAGTGAGAGAGGGTTGAAAGAGAGAGGGGTCACAGAGTGAGAGAGGGTTGAAAGAGAGAGGGGTCACAGAGTGAGAGAGGGGTCACAGAGTGAGTCAGGGATGAAAGAGAGAGGGGTCACAGAGTGAGAGAGGGGTCACAGAGTGAGTCAGGGATGAAAGAGAGAGGGGTCACAGAGTGAGAGAGTGTTGAAAGAGAGAGGGGTCACAGAGTGAGAGAGGGTTGAAAGAGAGAGGGGTTAGAGAGTGAGAGAGGGGTCACAGAGTGAGAAAGGGATGAAAGCAAGAGGGGTCACAGAGTGAGAGAGGGATGAAAGAGAGAGGGGTTACAGAGTGAGAGAGGGATGAAAGAGAGAGGGGTCACAGAGTGAGAGAGGGTTGAAATAGAGAGGGGTCACAGAGTGAGAGAGGGGTCACAGAGTGAGTCAGGGATGAAAGAGAGAGGGGTCACAGAGTGAGAGAGGGGTCACAGAGAGAGGGGTCACAGAGTGAGAGAGGGTTGAAAGAGAGAGGGGTTAGAGAGTGAGAGAGGGGTCACAGAGTGAGAAAGGGATGAAAGCAAGAGGGGTCACAGAGTGAGAGAGGGATGAAAGAGAGAGGGGTTACAGAGTGAGAGAGGGGTCACAGAGTGAGAGAGGGGTCACAGAGTGAGAGAGGGATGAAAGAGAGAGTGGTCACAGAGTGAGAGAGGGATGAAAGAGAGAGGGGTTACAGAGTGAGAGAGGGATGAAAGAGAGAGGGGTTACAGAGTGAGAGAGGGATGAAAGAGAGAGTGGTCACAGAGTGAGAGAGGGATGAAAGAGAGAGGGGTTACAGAGTGAGAGAGGGATGAAAGAGAGAGTGGTCACAGAGTGAGAGAGGGATGAAAGAGAGAGGGGTTACAGAGTGAGAGAGGGATGAAAGAGAGAGGGGTCACAGAGTGAGAGAGGGATGAAAGAGAGAGGGGTTACAGAGTGAGAGAGGGATGAAAGAGAGAGTGGTCACAGAGTGAGAGAGGGATGAAAGAGAGAGTGGTCACAGAGTGAGAGAGGGATGAAAGAGAGAGGGGTTACAGAGTGAGAGAGGGATGAAAGAGAGAGTGGTCACAGAGTGAGAGAGGGATGAAAGAGAGAGGGGTCACAGAGTGAGAGAGGGATGAAAGAGAGAGGGGTCACAGAGTGAGAGAGGGGTCACAGAGTGAGAGAGGGGTCACAGAGTGAGAGAGGAATGGAAGAGATAGGGGTCAAAGAGTGAGATAGGGGTCACAGAGTGAGAGAGGGGTCACAGAGTGAGAGAGGGATGAAAGAGGAGTCACAGAGGGAGAGGGTTCACATAGAGAGGTCACAGAGAGAGGGGGGAGAGAAAGAGAAGGGTCACAGAGAGAGAGGGGGGTCACAGAGAGTGAGAAGGGTGAGAAAGAGAGAGACTACACAGAAATGAGAGAGAGACTACTAATTCACACTGCATATTAATGTTTTTTTGCTGTGGAGCTCTGTGATACACTCATAGATGCCTCTTTTTTTGGGGGGGGGGCAGTATTTCATCCTTGGATCCAGGCTGCACAGTGGCTCGGGCCGGTCCTGTACAGGAAGCCTGGGATTTACTGATATGTCTGCGTTACACATAATACACAGAGAGGACACAATACAGGGAGCCTGGAATTCACTGCATTACACATAATACACAGAGAGGACACAATACAGGGAGCCTGGAATTCACTGCGTTACACATAATACACAGAGAGGGCACAATACAGGGAGCCTGGGAATCACTGTCTGCTTTACACATAATACACAGAGAGGGCACAATACAGGGAGCCTGGGAATCACTGTCTGCTTTACACATAATACACAGAGAGGACACAATACAGGGAGCCTGGAATCACTGTCTGCGTTACACATAATACACAGAGAGGACACAATACAGGAAGCCTGGGAATCACTGTCTGCTTTACACATAATACACAGAGAGGACACAATACAGGGAGCCTGGGAATCACTGTCTGCGTTACACATAATACACAGAGGACACAATACAGGGAGCCTGGGAATCACTGTCTGCGTTACACATAATACACAGAGAGGACACAATACAGGAAGCCTGGGAATCACTGTCTGCGTTACACATAATACACAGAGGACACAATACAGGGAGCCTGGGAATCACTGTCTGCGTTACACATAATACACAGAGAGGACACAATACAGGGAGCCTGGAATCACTGTCTGCGTTACACATAATACACAGAGGACACAATACAGGGAGCCTGGGAATCACTGTCTGCGTTACACATAATACACAGAGAGGATACAATACAGGGAGCCTGGGAATCACTGTCTGCGTTACACATAATACACAGAGAGGACACAATACAGGGAGCCTGGAATCACTGTCTGCGTTACACATAATACACAGAGAACACAATACAGGGAGCCTGGGAATCACTGTCTGCGTTACACATAATACACAGAGAGGATACAATACAGGGAGCCTGGGAATCACTGTCTGCGTTACACATAATACACAGAGAGGACACAATACAGGGAGCCTGGGAATCACTGTCTGCGTTACACATAATACACAGAGAGGATACAATACAGGAAGCCTGGGAATCACTGTCTGCGTTACACATAATACACAGAGGACACAATACAGGGAGCCTGGGAATCACTGTCTGCGTTACACATAATACACAGAGAGGATACAATACAGGGAGCCTGGGAATCACTGTCTGCGTTACACATAATACACAGAGAGGACACAATACAGGGAGCCTGGAATCACTGTCTGCGTTACACATAATACACAGAGGACACAATACAGGGAGCCTGGGAATCACTGTCTGCGTTACACATAATACACAGAGAGGATACAATACAGGGAGCCTGGGAATCACTGTCTGCGTTACACATAATACACAGAGGACACAATACAGGGAGCCTGGGAATCACTGTCTGCGTTACACATAATACACAGAGAGGATACAATACAGGAAGCCTGGGAATCACTGTCTGCGTTACACATAATACACAGAGGACACAATACAGGGAGCCTGGGAATCACTGTCTGCGTTACACATAATACACAGAGAGGATACAATACAGGGAGCCTGGGAATCACTGTCTGCGTTACACATAATACACAGAGAGGACACAATACAGGGAGCCTGGAATCACTGTCTGCGTTACACATAATACACAGAGAGGACACAATACAGGAAGCCTGGGAATCACTGTCTGCTTTACACATAATACACAGAGAGGACACAATACAGGGAGCCTGGGAATCATTGTCTGCTTTACACATAATACACAGAGAGGACACAATACAGGGAGTCTGGGAATCACTGTCTGCGTTACACATAATACACAGAGAGGACACAATACAGGGAGCCTGGGAATCAATGTCTGCGTTACACATAATACACAGAGGACACAATACAGGGAGCCTGGGAATCACTGTCTGCGTTACACATAATACACAGAGGACACAATACAGGGAGCCTGGGAATCAATGTCTGCGTTACACATAATACACAGAGGACACAATACAGGGAGCCTGGGAATCACTGTCTGCTTTACACATAATACACAGAGAGGACACAATACATGTTTTGTGAACTCTTTTGCCCTTTTTCTTTCACACTGTCTGAATGGTTTGTAAATTATAGATAATTCTTAGTAAGTTCATGATTGTATCAGATTAACATGTATTATCCAGGGTCACAGAATATGTTTTCATGTCTCATATCACTCATTCGAGATTTCTTCCCTGAAATATGACTCACGCCTCTCCGATTGGTTGGGTTTGTAATAAGTGGAGGAGAAAGGAGCAGCATGCAGTCTGTCACTCATCGCTAATTAAAGCCTATGATGCTTTGCATAACTTTATGTTTTAAAAGATATGAAAACTTCTAGTGTTTGAATAATATTTGCGTTCACTTTAACCTTATAATATTATTTTAAACGCATTAAATAATTCATGCAAATAGTTTTAACATCGCATACGGTCTCATAGTTTATCGTGATACGAGGTCGGCGTCATTTAGACTTTAAATATTTCGGTTTTCTTCAGCAGAGGCGGCTTCAATTGTTACAGCTGTCCAGTTTTTATTAATGCTAAAAGCAATCTACATGATTTTGAGTGTATTCTGTGGCCAATAGCAAAAAATAAAAAAAATAATATTAAAAAAGGAATAAAATATTAAAGCTGCCTGGTCTTTTACTTTTTGTTTGATTCTCTTATATTCAGGTTTATTTAGAGAGATCCGAAATGTCGCCGAAATGTAACCGGACTCTGAAATTCAGCACACGGTGACATTTCAGGGCCATTCGGCTATTGAGAGAGCAGGCAGTTCGCCAATTTTCGGCAAGTTACCTGCAGATACGGTGCTGTTCGGTGGCAGTGAAATCCCCCATAGAGAAGCAATGGTTAATCTATTCAGAGACACCAAACAGCAGTGAAAAGTTGCCGAAGTGCCCTGCTTTTAGGTGTTTTCATTCGGCAGGTTTATTCAGGTGAATCCCATAGTTTCAATGATAAAAATATTGACATTTTAATTCAATATCTATTAAACTGTCTATTCTTTTAATCTGCAGCAAAAAGTCTCTTTATTTGTAGATTTCTTAGGATCTTTTAGGCATTTTTCAGGATTTTTTCGGCAAAACGTTTTTAGGTTTTTTTAAAAATCGTTTTTTCATTTTTCTGTAAAAGACCTTTTTATTATCATTCATTGGATTTTATGTGTACATTCCAGACATTTTCGTTCAGTAGTTCTCTTGCAAACAGCGTTTCACTTTTCAAACTTTGAAGCAAACTGTTTTTATTCTTTTTTACCCCGTTCGTCTGTGTGTTGGATTTTTCCGGCGGCTGGTCTGCGCTGTTATTGATGACTCATCTGCTTATTCCGGCATGTTCGACGTGGTTTTTGCAGTGGTTTCTGCGGGTTTTCGTTGAGTGTTCAGTGAGTAGTTCGTCGGGTTTGCGGCGGGTTTTCCCAGCACTCCAGGGACCCTGTGGTCAATGTTGAATACACCGTTGGGTTGGGAACTTGGATTCCCCGAAGTGCAGGGAAGTGCGGGCAATGAGAGGGCACTGAAATGTAGGTGCTCTCTGACTAACCCCTTCAATAATGATTTTTTTTTTGCATATTTAAGCACAAGAACACTGAAGAAAAGTGCAAAAAAAACGTAACTTACCTTAAAATGTAAATTTTTAAGGAAAATGGCCCGGCCCATGGAATGATGTGTACATGGACTGGAAACATACACTATCAATAATTGATTGAGTCATGCACAATTTTTATTAAATTCCTTGTGTGCTTTTGTTGGCATCCCGGAGCAGGATAACTTCACTCCAGATGTCCATGTATGAAAGATACATGGCTAACAGTCTTCCACACTATGGTCTTTGCTTGAAACTTGGGTGTTTTTGGCACCCTTCGACCATTTTTCATTGGCTCAACTCGATACGGTGAGAGGATTCATGTGAGGATATCGCCATAATCTTCCCTTTGACGTCGAGCCAGATTTGTCTGTTTGAACTTTGTTCTGAAGGTCTCCTTTGCCTCTGCGAATTTCATTTCTCCATGGCCAATCCTATCTGTTCTGCCACTTTCTTGGTCCATACTTCTTCCAGCAAAAGTATACATTTTCCCCACCAGATTAAGGCTGTTGTCATAACGCGGGACCTGAAAGATGAAGGGAAATCGAAAACCACGCGGCTCTAGGATGTCGGAGCCTCCAGACAACGAGGAGTAAGGTTCTGTTTTCCTTTGTGACAGATGGGGCAACGTGATCGAGATGTACGATACTATTACGGTCCAATTATAGTTTCATTTGAGGTTTGGAAGAGAAATAAAATGAATGGATGATGAGACATGAAATCCAATCGGGTATAGGGTTTAACGTTCCCTTCGACGGCTAGCTTGGGTTCTTTTATAACCGTTTTTATCGGAAGGAGTCGGCCAAGTCCATGACATCACTGTAATATAACAGTTGAGGACAAAGCAAGGCTGCCAATGGGTCATAACGGGACATGTTCAGGGGCCCAGAGGCTCCAGAGGGGCCCGACCCTTGCCAGACCCTGTGCAGATTGTCTAAGTGCCCGAGATGTAAGAATCTCTTCACGCCATCTAGGATTGACCCACCAAGATAACAGCAAATTTCCCGGTGGGCCGCAGCATCTGAGGACATTCAGAGCACTCAGACTCATCCTTGAGAGAGTGATTAGTATGATCTGCGCCAGGTAGAGGTTCAGAGTGATCCTTGTCAAGCCAAAAGCTGGCTTGATACATCTGGCTTGCTCCGTAACTGGTGTGCCTGGATCCTCTTTCTTCTGCTCTTCATAGAGATCCGAGTAATTGGCTGTATTACAACATCCCGCAATCAAAACAAAAATGGAAACATAGACATGTTGGAGGAAAGCTTGATGGAAAGCAGCTTCATCAGCAGTACCACTACCTCTATAAAACAAAGCCAGACACATAGCTATGCTAGGGGTTGCATGAGGACATAGTAAGTTATGGTTGGCAGAGAGCTATTTAGAGTCAACCAATGTCACGGACTTTGGCAGCCAACAGGAAAAATGTTCTATGAAGAATTAACACAACCTTTTGTTCTCTTTGAGAAGGTGGAAGTTGGGTGTCACCATGACTGGTTCTTCAAGAGCCTTTGTATTCTATGGATCATTGGGTATCTCCATCCTCATACTATTCGTCTACATCTCCATCCTGGGCAATCATCTACAAGATGCAATGGATTTACAACTTCATCAAGGTAGACCTCAGAAACATAAATCCAGCCTTGAGTTACTGCTACAGGATTTCTGTCAATTTACTGTACTTTTTTATGTTCTATTAAATATTTAATGCATATCCCGTGGAAAACGAGTCTACGTCCTATGTGTCCAATCCTCTCAAGCAATCTCATACACCCTTGTTTTGCTCACTATTAGTGTACAGGGTAAAACAGACATGGACCCTTTGCTCGATGTACCTAGAAAGGTTCCACTAAGCCCTGACAAGGCTTAATAGGGCTGAAACATAAGGCTGAAACGATTGTCGGGAGGTTCCTCTCGGGCAGAGTAGGTTGCCTTGGCATTTCAGTCCTGGTCGCCCTTCCTGGGTGAGAGCAGATCGATTTGCATATGGTTCAGCCTCCTCTGTATTGGTAACATCGAGTAAAAACCTTGTGAGTCCTGAGCAGAGACCCACTGTAGGCCAGGACACTTAAAGGGTTATTCAAAGAGCCCCGAACTTGCCACCGAAGGGCAACGTACAGTGCGATTTCGTCTCAGTTTGGCTATTCAGAAAGCTGTCGATTTGACAAATACTGGTGAATTGGCAGCAAAATATGGTGCAGTTCGCCGCAATTCGGCAACCTTCGGCAGCAGTGAAATTGCCCCATAGAGAAGTAATGATTAATCTATTCACAGACACTGAACTGCACTGAAATGTCAGTGAAATGCCCTGATTTTCGGTGATTCAGTTCGACAGGTTTAAAGAAGCGAATCCTATAGATTTTATTGTAAAAAAAAATATCGTTTTTATTTTATTTTTATTCAACTGCTTATTCTTTTCATTTTTTATCAAAAAGTCGTTTTATTTATCTATTTTTTTGGAATTCTTTTTGGATTTATTCAGAAAAAAAAAATTCCGAAATTTTTGATTCCCATTTTGGAATGGGACTTTTTTTTTATTCTGTAACAGACCTTTCTGTTATTATTTTAGGGCCGTTTTTTATCACTTTCACACATTTTCGTGAATTTTTATTGTTTTGAACACCTTTTAAAGAATTGCAGTTATGTTTTTCTTTCCTGCAGTTCGGCGGCGTTCGGCAGTCAGTTCGACACTCTTCGGTGTTCGGCTGCCTGTTTGGCGGTCTACGGCAGTGTTCAGCAGTCAGTTTGGTGTTCTTTTAAGGCTAGGGTCAGACAAAAGCATTTTTCCCCGCGAACGTGAAAAAGTGCGTCCGAACACATTGACGTATTTTTTCACGGAATGCGCAAAAACGGCCAGACGACGCGCATTTTCGGGCGTGATTTTGTACGGATCGTCAATAAAACTCTTTTTGCGTCTGGACGTTATGTAGGCTGGACATTAGCAGTGTCTGACATCTCCTAATGCCTATGCCGCAGCTGCGCACTCAGTACGTCAGTACTAGCGGTTCAGCGTTCTCAGAAAAATGCGTTCAAATTCCACTTGCGTTGCACAGCCGGACTTTTGTGCGACCGTACATCGTATATTGGCCGTCATCTGCTGCTAGTGCAGCCGTAATTATGTGTGCCAGAACGCACGTTAAAAGTGCGCTGGTCTGACCCCAGCCTTAACGGTCTATGGCACCGGTCGGCAGTCCGTTTGGTGGTCTGTTGGGTGGTCTACTGCAGTGTTCAGCAGTCAGTTTGGTGGTCTTTTTAACGGTCTATGGCACCGGTTGGCAGTCCGTTTGGTGGTCAGTTTTGTGGTCTACGGTAGTGCTTGGCGGTCTGTTTGGTGGTCTGCTTGGTGGTCTACGGCAGTGCTTGGCGGTCTGGTTGGTGGTCTGCTTGGTGGTCTACGGCAGTGCTTGGCGGTCTGGTTGGTGGTCTGCTTGGTGGTCTACGGTAGTGCTTGGCGGTCTGTTTGGTGGTCTGCTTGGTGGTCTACGGCAGTGCTTGGCGGTCTGGTTGGTGGTCTGCTTGGTGGTCTACGGCAGTGCTTGGCGGTCTGTTTGGTGGCCTGTTTGGTGGTCTACGGCAGTGGTCCGTGGGCTGTTTGGTGGTCTTCGGCAGCTCCACGTTCGGCGCACTTTGGGGAGCAGGAATCAGTGTAGCACGCCGAATGAGAAAGCACAGAAATTTCAGGTCTTTCTGAATAAACCTCTTAGGCTGTTGCCCTTACTCCAAAATCTCATACACCCTTGTTTTGCTCTAATGCTCTTGTATGTCTCTGACATCAACTTGTGCAATGTACGGCTGAACGCTCTGCCTCGTTTTGTCTGCGCACATACAAGTTCAGGGTTCGGAATGATTACCGCTACAGGATTGTTACTTTTCCATACAAATACCCACAGTAACATGCGAGGGATAAATACTTACCGCCGTAAAGAGATATTTCATGATGACACTGACATATAGGAACTGGATGTGCAAAATAAAACAAGTATAAAACATCAGCCGTAAAACTACAGCGAGACAGTTTGTATCATTCGAAAACAGCCACAATAAAGACGTTGGCGTTGGTTTCCTGTTGCTAACCTGAATTTCCCTCGCAGATTTTCAAAGTCTTGGGTTCGGACCAAACACATGTTTCTGGATGAGTGAGATTTCGCTTGTAATGTAGAACGCAATATTTATTAGAAGATTAAGTTCTTAATTGGACGCCATTCAGCGCAGCACTGGAGAAGGAGGCATTATAGAATTACACCCCCTCTGCAGCGCTTTATTTTATAATGTGAGCGCGGAACGAAGGGAACGGATAGTCATGGAGATTTCTTTTTATGCTTATTTTTTTCTATCACGGGTCATTCCGCGTCTAGAAGAATAACTTACACAGCATCCAACCTGCCGACTCGTTTTACACGGTTATTAATTACCCAATGAAAGGCAAAGATGGATCAGAAAGCGCAAAAATAGCAAAATGCATGTAAATCTGTAAAAACAGTAAACAAATGCATGTAAATCTGTAAATACTGTAAAAAAAAATGCATGTAAAGCAAAAAAAAAAAACATGCATATCTTAACCCTTTAAGGACGGGAGTAATTTTACAACTTCGGCGCTGTTTCGGAAGTAAAAGTTTGCTAAGCTCATTTTGACCGTTTTTAAGTCACGTATTATTATGCCACCCAGACAAAGTATTTTCAATAAAATTTCAATCATGCACCTCATCCATTTTTTTTTTTATTATCCGAGCCTTTGGGGTCATATGCTATGGGGTAGACTTGTTAAAAAAATTAGAACGGGGAACCCATTTTTTTTTTGGGGAGAAATTGCGTGATTTTAGCTAAACCCCCCAAAAAAAAATCATTAGTGAAACATCGTTGTTCACATTATAATTGAAATGTGAACAATAATGCTGCATTAAAAAAAAACACATTTTTATTTTTTTATAAATTAACCCTTTCGCTGCTGAGGCTTTTCCCGCCCCTATGCTGAGGTCATTTTTACCTGTTTTGCGCATCATGTTTAAACGTGTTTTGAAGGCTTATTTTAGTATATGACCCAGACATATTATATATCGTTCTTTCCGCCAGACTCAGTAGATTCATAATATGTCATTATTATATGTATACGTTATGTCATGTCTGTATATTATAACAAAAAATGCAATAAAATATGTATTTTCAATAATTTACAATGTGTAAAGTGTTTTTTTCCACATTTTAACATGCGAGCAATTGCGGTTATATTTTGTATGGGGTGCGCTTGTTAAAAAAATTAGAGATGGGGTCTCGTTACATTTTTTTTTGGGGAAAATGACACTATTTTTAACAAACGCACCGCATACAAAAATCGTTAGTGCAGCATCATTGTTCACATTATAATTGAAATGGGAACAATATTGCTGCATTAACAAACCAAAAAAAATAAAAAAAAGTGTTTATTTTTTTTTTTTAATTTTTTTTTAAATTTTTTTTTTTTTTTTTTCATTTTTATTTTTTTTTTACAAAATTTTTCACTTTCATGTTTGGTATCGTTGGAACGGCCATGCTCTGGCCGATCCAACGATACCAAAATTTAACCCCTAGCTGCCACGGATCGGGAGATAGGGAGTTCATTGGAACTCCCTATCTCCACAGTTGGTGGCAGTTAGGGTTAAGTCTAGGACTGGCGTCATCGTGCTACGCACGATGACGCCAGTCCTCTGGGGGAGTTCCCGGAGGCTTGGCCGACATCCAAGATGTCGGCCAGCTCCGGGAAAGGATCGCGAACCGGCGCTTTTCAGCGCCGATTCGCGATCCAGCTCCCCAGGGGTTAATGCCAGGCATCATTTGGAAGGGCAGGCTGTGCCCTTCCAAATGATGCCTGGGTTAACCCCCTGTGCGCCGCCGATCGGGAAGGAGAGAGGTCCGAAGGACCTCCCCCCCTCCCTTTCAGGCGCCTCCTCCGCACATGCGGGGGGTCGCCTGAATTAGGTGTCATCGCGCCCCGCGATGACACCTAATTCTGGCGGCTGCTGGTCCGGATGCCGGGCTGACATCCAGGATGTCAGCCCGCACCGGAGGGGCCAGCGATCGGCCGGAACCCGGCCGAACGCTGACCCCGATGGGAGGACGCGCTCAGCGCGTCCTCCGCATACCAGCGGGACTGCTGAGGACGCGCTGAGCGCGTCCTCAGCAGTGAAGTGGTTAATTAATACATTTTTTAATTATTTAATTTTTTTAATTTTTACACATTTAGTTTACTTATAACATGGTCATGCTCTGGCCTGTCCAGCAATATCAGACACGACTCCTTTAGCTGCCACCGATCAGGAGATAAAGGGGTTCAAAGAACCCCCCTATCTCCTCTATGGGATTTCCTCCCCACCGGAAAAAGGACACGGTTTTGCACCGATTGGTGCCAGGCCGCGACCTGTCAACTAACGGGTTAACCCCTACATCACTGGAAAGGTCAGGCTGTGACCTTTCCTGCGATGACGGCCACAGCCTCCTAGTCCCCGGCGATGGGGAGATAGAGGGATCCAAATAGTGGTTGAGGGAGCATGAGACATCATTTCCACACATGGATTGGCCACCGCACAGTCCAGATCTTAACCCCATTGAGGTTAATCTTTGGGATAATGTGCTGGAGAAGACTTTACGCAGCGCCGCGACTCTTCCATCATCAACACAAGATCTTGGCCACAAATTAATGCCACTCTGGACGCCAATAAATGCTGTGACATCGCATGAGCTTATCCACACTCCACACGATGTCTCGGCGAATGCGTGACGCAATCACAGCAAAAGGCAACACAATCACAAATTACAGTGTGTGACTTTCTTATTCCGCCATGCAGTGTGTTTAATGCAATGTTTAGGTCTTCTTTTGGACTTTAAATTAGAAAGCGTCATGAAGATCTGATAAATAGGGTCGGAATCCTGTTCTGTCCTCTCTCTATATATATATGGGAGTCTGACACCATTCATTGGTCTTCCATGACCTTTTCTAATTGAATGACTTAGTTACAGGGATCGCCCATTTCCTAATTTCCCCTTATCCTAATTCCTTCTCTGTTTGGCCGTGCACATCTCAGGTTTCAACATCTTTGAATAAAGTCACTCTCCTTAAATGCCCTTCGATTCTCTGTTATATACAATGTAGCTGGAACATTCTGAATGTCAGACGTCTTCCATCCATCGGAACCAGACGACCCAACTAATGTTCTGCGCCTCTAAGATCATTTTTGGAAAAGAAAAACAGACAGTGGAGGCGAGTCCTGTCTTCGATTGACAACATTCTCTGGTTGGTTCCATTCTGTCCAAATTTATCTGATACACTTTGGGAAGGATCAGCTGCAAAGGCTACTTTGACCGGCAGTTTTTTTGATATGGGGATCCTGGGATCGGTCTCAAGCAGCCCAGAAACTGCGAGAGAGACACGCCCGAGCTCGCCACTGGATTGTAGATCCACCACTGATTAATTATGAATCCAAGCCAAGGTTTGCTTCACAAATCTCTGATCAAACCAGACAAAATGTAAAGTGCGACTTTTTTCCCTGAAAAGTAATTAAAGTATTAAAAGCAAGTAATTAAAAGAACCGGCTAAAAGTTACAAGTCTATGGATCATGATCATGGACCATTTTGACCTTCAGAAGCCGGCTGGGCACAAAGGGGAAAAGAATAGGGATGTGCATGGCTGAAAAATTTGTTTTGTTTAGTTTCATTTCGTTACGTTTTTAAATCATTTCATTTTCAGAATTTCAGAACTAATTTCGTTTTGTATTTCGTTTCGTTTTGAATTTTCGAATCGATTTGAATTTCATATATCAATTTGATAGTTGATATCAATTCGAATTTTGGATCACTAAATAAAAGCCCAATTATCAAATTTTGCTGTTAAAAGAAAAGCTAGGGTTAAATTTTAAGCTGTGTCACAGATTTAGTATTTGAGTCAAATTAAACAGTGAAACAAAATTAATTTGTTTCATAAAGTCCTTTGCTGACAATTACTTGTATTGTAAGGTAAGATCAATTCGATAGTTGATATCAATTTGATAGTTAATTTCAAATTCAATATTTGATATCAATTTGATAGTTCATTTCAAGTTCGATAGTTGATATCAGTTATGCAAATTTTTCTTTTATGATGATGACACAGTGTAAAACGAAATAAATTTGTTATATACCGTTTCGTTTAGAATTCGTATCGTATCGATTCGGTATTCAGAAGTACTTCCGAATACGAATTATCAAATTTCGTTCCAAATTCCAAATATTTCCGAAACGAATACACATGTCTAGAAAAGAATCGACTGGCCAAGAGCGACCATAGGTGCTTAGATGTTACGATAAGAGACGAACGCAGAGAGCAGAATTAAATCGTCAGTTGGTTTTTGTGTCTCCTTCCTATGTCGGGAACAGGTGTAACAAAACCCAGAGGACATGACACCTCAACGAGTGCTCTGCGCTCTCGACAGACCCTAAATTATGGATTTCCTTCCTGATCTTCTTCACCCGGGAGAACTGACCAACAACTGCAACACGTTTTGTGTGACTAACAACTGTAATTCCCTAATTATCACGCTAAGCTATCCCGCTGGGCAAGTAGGACTGTACTGTCTGCCAGGAAAAGGAGGTAATTTATATCGAATTCAGCACGGCAGAAGAGTGAAATTCAGTCCTGAAATACTGATCTGTGATGCTCACCTCCGGCACTCAATGAGTTCATCTGTTAAACTCCGGAAAATCAAACCAGAGACATTATATCTAGATATTATTCTAGAGGAACATTCGTCTCAAAGTTGCTTTTACCTGTGCTCCAAAATCCAAAAAATGCACATTATAAGGAAGTGTGTGCATTGGGGCCTGGATTATGAAGCCAACCATTGTGACTTCCATGATGCCTAGACCTATGAGTGGTACCATTATATAGTGCGACCCTGGTATTTGAAAACCTATCCACAGAGATAGGGTTGCAGAGTTAGCCTTTATCCTACCGCATTTACACCATAAGTAGACGAATGTCCCTCGTTGATCATCAGACAGTGGATGAGTACAAAGGACAGGCGTGGATGAAGACAGGATTCCCAGAGATCACAGGACAAAAGTGCAACTTTATTCTGTTGTCCACTCGCTCACCATCATCTTCAAGCTTTTTATCTTCTTCTCCTCTAAAATTATTTATTGACATATTTTGTCAACCTTCATGATTTCTCTCCTCATTCATATCCTATCATTCCATGCCTTAATCCCGTGCAATGCTCCAGCCTTAGACTAGCTGTCCACTGGGTCCATAGTCGGACGACCGACTTGGCTGTCTGACTTCGGACGACTTTTCTGAATTATCTGGGTCGTCCACTGCAATCAACTATGGACGACCCAGATAGACCGATGGACTGACCGCCGAATGCAGCTGAATGACGCCAAAGACTACCGGACTGAAGAAAAAAATAATACGCCACTCAAGACCGCTGGACTGAAGAAAAAAAAACTCCCCATCCGTCGAATGCCGCCAAAGACCGCTGGACTGAAGAAGAAAACCCCTCCCCGTCCATCGAATGCCGCCAAAGACGGCCGGACTGCAGGAAAAAATAATACGCCACTCGAGACCGCTGGACTGAAGAAAAAAAAGCCTCCCCGCCCGTCGAATGCCGCCAAAGACCGCCAGACTGAAGAAGAAAACCCCTCCCCGACTGTTGAATGCCGCCAAAGACGGCCGGACTGCAGGAAAAAAAAAACGGAACTCTGCTGTTCTTCTAATAGGTGTTTGAACAAAAAAATGTATTTAAAATGCGTCTAAATAATAAAAAAGAGTAAAAAGGTCTGTTACAGAATAAAAAAACTTTTAAAAAAAATTGTTAATGAAAACATTCTTTAAAAAAATACAAAAAAATACAGACACATGTTCAGAAAAATAAATAAATAAAAACACTTTTTGCTGAAAATGAAAAAAATAAATGGTTTAATAAAATAAAATAAAAACAAAAATATTGTTTTACATTGAATCCTATAGGATTCGCCTGTTTTACCTGTCGAACTGAAGCACTGAAAATCAGGACATTTTTTTCATGTTTTCGGTACCAGGTCGTTCCTCTTTGTCTGACAAATCCCATTCAAATGGGAAGGATCGCTAGTCTGATATAGTCACATGAAGTCGTCTGATGGAAGTCGGAGTCAGTGAAAGAGGGTTGGTTCTCCTCTTTATTGTGGGATTAGTTGGACGACTATGGACGACTTGTTAGTGGCACAAATACGGACCCAGTGGACAGCCAGCCTTATACCCCGAGTGCCATGTCACTCCAGTCTGGTGCATCTGATGCTAGTCCAGCATTCTGCACTCATGCGATGTTCCAACTCAAATATAAGTGTCTTACCGAGAGCCGCCTGGACTCAGCCCTTTCCTTGCGTGAGTTTACTGTACATTAAAGTCTCTTATACTTATTATAGGAGACGTAAACTGTAACCACCGTGTGGAACCGCGGGCTATTCTGATATAGCTTGCACTTCCACCCAGGAGGGCGGCATTTCACTGAGTCACACCGTCTCGTCAAAGCTAGTGTTAAGTGATTCTGCAATTGCAAAATCACTTAACACACTCCGAAATCTGAAACCTGCCCATTAAATCTAATACTCACCTCTCATCCTGCGGCGGGGAGGTCGAGGTGCGATCCACTGCTCCTTCTCATCACTTCCGAAATACCAATCGCACGTCGACAGAATCCGAAACGAATTGATATATAACAAATTGTTTCGGATCGAATCAGCACCACTTGCAATTCGTTGCGATTTGGCTGCACCAAACGTGTTCCATAGAGAACTATTGAATGATTCCTCTATATACAGACTGCCGAATTGCACCGAAATTGAGGTGAATTATTGCGGCGAAATGCGCCATATTCCGAGTCAGTCGGCCTGTGTTGCTGATTGCAGAATCGATTTGAATCGTCCAGAAACAAGATTTTCGGACGACCTGAATCGATATCAAACAAAATTTTGGTCCGGATGAAATATTTTTCTCCTGAAACCGAAACGAAACGAATTTTCCCGTGAGAGATCGCTCAGAGGAGCACAGTGAGAAATGAAGAGCGTGCATTCTGGATTTTGGAGTTCAGGCTTGGGTTAGGGGTTCTAAAGGATATTCCAACTGCGATTTCCCATTAAGAAAGATGAACCTCCTGCGGATCCTTGCGCATGTTATGGCGCTCCTCGGGGAGAAAGACTGGACAGTAGTTTTACAAGTAACATTACATGTCACAGGTGTTCTACGAAGTCGAAGGGTCCACTAATCAAGTCATACAGTGTGAGGCTGACAGGGTAATGGGGGGCTGGTGTCAATTCTCACAGGTTTTTTTCAGTTTTTCGACCTCTGAATGAATGATCATTTTGCCAGATGGAGGTGTGAACTGATTTATACGCCCGCGTCGGAAGAGAACAATTGATACGCCTGACTTCAGTATTGCGGTCCTCGGGTGCCAGGGAGGAAACCTCAGAATTTATTATGACTTAACGAGAGTACTTTATACCCATGAAAACAGACATCACCAGGAAACATCAATCACCAGATACGATAAGAAATTACATCCATTATTTTTCCCAAAGAATTTGAAGGTTATTCACTAAACTGCGAAGAAAGACGCGTTAGAATTAAATCGAGACCTAAGCGATTTCTATCGGCCAGAAAGATCGTCTGCTTTTGGATGGTATTTTTTAAATGCCCGAAAAAGCCTATTTTCAGCCAACATCATACAGCTTTTTACTTTTAAAAGGGACACGCTGCTCATCCTGACCACTTCATCTTTTTAAAGGAGTCAGGATGTGAAGAGTCCCCCAACCTCTCTGCACCCCCTGTTTTGGTGCATTCGTTAGGTGAAGTGGAGGAGTTTCCTCCACCCAGAGTCACTAGCAGTCCGGGAAATTAAAATCCCAGATTGGCCGCTAGTGACGTCAGCATGGACTGAGACCACCCGCCACAGCCAGCATCCTGAGAGAGGCAGTCAATGGACCGGATCTGTGCATGTGACTTGTAAAGCGCTGAGTACACCTGTTACTGCTATATATACACTGTATAACTACTGCACTTACTGCACCTCCCTCTACTGTAATGTAACCTGTAAAGTGCTGAGTACACCTGTTACTGTTATATAAATATTCATGCACTCTTATAACTACTGCACTTACTCAGTGGCGTAGCGTGGGGGGGGCTGGGGGGCCGTGGCCCCGGGTGCAGTTTTGTTAGGGGCGCATTTGCGCCCCTAAAACTGGCCCGCGGGTTGAGGGGACCCAGATGCCGGGCAGCGGGAGTGCCTGCCCGCCGCCCGGTCCTGAACAGTCCGTTCTGTTCTTGAAGGGGATGCGGCTGCGTGCAGGCGCAGCCGGTCACGTGGTCCGGCTAATCAGGTGGTACTGAGTCTCTGTACCACCTGATTAGCCGGACCACGTGACCTGCGCACGCCTGTACGCAGCCGCATCCCCTTCAAGAACAGGATGGACTGTTCAGGACCGGGCGGCGGGCAGGCACTCCCGCTGCCCGGCATCTTCTGGGTCCCCTCAACCCCTGCCGGAGCAATATCCAGGTGAGAGCTGGGGCAAATACATGTGTAAACTGGGGGGCAAATACATGTGAGAGCTGGGGGGCAAATACATGTGTAAGCTGGGGGGCAAATACATGTGAGAGCTGGGGCAAATCCATGAGCTGGGGCAAATCCATGAGAGAGCTGGGCAATATCCATGTGTGAGCTGGGGCAAATCCATGTGTGAGCTGGGGCAAATCCATGAGCTGGGGCAAATCCATGAGCTGGGGCAAATCCATGAGAGAGCTGGGCAATATCCATGTGTGAGCTGGGCAATATCCATGTGTGAGCTGGGGCAAATCCATGAGCTGGGGCAAATCCATGAGCTGGGGCAAATCCATGAGAGAGCTGGGGCAAATCCATGAGCTGGGGCAAATCCATGAGCTGGGGCAAATCCATGAGCTGGGGCAAATCCATGAGAGAGCTGGGGCAAATCCATGAGCTGGGGCAAATCCATGAGCTGGGGCAAATCCATGAGCTGGGGCAAATCCATGAGAGAGCTGGGGCAAATCCATGAGCTGGGGCAAATCCATGAGAGAGCTGGGGCAAATCCATGTGTGAGCTGGGGCATGTCCATGTGCGAGCTGGGGTAGTATCCATGTGTGAGCTGGGGCAATATCCATGTGTGAGCTGGGGCATGTCCATGTGCGAGCTGGGGCAGTATCCATGTGTGAGCTGGGGCAATATCCATGTGTGAGCTGGGGCAATATCCATGTGTGAGCTGGGGCAATATCCATGTGAGAGCTGGGGCAATATCCATGTGTGAGCTGGGGCAATATCCATGTGAGAGCTGGGGCAATATCCATGTGTGAGCTGGGGCAATATCCATGTGTGAGCTGGGGCAATATCCATGTGAGAGCTGGGGCAATATCCATGTGAGAGCTGGGGCAATATCCATGTGAGAGCTGGGGCAATATCGATAACGTGTCCACAGGTTGGGGGGGGGCGCACAATTCTTGGCTGGCCCCGGGCGCTGACAACCCACGCTACGCCACTGCACTTACTGCACTTCCCTCTACTGTAATGTAACCTGTAAAGTGCTGAGTACACCTGTTACTGCTATAAATACACTGTATAACTACTGCACTTACTGCAGCTCCCTCTACTGTAATGTAACCTGTAAAGCGCTGAGTACACCTGTTACTGCTATATATACACTGTATAACTACTGCACTTACTGCACCTCCCTCTACTGTAATGTAACCTGTAAAGCACTGAGTACACCTGTTACTGCTATATAAATCTACACTGTATAACTACTGCACTTACTGCAGCTCCCTCTACTGTAACGTAACCTGTAAAGTGCTGAGTACACCTGTTACTGCTATATATACACTGTATAACTACTGCACTTACTGCACCTCCCTCTACTGTAATGTAACCTGTAAAGCACTGAGTACACCTGTTACTGCTATATAAATCTACACTGTATAACTACTGCACTTACTGCAGCTCCCTCTACTGTAATGTAACCTGTAAAGCGCTGAGTACACCTGTTACTGCTATATAAATAAAATATACATACACTTTAAAACTACTGCATCTCCATCCGCTGCAGGGGTCAGCAACCTTGGCCCTCCACATGTTTTGAAACTACATTTCCCATGAGGTTCAGAAACCTAATGAATGGCTAAGGTTTATGGGAGATGTATTTCTAAAACATCTGGATGCCCTGATTGCTGCCCCCTGCTCTACTGTAAAGTAACCTGTAAAGCGCTGAGTTCACCTGTTAACTCACACGTGATTGCGGTTTTCACGAGGCAGGGCCCAAAGGCGTGGTGATGGCTTCATGCACGTTTTTGCTGCCCTGAGTGGCAGCTCAGTGATCGGCTTCACCCGCCAGTAGCTGCGACACACGCAGGACTTTGTTCTCTAAATATGGCACTGAGACGTGGGGTTTCCTGAAGCTACACTTTTACATTCTGTATGGAAATGTCCCTTCTATGTGGCACGAGCGCCTAGAGGGTGGAACGGAGATATGTTTACCTCAAATATCCTTCTTCCTCACAGCCGCCATCTTGCTTTCTTCAGACACACAGGTGAGTTCAGAGCCAGGCTTTGTGCCCTTGGTCCATCCAGACTGGATCAGGGGGTCATTTCTCATACAGGAGTCGTTGGTGCCAATCTTGAGCATAATTAAAAGACACAAAATATATATAAAATACTTTTTGTATAGTTAATTTTTGAAGCTCATCCCCTTTTCGGCAACAAATCATAGTGAAGATTTAAAGGCACATTACCTCTAACATAAGCTGTGACTAGATTACTTCTGCCGTACAACCAAACACGTTATAAAACACATTATAAAACACATTATAAACCACCTTATAAAACACATTATAAAACACATTATAAACCACCTTATAAAACACATTATAAACCACATTATAAAACACGTTATAAACCACCTTATAAAACACATTATAAACATCTTATAAAACACATAAACCACCTTATAAAACACATTATAAACCACCTTATAAAACACATTATAAAAAACATGCTGCTGTTTTTTTCTTTGTTTGAAGTAATTGCAAGGAAACAGGAAAAATAAAGTAAGGTTTTTATCTCCTGTTTCCATTTTGTTGATTTTTCCCGTCATATAACATTTACCAAAACCAAGTCTCACTTTATAGCTGTGGTATAGGATACAGCAGCATTGATGGGTTTGGGAGGGAATGTTTAGTCAAAGCTGCTGGGGGTCTATTGTGCTGTTTAGGCTACCCAAGATAAGAGATGGCAGTTTAATGAGATCTGACAGTGGGATAACAACACAGGATACTACCCCTGGTGATGTCTTTTGCATATGACTCACACAATGCAATCCTTATGAGACGGTTTTCTGGACTTCTGACCAATAGATTCCATTCTATGGCCAAAGCCACACAGCGAGGAGCAAGTGATGGATAGATACAGGGGGGGGGGCAGTTTACAACAGAAAATATATCACACAATGGATGCGCCCAGTGACACATATAGAGGAAAATATCACACAATGGATGCACCCAGTGACACATATAGAGGAAAATATCACACAATGGATGCACCCAGTGACACATATAGAGGAAAATATCACACAATGGACAGGTCAGACTATGGCCGTTCCAAGGACACCTCATTTGACAATGCAGAGTGTATAGAACCAGGAATACTGGGTTTTAAATCTCCAAAGGTCCACTGTATCTCCTACACTGAGACTGCAGATCAGGGGGCAAATGATCTGCCAGTGATGATGCTGAAAGCCCTGCCCGATTATTTTTTTAATATTTTATTTATATTAGGTGATTTTACTCACCAGTTTTTCCCCTCGCCGCACGCTGCTACTCTTTGGCTCAGGGAGGTCCCTGATGTTTCTCTGCACAGTTTGTGCTTTTACAACTTACGTAGCGTAGGAACAGCAAATCACGCAGCAATACGCTTTGCATACACAAGTTCCGTAGCGCCTGCACAGAGTGATGGATCGGAGCTGCACGCGCATGCACAAATCCGATTCAGCGCCTGCCTCTCTGACAATGCTTGCTACAGCGACTGGTCTCAGAGGGTGACATCGTCCTCTCTCTGTGTATGACATCACTGGTGACCAATCAGGTGACCGGCAGCCGAGAAATTAAATAAGGAAACTCCTCTGCTTCACCCAACATTTTTAGCAGATCAGACCTGGAGGGGTTAAAGTGGTCAGGATGTGTGGAGTGTCCCTTTAATGTCGGCCCTTGCACTCGTTTCAGTATCGACACTTGGTTGTTATTTTTTTTTAAGCGCTGTGCGCTGGGAATGCTTAGCTCGCGACCATATAAACAAGATTTTCCCACACGTTAAGCCAGGGTTACCGGATCACTCGCTTTGAAACGCACTGCGGGGCTATTATTAGCCGGACCCCGAATGTTTTCAGCTCAGGCCTAAAGAAATACGTCCATAGCTGGGATTTCTGAGCCGCGTCAGCTCGGAGTAATATTTCAGCGTGGATACATTTACTTCTTAGCCGGACATTTGCGGTTCCATTAAATACCGGGGGAAACAGGCAGGAAATCTTAAGATGTTTACTAAAATATCCAATGTCGAGAAATAAACGATCCGTTTTAATGGCTGTCAGCAAAAAACGAAAAAAAAAACTTAACCTAAAAACAACCCAAACTTCAACAACTTCAAATTCATTTTTGCAAGAGAGAGAAATTAAATGTTTTATTTTCTATAAAAGCATACACTGGAAAGTGTCAGCAAAGTTATGATTTATTAACCCCATCACTACCAAGTCACCCCACCAAAAAAGGTGTTTTTTTTGTGAAATTATTTTTAATGAAATATAAAGTGAGAAATATGCCGCCATAGTGGAGGGAAAAGCTGCCGCAAACCCGACGAACACTCACCGCAAAACCCAGCGAACGCGTACCGAAGCCCGCAAAAACATCTGGATTAACCCCGCCGAACACGGTGGAGAAACCCGAGCAGCCGCCGATCAAAGCGCTGAGCAGCCGACGGAAAAACCCGACACCGCAGACGAATGGAATGAAAAAAATAAACAGTACGCTTGAAAGTTTGAAAAGTGAAACGCTGTTTGCAAAGAACCTACAGAACGAAAATGTCTGAAATTTACGTATAAAATCCAATGAATGATAATAAAAAGGGCTGTTACAGAAAAAATTATTTAAAAAACAAACAGAAATTTTTTTTCCAAAAAAATCCTGAAAAATGCCTAAAAGATCCTAAAAAAATCTATAAATAAAGAGACTCTTTACCGCAGAATAAAATAATCAATGGTTTATTAGATATTGGATTAAAACGGGAATATTTTTAACTTTGAAGCCTATGGGATTCACCTGAATAAACCTGTCGAATTAAACCACCGAATGGCAGGGCAATTCGGCTACTTTTCACTGCTGGTTTATGTTCTCTGAATAAACAAAGAATTGCTTCTCTATGAGGATTCACTGCCCTTGAACAGGCACCGAACAGGCACCGTATGTGCAGGCAATTCGCCAACATTTGGCGAACTGTCTGCTCTCTGAATAGCCGAATGGCCAGGAAAGGTAACCGTACGCTGAAGTTCAGCATTCAGTTACCTTTTGGCCACAATTCAGATCTCTTTGAATAACCCTGTATATCGAAAAACTCTCATCTAAACTTTACTCCAAACTAAGTGCCCTGTACAGAAACAAATCCTGCCTGAACCCCACAAAGCAGATTGTGCAACAAATGCTTATGCCGGCTATTGAATACGGAGATGTAGTGTATGCAGCCGCCCCACAAACACACCTTCGTAAACTTACCACATTATATAACTCATTCTGTCGCTTTGTGCTACAATGTAACTACATGACCCACCATTGTGACATGTGAAAAGAGCTAAATTGGCAGTCACTGGAATCAGGATGCACCCTTCACCTTTCCAACCTGGTGTTTAAGAGCTTCTCTGGGAAGCTGCCACCCTACCTGAATAGACTGCTTCCCCCAGCAGTTCCCTCATCCTATAACCTCCGATCCAGGACCGGCACCTTACTTGCAATACCACAATACAAAAAGAAAGTGTCTCGATCCTCATTTTCCTACAGAGCCCCGCAAATATGTAATAACCTCCCAGACGCCATCAAATCTTCCCCCAGTCTAAAGTCCCTTAAGAGCTCCCTATTAACATACCTCAATATGGAATGCACCTGTAAACATGTAACACAGTGACTATATACAGAATGCACCTGTAAACATGTAACACAGTGACTATATACAGAATGCACCTGTAAACATGTAACACAGTGACTATATACAGAATGCACCTGTAAACGTGTAACACAGTGACTATATACAGAATGCACCTGTAAACATGTAACACAGTGACTATATACAGAATGCGCCTGTAAACATGTAACATAGTGACTATATACAGAATGCGCCTATAAACATGTAACACAGTGACTATATACAGAATGCACCTGTAAACATGTAACACAGTGACTATATACAGAATGCACCTGTAAACGTGTAACACAGTGACTATATACAGAATGCACCTGTAAACATGTAACATAGTAACTATATACAGAATACACCTGTAAACGTGTAACACAGTGACTATATACAGAATGCACCTGTAAACATGTAACATAGTAACTATATACAGAATACACCTGTAAACATGTAACACAGTGACTATTTCCTACATATTTATTTTCTGTTAATCTGTATATTTGTGTTTTTAATATCTTGCATTTTATAAATTTGTATTTCTATAACGACTGTAACAATTCAATGTTCTTGAATCCAGGACGTACTTGAAAACGAGAGAAATCTCAATGTATCCTTCCTGGTAAAATACTTTATAAATAAATAAATAAATAAATATAACCCCACTGGGTTGTGAACCAATGAAACACATGGATCCTTGTCATGTGGTACATAGGACTGGAAATTCACATCCCACAACGCAAAAAATGACATCCATCCTGAACACTTCTGCAGTTTATTATTGGGAAAAAATACAAAATGAATGTCATTGTAAGATGAATGTAGCCATATTTGGAAACAAACATCTCTGTACATTTGACTTAACATTTGAAATTCTCCTTTTTAATTCCCAGTTTAATGAACAAAATACAACTATTCTCCGAAAAGGTGCTGTTTCTTTCTTCAGGTACCGAGGACATGGTATTAATAACTCAGAGCGCAGTGGTTTATGTAAAGGGAGGTGGACACATCTCTCTTGCGTAGCGCTTTAGTCAAAACATCATTATCCCTCCGAATCAAAATATTTAATGTGACAATTCCTCTTAATTAACGGGACGAAGATGGCAGAACGGGCACCATCGTATCACAGTCGTTCTGGATTTGAAAGGAGTGGATGCCATTGTAAAAAAGTAAAAAAAAAAAATGCATTTAATTAAATGAATATAATTATTTGTTAAATGCAGATTTTGTGATATAAGATAAATAATGGAACATTTTAACAAATCACCGCTTGCCGGTTACGGAGAACCCATCTCGTTTGCATCAGTGAAGCCGTGTTTGTTTAAAACCCCCGGGAAGGCAGAAAGTGCCCCCGTTAAGTAATATTACTAAGAAAACACTCCTATACCATTACACGCCAGTTCTGGAAGGAAGAGGACCCTCTCGTCTAGAAGGAGGCAGCCTGAGAGACTCTCCAGAAAGGGTCGTAAATTATATTCGGCAAGGTCAAAAGACGTGCAGACGTTTTCTCCATTAGCCGGACAACTGCACCTTGGTCTGTCAGTAAAGGCCTTGATTCTCATATTATTACTAGATCTGCGCGCTTAAAAAATGGCGCCCTGTTTGCCTGGTTTGTGCCGTGTCTGAAAACAGGCTTTTTTCTGATCGATGCATTATTTTTTCGGCAGACTTTCGACTCGATTCAGCGGGTTTTCGGCGGTTTCTCGGATCGATTCAACGTTTTTTCAGCGTTTTGCAGATGAGTTCTGCGGTTTTGCAATAGTTTTTCTGATCGATTCGGCGATTTTTGCGGTGTTTTTTTTGGATGCGTTCGGCTGCTTGCTCCCTGCACTTCAGGGACCCTGCAGTGAATGCTGAATTCACCACATGGACGGGGAATTTGACTCCCCAAAGTGCAGGGAACGAAAGAGCACGGAAATTCCGCTCTTTGAATAACCCTGTATGGATTTGAAACAATAGTAGAAATATAATAAACATAATAAATACAATAAATTTCGATAGAAAAAAAAATATCATACCTTAGATTTGCAGAAAATAGTAAAAACGTTGATAAAAAAGCCTAAACTCTAACCCTAACATTGACCTCTAATTGTACAACCCTAATCTTGACCCCTAAACTAGGGCTGTCAAACTCACGGCCCCTAAATGTTGATGCCTACAATTCCCAGAATTCCTCCAATGCAGCCGTTGGCCAGTGAATCATGGGAGTTGTGGTTCGGAAACATCTGAAGGGGCAGAGTATGACAGTCCTGCCTGAAGGAATCACGAAACTGAGCAGAATCTGTTTACTAGGGTTAGTGGTATGGGTTTAGGGTTAAGGTTGGGATTAAGGGTTAGAGCAGAGTAGACATGTGCATTCGTTTTAGTACTAAAACGATTTAGTCCGAATTTTGGGATAATTTAGTTTTCGTATGACTCAAGAGAAACGAAACTGCTCAGTACAAAAAACGAAAGAAACTAAAATAAAATGCACTACATTTTAGTGTCAGTCCTTTTTGTGATATTACATTGATAAGTGAAGGAGACCAGCAATGAAGAGCGCAACATCCGAAGTTCTGCACCCTCCACATGCCAATGCAGTAGGATTTTCTATACAGAGAGGGGCATTAATTAATGCAGGAGGATGTTCTATACATTATACAGAGGGGTATTCATGCAGGAGGATGTTATTTACATTTTTACAGAGGAAGGTATAAATTGAGGAGGATGTTCTATACAGAGAGGGACATTAATTAATTCAGGAGGATGTTCTATATAATATACTGAGAGGGGTATTAATTAATGCAGGAGGATGTTCTAAACATTATACAGAGAGGATCCTTTTTTTCTCAGCCCTTTAAATCCAGTGGCTGTGAGAGCGGAGATCGGCTGCTTGTTACCTTATCTCTCAGTACAATGTAGCAGGCTCAGCTGTTACAGTAACTGACTGTAACAGCGCTCAGAGATTCAGTAAAACAAGGAAATAATATTGTTCTAACCTCTTATATATATATATAAAAATATTATTTACTAGTTTTACTGAAACTCTGAGCGCTGTGATGAGCAGCAGTCAGTTACTGTAACAGCTTTTCCTGATACGGGGCAGTATTACAATGTTGGTGCTAACTTAACCAGAGCTGTTGTAAACTGAAAACCTCCATAGGCTATAATGGCTCTGGGAAGTTTACAACAGCTCTGGTTAAGTTAGCACCAACTATATAATATGGCCCACATTGTGCTGAGAGTGAGAGATACTGTAACAAGCAGCAATCTCAGCCCTCTGAGGAGCCACTACAATAGTAATTGTATCCACTGGTTTTCGGATGAATGAAATTTAGTTTTCATACTAAAGAACTGAAAACGAATTTCTTTAGCAACTAAATAAATTGCAATTTAGGACTAATCCATTAGTTCAAAACGAAATTTTGTGCTGTGCACATGTCTAGAGCAGAGGTCAGCAACCTTGGTCTCCACATGTTTTGGAACTTCGTTTCCCATGAGTCTTTGCCAACCTAATGATGGGTGTTGGAAAACGTAGTTCTAAACACCTGGAGGGCCAAGGTTGCTGACCCCTGGGTTAGGAGATAAGGGTAGAGATTAGCGATAGGTGTTATGATTAGAAATTAAGGATAGATGTTACTAAAAGGGGCTAAAACTAGGATTGGGTTTAGGATCAGGGTTGGGGTTAGGGATAGGGGTTTAGGTTTGGGGTTGGGGTAAAGGGTTAGGCTTAGGGTTAATATTTCATATTTTCTCCCAATTTTTCTATGTGCATCAAAAGGTATTATATTGACTATATTTGGTCATAAAATGAGGAGGGAGAGACACTGAATCAGAAATGGTCCCACGAAGGGAAGTGAACGTAAAATTGGGAAAGAGAGAGAAAAGCGTTGGGAAAGAGAGACCAGGAATGAAGAATAGTCAATGGTTGAGAGAAGAGGGACAAGGAATGAAGAATTGTCATGCATCGACAGAAGAGGGACAAGGAGTGTGGAATGGTCATGCATCGAAATAAGAGAGACAAGACATCAGACAAGAGAGTCTTGTGCCTAGGGAAGAAGGGCAAGGAATGAAGAATGGTCATGCATTGAGGGAAGAGGGGAAAGGAATGAAGAATGGTCATGCATTGAGGGAAGAGGGGCAAGGAATGAAGAATGGTCATGCATTGAGGGAAGAGGGGCAAGGAATGAAGAATGGTCATGCATTGAGGGAAGAGGGGCAAGGAATGAAGAATGGTCATGCATTGAGGGAAGAGGGGCAAGGAATGAAGAATGGTCATGCATTGAGGGAAGAGGGGCAAGGAATGAAGAATGGTCATGCATTGAGGGAAGAGGGGCAAGGAATGAAGAATGGTCATGCATTGAGGGAAGAGGGACAAGGAATGCAGAGTGGTCATGCATTGAGGGAAGAGGGGCAAGGAATGCAGAATGGTCATGCATTGAGGGAAGAGGGACAAGGATTGCAGAGTGGTCATGCATTGAGGGAAGAGGGGCAAGGAATGCAGAGTGGTTATGCATCGAAGGAAGAGGGACAAGGAATGTGAAATGGTCAAGCGTCGGGAAAGAGAGACCAGGCATGAAGAATGGTCAATGGTTGAGAGAAGAGGGACAAGGAATAAAGAATGGTCAATCGTCGACAGAAGAGGGACAAGGAATGTGGAATGGTCATGCATCAAGGTAAGAGGGATAATAAATTAAGAATGATTTTGTATCGAGGGAAGAGAGACAAGGAAGGAAGAATGATCTTGCGTAAAGGGAAGAGGGGCAAGGAATGAAGAATGGTCATAGAGTAAGGTGGAGAGGGTTATGATGTGAAGGATGATCATTGGATTGAGGGAAGAGATGGGCATGGCTTAAGGAATTATCCTGGGCAAGTGGGGTCATGAATTTAGTGTGGGTGGTAGAGGAACACAATGAGAAGGACATGCAGTTTTCAAGAGATAATAGACATGGGTTCATTGTCTTTGGAAGGCAACCTGACACATTTCTAAGTTTGAGATGCTTCGTCAATGCTGTCAACAAGTGTTCCGTAAAAGCCTGTATTTTTCTACTAGTTTTGTGTTAAAGCTTTGTGTTTGGTGACTTATAAAAAATAATTCTCTTGATATAAAAATCTTATAAAATCTATTATAACTCTAACAAAAATATAACAGTTCTTATGAAAAAGTCCAAATACAAAATAATAATTTTTAACAATTCTAACCATTATCGCGATCGGATATATGGATAATGTATATTGGATATTAATAAGGCATGAGGCAGTTTAAGCTTAGAGGAATCAGAATGTGATCTTCCTGATAAAACATTTTAGAAATAAATTGATAAATTATTAAATAAACGGAATGTAGAAACAGGATGATATACAATTAAACAGATTTTAAAAACAATATTATTTATTTTGTAGGAATTTACTTTTTTTTAACCCACATTTACTCATTGCATGCCAGGTTCTGGCTATTAAAGACCCGCATGAAACTGGAGAGGAGCCGGATTTCATTCTGACATGAAGCATTGCGATTAGAGCTCTCGGTGGCTTCACATAATGAGAGCACAGCCTTCCGTGGCGCTGGGCCTCCGGCGCACGTAATGTTTGTTCTCATTAGGGAGGGAACGTGCTGTACTCAGGCTGCTTTATTGGGACATTGGCTGAGTTTCACTCATTCCATAGACTTAGATATAAATTTCAGTCATTCATAACAGGTCAGGGGAATGGCCAGAATCTGGTGAGGGGATCTGCACATCACCCAAGCATTTGTCCAGGGACATTTTTTCCCACTGTTTCATGAAGAAGAAGAAAGACACAGTAACATTCCTGGGATGAGATACGGCTGTAGGAATAGGACTTCATATGTTTTTTAAAATTTTTCCATAACTGTCGCAGTGAGTCATATCCCAACAGCAAGCGTAAAAGATACTTGTGAATGCATGACTGGTGGCTGTGAGTCCCGATCGTGATTGTGATCTTGAATCATAACCCTAACCTCTCAGATAGTGATGCTGGATATTCAGTAAGGTTCAACTGTTAACCCGTCCCTACAGTGCTGTGATTCCCTCTGGAAATGTCAGCTAAAGAAATAAAGTTTCTTGATGGAAAGGGGGGTATAAATATACTTGTTTATGTGTATGTTTATGTTTGCACTACAGCTAATGAGTGAGATGGGGAAAAAACCTTTTCAGCCTTTCAGAGTTAATATTAGAAGCCTCCTTGCTATCTGAACACCCTCTTCCTTTTGAGCCATCCTGGGCTGAGCTGTCAATCACACGGCTTAGATGTTTAATCCTTTCCATGAAGGAGAGGAATCAAAAAAACATCCCCCCCCCTTCCTTGAGAAGAGAAGGTAGATTTGAAGATACAAAAACTCACAAAACTCCACTGGAAGTTGTAAAATAAAAAGGTTCACTGGATTAATAAGGCTACAATGAAACACATATGAAAAATCTGAGAGTGGGTGCATTTTAATGACGTTTTACATGACTTTTTACAATGGCTTTACCAGTTTATCCACTTGGAAAAACTATTTCACAATATTTCTTAGCTAATCTTTGGAGAAACTCGCTGTCAGCTCAAGTCCCACCACCATATACCATAAACCTGACATTGCAGGTCTTGTCGAGGTCAACCAAACATTATCTTTTAGGACAAATGGGAAACTATAGAAAGACAGAGCAACCGAATAGCCTAAATATTTTTCCAGTTAATCCACGCTTGGAAAAGAAATATCTGATCACGTTGACTTTCCCAATGTTTGGATTTCGTTCGAAAAACTAAAGAGTCATAAATTACGCAGTTTCAGGAAAAAAAGACTGGAATACCTATTCATTCAGTCTTGTGTTACACATTTATCATCTTTGCTGAGGGCAGATTATGGATGGTTTAATGCAGCTTGATAAATGGCGACGTTATTATCGTGATGGGGTGATAGGAATACAGGATTCCATTCTGTGCACGGACAGTGATACCAGTAGAGAAACAGAGGTTACGAAGGATCGGATGTCTCGGGGTCAAACCGTGAGCCAAAGACCCGCACTGGCAATGTTTGTATCTCGTCCAAGAACAGTGACATCAGTGTAATACTGTATTGTGCAACCTTGAGTGTGTTGCTAAAGGGACAGCAAGATCCCACAACAAATAAACTTTGCTAAGTCAACATACGTATATACTTTAAAAGTACAAGATACATGTGATGACATTTATGTTTCAATTTCATTCCATTTTCTTTGATGCTCAGTAGTGTTTGATATTCTACGATATTCAGTGTCTGAACCAGCATACGTTCAGCAAAAGCTCTGTGAATATTGCACAGCATAATGCTTGTTGTTGTTACTTTGTTGCAATATGTATGTAACAGCTACTTTGTTTTTGTATGTAACTTACGTTCTTATGTTCTATTTACCCAAAAACTTTAAACTAAGAGACACACATTAGTACTTTATATACCATAGCGCCCAACCAAAGCTCTTTGTAACGTTTCTAGGGTTTGTACAGAGTTAAAAGGTCAGTTGTTGCTTAGACTTTATACAGTGGAACTCTTTACGATAGTTTTCTAAAGAGATCAAAGAATTATTATGTTTCTAATTTCAATATTAATATTTTCGTTTGTTCTTGTGAACGCCACTGATATTGTTGGCATCCACAAAGGATAGGGTTAGCATGGCAAGACACACGTTAAAGCATAACATTGTCCGTTTTCCTTGACCCCATGTGTTGCCCAGGGCTGGATTAATATAGGGGGCTATAGGAGATGCAGACCAGTTGAAAATTAGTTATGTCAACAGTGCACCAATTGGCACTAACACATTTAGATTAAGTGGAAATGGGTCGTGGCACGAGCAGAGTTGTGGTGAATGGGTCAATGTGAGACAAATGGATAGAGAAGAGCAGGGCAGAAGAATAAATAATTGGATGGAGAAGAATATGGTAGAGGAACAATCAGAATGTAGAAGGTTGGAACAGAGGAACCTTCAGACAGGAGGAGAATGGGACTGAGGAACAATCAGAGAGCTGAAGGTTGGGGCAGAGAAACAATCGGACAGGAGAAGAATAGGCACATGCAGGAATAACTGGATGGGAGAAGGTTGGGCAGAGGAATAATTGGTCGGAGAAGAATATAGCAGAGGAACAATCAGAGTGGAGAAGTTTGGGGCAGAGGAACAAGCAGACAGGCGAAGAATGGGGCAGAGAAACAATCGGACAGGATAAGAATGGGCAAAGGAAAGATTTGGATGGGAGGAGAATGGAGCAGAGGCATAATGGGACGGGAGAAGAATGGGACAGAGGAACAATTGGAAAAGAGAAGAATAGGATAGAAGCAGAATGGAGCTCAGAGAGACACTCAAATCTTTGGCTCCATGAGCAGAAAAGAAGCCCCAAATCTAGCAATGGCCTCATCCCTTGTATCTGTTTTTTCTCTTTTCTACCTTGTCCCCAACTCATTTTACTATTTTGGATGTCCCCTTCCCATTTCTCTCCTGTGTCTCCGCACACATGTAGTTTTTCTCGTCTCCTCTAACCCCCTTATATGTTTTTCCTCATCTCTCTTTGCCACCATGCTCGTTTACCCTCCTGTACCTGCTTTTTGAGGTGCTTCCTCTTAATGTGGCTTATTTTCCCACCAAAACTCAGTATGAAAGAGAGCCCCATAATAAAACTTGGTCTTCTGCTTTCACCCTTACACTGATTCCTGGTTTTGGGTTTGGGTACAGTTGTAATCACACTCACTGTTCTTTGCGGGACAACTACCTTGCCGTTGGGAAGCAGCTTCGGCTAGGTCTTATTTCGGACCCCTGAGCAAGGCCTAAAAACCACTCATGCTCCTCACCAGAAGAGCTGCCCTGTGGAACCACCTGCGATGAAAAGAGCTGCCTGAAAGGAACAGTTCTCGGAGCCCAGTTATGAACCTATTTTTATGCAATAAGATTTCTCTCAGCAATGGAACCCTACAAGATGAAATGTGCTTGTAATGTTGAGTGACCGACCCAAGACAGGTCCACAAATGTGTCCCAGAGTATGGACTCACCAACACTCACTTCCACCGTGGTAGTGGTAGGAAACACCTGGCAAGAAACACTGTCACGAGATATAACTTAGTGCAACATAACAGTTATAACTCTATTCCTTCTTCAATCCATTATTTGTTCTTTGCCAAGACGTATCACCCAACCCAAAGTCCGCACAGATGTTGCATGCTAGTCTATTCCATCTATCAGGCTTTCCCATTCCAAACCAGCTGCTCGGGAATTTGCAATGGTTATTTTATTTCCTGGGTTAAGATGTTTGGGGAAATAATGACATAGAAAAAAGTAAATAAATCTTAATACCCTTAAAACGTTCATTGCATGAAGCCAACAGTTTGCTCGCTGCCGTTCCAGCTGACTTCATGCTTTCCCCGGGTTAGAAAAATCTCCAGTGTCCGTCGCAAACGCATTCGTTTTTCCTGATTGCTGTAATGGATGGCGTTTTAAAGAGCGCAAAATTCCCTTTCTCCAATGAAGTTATTTAGTGACCTGAGCTTGTGAAATATGTGTTTTAGAAAGGGGTGGTGGGGAGCGGTGGGGCGACATCGCGTGATTGGTTTGATATATGTTCCTGGGGAACTTGATGCTGATGGATAAGCCATATCGACTGCGCAGGGACGAGAGGATTGAATGTTTAAGTGCTTAGAATCTAAAGATAATGTAACTTATGCAAAAGCTGTAATTTAGACAGGACAAATATTTGTTTTTTTTAAAATCCGATACGAGGCAGAAGCATAAATGGCTAGAGAGCGCGGCATGGTAACTTATCATCCTAATGTGGCATTGGACCTGCAGTTATGGCAATCGTTCTGCTGTGCCTTGGCATCTTCCAGGTCCGGCAGCAATATACACAGTCTGGCCAGGAAAAAAGTCACACACTGTAATATCTGGTTGGGCACCTTTTGCCGTGATTCCGGAATCGTTTCGATAAGCTCATGCGATGTCACGGCATTTATTGGCGTCCAGAGTGGCATTAATTTGTGGCCAAGATCTTGTGTTGATGATGGGAGAGTCGCGGCGCTGCGTAAAGTCTTCTCCAGCACATTATCCCAAAGATTAACCTCAATGGGGTTAAGGTCTGGACTGTGCGGTGGCCAATCCATGTGTGAAAATGATGTCTCATGCTCCCTCAACCACTCTTGCACAATTTGAGCCCGATGAATCCTGGCATTGCCATCTTGGAATATGCCCGCTGTGCCATCAGGGGAAAAAACCCATTGATGGAAAAACCTGCTCATTCAGTATATTCAGGGAGTCACATGACCTCATTTTTTGGCTTGAAGTTGCTCCACCTAGACCTGACCAACTGACGCAATCCCAGATCATAACAGGCTGGTACGGGAAGTGGGGACTGCTTTCTTTTGGCCGGGCAGTGAGTTTTAGTTGAGGTTCTTAACATCCTCAGAACATCTTTACGAATGAAGACACTTTTTGAAAGTCTAAAGGAAAACTTTTTACCAGAATGAATCAGGTGACCCTTTCTAGGGTTATTGAGTTTGCCCACGTCTCTGAATTCTGATTGTAATGACCATGTTGTAACGGTTAGCCCCTGCTTGGGCCATCGTGGTGGTTAGGACCAAGGAGTGAAGCCCTTAAGGCAGGTGAGTTACTGACTGGACACAAGGACAGACAGATTTCTCCAAAACCAAAGGAGCATCAAAAAACAGAACTGAATTGCCACTAAGCTCCGAAGGCTTCAAGACCGACAGACCACTTAGGACACGCTCAGAAACACAAAGACACGCCTGACATATTTATAGGGAGTGGGTCTGTGTGATTGGGCCATGTGACCCCAGACCAGGAGATCACCACAGAGCCCCAGAACAGCCCCAAACAGCACGGCCAAACACACTACAGGGGAAAAACAGACAAGAAGGCCCTTCACCACCAGGGGGCAATGCCGAGACGTGACACATGTCTGCAGTAGGGATGAGCTGTTCGGTTCGATCAGTTCGGTGTTCGATTCGAACATCGGCAGTTCGAAGGTTCGCGAACTTTGAACTTTTTGGCGTGTTCGGTTCGAGTTTGAAAAAAATTTGAAAAAAGTATAAAAAATGCTTAAAAAATACTAATAAAATCTAGAAATAAAGAGACTCTTTACTGCAGAATATTATAAGCAACGGTTTATTAGATATTGAATTAAAAACTAATGTCTAGGTGCAAAGATTCTCACCTCTAAATGACCTGTGCTCTCAAACGGTGTAAACAACAGGTGTTTAATTAGTGTTTGGAAATAACATGTGCTTCTAATTAGTCCGGTCTCATGAATTTGATACATTGTATGCAGACTGGAGTGCTAGGCGTCGTGTGTGGGTCTGTGATGGCGATGTTTCCATACATCCTACAAATCCGCCACTTCACGGGCAGGTTATGGGGACCTCCTAGGCACGATATTTGAAGGAGTTTTTGTTTTAATTTTTAGCCCTTACTTTATGGAAAACTCACTGTTCCTTTAACCCTTTCACTGCTGAGGCATTTCACCGCTGTGTGCTGAGCTAATTGTTACCGCTTTCGCTCATCATGTTTAAACGCGATTTGAAGCCACATTTTATTATACGACCCAGACATATTATATATCGTTCTTTTCGGCAGAATCGGCAGATTCGGCAGATTCATAATATATCATTTTTATATGTATACGTCATGTTCTGCCTGTATATTATAGCGAAAATGCAATAAAACTTGAATTTTTAATCATCTGCAGCGTGTAAAGTGTTTTTTTTCAACTTTTATCACATGAACATTTGCGGTTATATTTTCTATGGGGTGCGCTTGTACAAAAATTAGAAATGGGGGCTTATTAAATTTTTGGGGGGGAATTATGTAATTTTTAGTGATGAGAAATCGAGCAGAGATTGTCCGCTATGTGGTGATGACGTACCGTGTATGGTACGAAACGCGTCTGGCTTGCTTTGTTTTGTTTTATTGAATTTTGCCAATAAATACATGATTTTAGTATTTATGGCTTGTGCCTGAGAGTCTGTACCTTTTGGTGCCATCTAACGGGGAGAACTCCTTGGGGGAACCCGCACAGGATACCAGCAATTCAGCGGTAAGGTGGATCGTCTTATCAAGTGAGGCAGACAGGTCGGCCCTTAAACACCTGTGACGCGCACATAGGAGAGCTTGTAGCTCTCATAAAGTGTGAGTATACGCACTTCTTTTATGGGTGCATCATTATTTCATCTATATAAGGTACCATTGGTCGTGTCCTTTTGTCTCCTTTTATTGAGGTTGTGAACCTCGGGGGAAGAAGAAGAAGCACCTTTTTTCCTACAAGTCTTTATTACGTCAAAAGACCTCATAGTGTATGTTATCATTTTGATATTATCTGAATTCCAACCTGTCCTCGAGTCTATACAAGCGCTGTTCCCACGGTGTGTCTTTGTTTTAATTAATTGTTGGTGACGGGAAGCACCATTTTTTGGGTCACTTTAGCGAATCTCATCACAATAAGCCCCATGGAATTTCTTTTACTTTTTTCTATGTCTTGATATCTAAACCTCGCGGGTGCCGGTGCTTAATCAGAAAGCCAAAATATGTCCTTTGTGAAAGATAGACTTTGCTGCTGCGTCCATTACTGCGCAGTTTAACTGATTATCAGACGCGGAAAAAAGAGTGTTAGTGGCATTGATATTTCCCCTCGTTCCCCGCATTAATACCTCTCTTCCTGGCCTGCCGTCTTTGGGTCTTAGGCGTGCGCGCTATAGAGTTACGGCGTAAGGTTTCAGGAGCATTTAAGAAATCGTATATGACTGTTAAGACCAGGGGAAAAAAAGTGAAAGTCTTTAAGTTAATGGTTTGTGTACACGCTTGTGAAATGTAAAGCAATCGGTTGGTTTACATAATGACTCGTGGGCACTAATTAAAGGACGGGATGGCGTTACCGGAGACAGGATGGCCCTGCTGTATGTTTTGTGCTGTTACATCCATAAGGTTTTCAATGTAGCGAAACGCGTCGTGTTTCGGTTAGTGAGAAATTTTATCATGGAACATTCACCAAACTACGAGACAATGGTCGAACAACTCTAAACCCCAAAATCGCAAGGGTGCAGGAGGAGCGAGTTCCTGCGGGTAAATCACTGCTCGAAAAACCTGATTTGATCAAAATTCTGCTCAAGTATCGGCACTTGCACATATACCGGCTAACGGAAATTTTGGGTTTAGAGATTCAATTTGAATTGAAAAAAAACCAAAAACAAGTTTGTTAAATGTATCTTCATAGAGGGAAACAGAAAGAAATCAGCCTGAAACTCTCATTTAACCCATTCACTACCCATATACTCAACCTGCAAGGCAACTCCTGGTGCACCAATAGAGAATAGTCGATATGGTGTTCCACAGGGGCGATGCAACTGAATTTCATTAATGCAGACAAACTCCAGTAGCGTTTGTGCTCCAGAACATGCCCTTAATGTTTTATCAGCGTGGGCATGATGCCAGAAGAGCTGACACTTTTTAGAACCGGCAGGGAATGTGTCTGTATGACATCTCCCCAGCTGATCCTGCAGAGACCTGAACTGCAGTACCTCCTTCTGGTCAGCAGATGGTGACATCTCCCTGCCAAATAGGTTTTCACAGTAAGGAATACAATGGGAACATTCCCAACTATTTCTTACTGTGTTATTCATTAAAAAAGTGGATTTCCGAAGATAAAAACTAGTTTCTTGGTAATGAAGGGGTTAAACAATGGAAGTTTAAATAGGCATGATACTTTCTGAAAACGCGATGCGGACCAAAAATATGCTTTTTCCGGCATTTTATGGCCATTTTTTTTCGGTACAGCATCACTTTTCAATTTTTGGTCGTGCCCAAATTTTTCGAGTTTTGAATCAGCTGATATTTTAAACAAAATCTTGGTCAAAATTCGTAACTATTTATTATTCCGTAATGCACCTTACTCAATCCTCGGGCCCTGATCAATACAGTCCATCAAGAATTTTCCCCTTTTTGCCCAACGGATATTACCAGTAATTGTGTATCTATGGGGTGGACTAACCAGACGATACACAGTAGGGGTTATTAAGAGAGCCGAACTGGCCCGAAATTGCACCGAACTGTGATTTCCCCGTTCGGTGCAATTTCGTGGCCATTCGGCTATTCAAAACCTGGCAATTCGCCAAATATTGGCGAATTGCCAGCTAAATACGGTGCCTGTTCGAAGGCAGTGAAATCCCCCATAGAGAAGCATTGGTTAATCTATTCAGAGACACCAAACAGCAGAGAAATGTCAGTGAAATACCCTGATGTTCAGTGGTTTCATTCAACAGGTTTAATCAGGCGAATCCCATAGGTTTCAATGTTAAAAATATTCCTGTTTTAATCCAATATCTAATAAACCATTTATTATTTTCATTTGCAGCAAAAAGTCTCTCTATTTACTTTTTTAGGATTTTTTCAGCATGTCTTGGGATTTTTTCAGCAATTTTTTTTTTAAATAGCATTTTTTTGTCTGTAACAGACCTTTTTATTTTTATTCATAGGACAATTTTATGTTAATTCCAGACATTTTTGTCCAGTAGATTTTTGAAAACGGTGTTGATAATTTTCAATCGTTTTGTTTTTTGGTTTTTTTTGCCTCGTTCGTCGGCTTGTCGGTTTCTTCCGGCGGCTGATCGGCACTGTGTTCAAGACGAGGTTAATCAGACGCGTTCGGCAGCTTATCGGATCGGTTCCGATAATTTCAGCGTGTTTTTTTTCGAATCAGCAGTTTCGCGGCGTATTTCCCCTGCACTTCGGGGTCCCTGCGTTGAATGCTGAATTCACTGCAGGGTCGGGGAAATTGGATTCCCCGAAGTGCGGGGAACATAAGAGCACCTAAATGTCGGTGACATTTCGGTGCTCTCTGAATAACCCCTACAGTCCCTCTACACCTTGTAGAAAGATCTTTAAAGCCCACCCCCTATAACAGATACTGACGCAAACAAAGTCCGAAGGTTCCGGGAACAAATACACAAGTCATGTATAATAATGTTATAAAATAGACAACATGTCCGGTGTGTTTTTATTGAGTCACAGCACATAAAAACTAGAAAAAACAACAATAAAAATAAAAAATATCCAAAACGGAATGTTTTGTAATAAAACAACTTTGCTGTACAAACATAAACAAAAAAAAGAGACAAATATAGGTTAAATTCAATCAGGGTTATTCAAAGAGAATCGAAAAGTTACCGCACGTTCGGTGACTTTTCATTCTCTTTAATTCAGTACGATTCGGCGATCCCATTTCGGCGACCCCGCGGTGTATTCAGCAAGCACCACAGGGTCCCTGTATTGCAGGGAAAAGTCACCGCAAACCCGCCGAACACTCACCGCAAAACCCAGGCGAATGCACACCAAAATCCGAAAAAACAACTGGATTAACCCCGCCGAACACGCTGGAGAAACCAGAGCAGCCACCGATCACAGCGCAGAGCAGCCGCCGGAAAAGCCGACACCGCAGACGAATGAGGTGAAGCAAAAAAAAACAGTTTGCTTGAATATTTGAAAAGTGAAACGCTGTTTGCAACGAAACTACTGAGCGAAAATGTCTGAAATTTACATATAAAATCCAATGAATGATAATAAAAAGGGCTGTTACAAAAAACGATAAAATGATTTAAAAAAAAAAAACGGGAAAAATGTTTGCAAAAAAATCCCAAAAAATGCCTATAAAATCATAAAAAAAATCTATAAATAAAGAGACTCTTTACTGCAGAATTTTATAATGAACGGTTTATTAGATAGTGAATTAAAACGGGAATATTCTTAACATTGAAGCCTATGGGATTGGCCTGAATAAACCTGCCGAATGAAACCACCGAATGGCAGGGCATTTCGGGAACCTTTCACTGCTGGTTTGTGTTCTCTGAATAGAGGAAGCAGGGCTTCTTTATGGGGATTTCACTGCCCTCGAACAGGGACCGAACAGGCACCGTATGTTCAGGCAATTCGCCAGGATTTGGCGAATTGCCTGCTCTCTGGATAGCCGAATGGCCAAGAAAGGTAACCGAACGCTGATTTTCACTGTTCCGTTATCTTTCGCCAGCAATTCGGTGCTCTTTGAATAACCATGAGTTTCTTTATTTAAACAACCTGGAAAGAGACATTAATGGTCAGATTTTTATCGAATAATAAAGAAAAAAATGAAAAAAGCTAAATGTAGAAAATTGTTTGGAATCCGTGCGTTATCCAGACGCCAGGGTCAGTATAGAACAGGCCTCGGCTATATACAGTGTGACGAGTAGAAAGGCTCGGAGCGTGTTGGGCGCAGTTGATACGTTATTGAGGACAGTAGGTTCTTTATTGGTCTTAAAGCTGGACATTTTTAAGGCATCTTGCCTGGCAATACTTCTCTATGGTCGTGAGTCACGCATTTTAACCAGAGCACTCTGAGAGATTATACAGATTTGCGGCCAGCTGCTCGCGACTGATACTTGGCATAATGAAACGAGATAACGTTACAGTTTTAGGACACTATAAGAAGGCCAACAAAAGGTACCCTCAAGAAGCGGTGATGCAATGGTGGCATTCGAGAGGGTTAGTGACTTAGATGTGCCTTTAAACCGTGATCCGCCGGCCAGAAAGAAAAAGGCCTTGAACGGCAAACTGTTTATAACATGGGCACGCCGTGCAGATTACTGGAATTACTGCATTTGTCATTCCGCTGGAATGCGCACCATTTGTCCTGTGTATTACAAAGAATGTAACAATCTCTTCATATTTAACCCTTTTCAGCACATCAGAGGCCAGCAACGGGGTTAAAGGTTTGCGGCAATATTCCTTTTTCATTGTTAATTTGTGCCTGTCGCTTGCACAAGATCACCCAATCCAGAAAAGGCTTTATCGGGACATTTTAGTGGCTTTGTTAAAGTTGGCCTTAGTAAATCTGCCCGGTAAAAGAAGCATTTTAGCAGTTGAAACTTTGTACTTATTTTTTTTACCCATTTAACCCATTTTACCCATTTTACCCCTGCATGCATGAGATATGGGAAATATTCTTTAATATGTTCAGCAGTTTCTAATAAATACATAAATAAATGATTTCCCAGAACCCCTTCCTGTTTCTTGCACAGCGGAATGCTGGGAGCTGCTCGGCAAATCGTTAAGTCTGATTGGCTGCTGCCTTTGGAATGTTTGCAGCTTTCCATAGCCTTGCATTTTCTCCCTTTGCTCCACTGATGTTGTTTTTTATGCTACTTCTCCGTGTGAGTGCAGCTGGATTTTAACGCTATTATTATTTTCATCATCATTTACAAAGCCCCAGCAGTTTCCACATTTTTTTACAATATCCAATGAGAACAAGACACAAATAAACAAACATAGGACGGGGACAAGAGGTGGAGAGGGCCCTGCTCATAGGAGCTTACAATCAAGAGAGATTGGGGTGGAGGAAGACAAGAGGAGTTTTATTAGTCATCGGGATCACTAGTGCCAGTGATTCAGGAATGGTGGGGGCATGGAAGTGGCCTCAATCATGATGTGAGGGTCAGTGAGGAGAGGGATGAGTTCATAATGTAACGATCTCAAACAAAAATATAACAACCGATCTGAAATGATATAACAAAATGATCCAAAACAATGTAAAGAAACAATATAACAATATAACAAAACGATTTGAAAAGATAGAGCAAAACAATATAAAGAAACAATCTAACAAAACGATTTGAAAAAAAATGATTAGAAACTACATAATGAAACAATCTGAAATAATATAACAAAACGATTTGAAAAGATAGAGCAAGACAATATAATGAAACGATCTGAAACAAAATGATTAGAGACAATATATAACAACCGATCTGGAATGATATAACAAAATGATCCAAACCAATGTAAAGAAACAATATAACAAAACAATTTGAAACAAAATGATTTGAAACTACATAATGAAACAATCTGAAATGATAACAAAATGATCCGAAACAATATAGAAAAAAACAATATTTAATTAAATGATCTGAAACAAAATGATTTGAAGCGATATAATGAAACAATCTGAAATGATAACAAAATGATCCGAAACGATATAAAAAAACAATATAACGAAATGATCTGAAACAAAAAGATTTGAAACGATATAATGAAACAATCTGAAATGATAACAAAATGATCTGAAACGATATAAAAAAAACAATATAACGAAATGATCTGAAACAAAATGATTTGAAACGATATAATGAAACAATCTGAAATGAAATAACGAAATGATCCGAAACGATATAAAAAAACAATATAACGAAATGATCTGAAACAAAATGATTTGAAACGATATAATGAAACAATCTGAAATGATAACAAAATGATCCGAAACGATATAAAAAAACAATATAACGAAATGATCTGAAACAAAATGATTTGAAACGATATAATGAAACAATCTGAAATGATAACAAAATGATCCGAAACGATATAAAAAAACAATATTTAACTAAATGATCTGAAACAAAATGATTTGAAACGATATAATGAAACAATCTGAAATGAAATAACGAAATGATCCGAAACGATATAAAAAAACAATATAACAAAAGGATCTGAAACAAAATGATTCCAAACGATATAATGAAACAATCTGAAATGATAACAAAATGATCCGAAACGATATAAAAAAAATATAACGAAATGATCTGAAACAAAATGATTAGAGACAATATAATGAAACAATCTGAAATGAAATAACAAAATGATCCGAAACGATATAAAAAAACAATATAACAAAAGGATCTGAAACAAAATGATTCCAAACGATATAACAGAACGATATGAAACAAAGTGTAACAATCTGTAACTAATAGAGATAAAGAAATGTGTTTTCTTTTCACCCCAAATTATTTCTGTTAAAACCAAATTAAATGAATTTTTTCATTGTGCGCATCTCTGTTGTGGCCTAGTGCACATTTAACCAGTTTACAGTTTTTTCTCTTATATTCGTGGTGCAGTGGGATCCTGTGATATCGGGTTCTGAGAAGCAGTATGGGTCTTAACACAACTTGACTATAGGGGTTATTCAGAGAGAGCCGAACTGGCCCCGAAATTGCACAGAACAGGTACGGTGCAATTTCGTGGCCAATTGTCTATTCAAAAAGTAGGCAGTTCGCCAAATTTTGACGAATTGACAGCGAAATACAGTGCTGTTCCACGGCAGTGAAATCCCCATAGAGAAGCAATGGTCTACTCAGAAAACACTGAACAGCAGAGAAATGTCAGTGAAATGCCATGATGTTCGGTGGTTATATTCGGCAGGTTTAATCAGACGAATCTCATAAATTTCAATGTTAAAACATTCCAGTTTTTATTCAATATCTAATAAACCGTTTATTATTTTAATTTGCAGTAAAAAGTCTCTTTATTTATTGATTTTTTTAGGATTTTCTTTGCTTCTGTTTTGTTTCTGTTTCTGTTTACGTTCTCTCCGATGTCTAAACGTTAGCGCGTTCCTTTAAGTCGGCCACAAATACACTATGTATCTCCATAATTATCTCTCCCTGGGGACCGATACGTAAAATACATTAAGTGGCCACCTGCCACACGAGACAACAAGGTCCTGTCCCATTCTGTAACCTGGGTCACCGGTAACAGTTGCACACACAAGACCCCCAGGACCTGGACGGTTTTACATTCCTACAAATAAACAGCAGGGAGGCGCGGGTGTTTATGAAATCCCGACAAACAGGTCGGCAGTGTTTCAAACTGTCCAATGACAGGGAGGGGATTGTGGTGATACTTTTATCAATCTATAATATGATATTGTTATGGCAATGATTAAAGTTATAATTTGCGGAGTAAGATGGGTCCACGGCAGTAGACATAGAAACATAGAAAAATGTCAGCAGATAAGAACCTTTCGGCCCATCTAGTCGCCCAATTACATGGATACTTTTACCTGGATTTATCTTTTGTTTAGGATAGCCTTATGCCTATCCCCTGCCTGCTTAAATTCAATCACTGTTTTGGCCTCTACCACTTCTACTGGAAGACTGTTCCATGTATCCACCACCCGCTCAGTAAAATAATGCTTCCTGATGTTACTTTTAAACCTTCGCCCCTCTAATCTAAGAATATGTCCTCTAATCTAAGACTATGTCCTCTAATCTAAAACTGTATCCTCTAATCTAAGACTATGTCCTCTTGTTTTGCTACTTTGTTTCCTTTTAAATATACTCCCTTCCTCTACCTTGTGGATTCCCTTTACGTATTTAAATGTTTCTATCATATCTCCTCTGTCTCGTCTTTTTTCCAAGCTGTACATGTTAAGATCATTAAGACGGAGGATGGTTGTGCTTCCTGCGGACATTAAAGAGCGCTGGGTATAAAAATTAGGAAAAATTGAAACGATATACAGTAGAGTTGGGAAAACACCAAAGCCATGAAAGAAGGCTGTTTCAAGGGAAGGCTGACACAGAGAGCATAGGGACAATACCTCTAGGGTCACTCGTCTGCTCTTCCACAGTTGCAAGGACTGGTTCTCCATGGTTCTAGAGGTCAGGTGTTCCAAAAAAGAAGTCACACCTGCTCCTCCATGGTTGCAGAGGAGAGACTTTGCCAGCATACCACACAGCCAATATGTAGTAGGCAAGTATGTATCGTTAGGTCTTGCCCAAGGACACTTGCTGGAGAGGTGCTGTGACCGGGATTCGATCCTGCGTCTCTAGAGTTGCAGAGCAGTGATGCTACCTCTACTCTCTCCAGCCAATACACCTCTACTAACGGCTCAGCTTTGTATTTGTGGGGAGTCGATAAAGAACACCGGCTTAAGATTCCATAGGACTCCATGGAGAGCCATGTGAGGATATGTCATGCAGGTGGAAGGACTCTGGAGAACTAACAGGGTTATTCAGAGAGAGCCGAATTGGCTCCGAATTGGACCGAACAGTGAATTTCCCCGTACAGTGCACTTTCGTGGCCATTCGGCTACTCAGAAAGCAGGCAGTCCACCAAATATTGGCAAATTGTCAGCGCTGTTCGACGGCAGTGAAATCTCCATAGAGAAGCAGTGGTTAATCTATTCAGAGACACTGAACAGCAGTGAAATGCTGGTTTGATTCGGCAGGTTTAATCAGGCGAATCCCATAGGTTTTCAATGTTAAAAATATTCCCGTTTTTATTAAATATTTATTAAACTGCTTATTCTTTTACTCTGCAGCAAAAAGTCTCTTTATTTATTTATTTTTTAGGATTTTTTGATCCAAATTTTTTTATTTTTACGATATTTTTAAAATAATTTTTTATTTCTGTAACAGACCATTTTATTATTATTATTCATAGGATCTTATATGTTAATTCCAGACATTTTCGTTCAGTAGCTTTTTGCAAACAGCGTTTCAATTTCAATGGTTTTTTTAATTATTTTTTTACCCCGTTCGTCGGCTTGTTGGCTTTTTCCGGTGGCAGGTCGGCGCTATGTTCTGCGGATCTTCGTTTTTTTCGGACGTGTTTGCCGTTTTTTTTGAGACGGTTCAAAGTGATCCGAAACTTTGGATCGTATCAGCTGCGTTTTTCGGTGGATTTTCGGATGTCAGCGACATTTCGGTGCTCTCTGAATAACCCCTATAGGATTCTTCCTGATTTAGAAATCCATAAGAATCCAAGATCTGGAATACTCTGGATCCTAAACATTCTAGATATGTCGTGCTAAACCAGTATGCACAGTACTGGAAGGGTAAACATAGAGTAACCTCTTGGAATAAGACGGAAGCTGTAACTATTAACGAGTGGAAGTTTCATAAAAAGGAGTCTATTCACAAAGTACTGAAGCTCAACGCGATTTCAGTGCTTCGCATTTCGACCCATTTCAGCTCACTTCGGCGATTCCATTTCGCCAAAAATTCATTGAATTCACTATTTAGTCAACAGACGCCATGGGCCCTAATACATTCTTCGCGCACAATTGTGCGCGCGCGCATAAACACACTAACGCGATGGGCAAAACCCTTTGTTTTATAGACTGCAGGATTTCTCACGCGCAGCCCCCACTCTCTGGAACGCTCTCCCTCGTACTGTCAGACTTTCCCCTCACTTCTCTTCCTTCAAACGCTCCCTTAAAACATTCCTATTTAGGGAAGCCTACCACCCAACTCACTGACGCAACCATCAATCACTCTCACCTTACAGTCCTCTCCTCCTGTTTCCAACCCCAACCCTCCCAGATTGTGAGTTCCTACGGGAATAGGGCCCTCATCTCCTCCTGTACTGTTTGTCAAATGTTGTTCAATGTATTGTATTGCAACCCTGTCTATACTGTGCCTATTGTACAGCGCTGCGGAATATGCTGGCGCTTTATAAATAAAGAATAATAATAATAACGTCGATTAAGGCATTCGCACACAAAATGCGCGTTAACGTCTAACGCAAGTGACCCTGCGCAAACCCTTTTGCGAGCGCAATTTAGTGCGCATCCTATACTTAACATTGTGAGCGCAAATGCGTTTGTGCGCTGGGACGCAGATGGTAATACAATCTTAGCGTAAAATTTAACGGACAACGTTTGCGCATAATTTTAACGTCTTTGAAAAGCTGGTGGTAACGGCAAATTGTAACAACCTGACCGTACCAAACTGCGGATTCACAACGGAGAACGCTGATGCGCACGTTATTTTTACTAGATCCTTCAAAAATGACGGCCACTACCTTGTCTTCCGTCAGAACGTACGTCTGTTGTGCGCAGTCCACACGAAATGACGGACTCGTGTTAAAAATTACATTGCGCTCACTGATTTCTGCACGCAACGGTACTTTGCGCACATTTTTGCGCGTCAGTTTTACGTGCGCAATTTCCCGATGGATGAAAAAAATGCACGAGGAATGTAATTCCAGCGGTGATTTTCGTGCGTTAACTTTAGCGCTTCGCGCAAAAAACACGCGTTTAGCGTGTGTTTGTGAGTTAATAATGTAAGAGGGCCCCATGTTTTTTAGAAGCTGGAGTCGCCGAAGCAGTTATAGGACTTCAGTGAAAACCGATGAATTGTGCTGATAACCACCAAATTGGCCTCGGCGAATTCCACCGAACTTACAATAAAAAAAGTATGATGTCTCCTATTCTCCTAGTAGGAGCTTAAATCAACAAGAATGTAGCAAAAATGTGTCTAAATAAAAAAAAAGTCCATTAAAAAATAATAACAAGGTCTGTTACAAAATAAAGAAAGTCTTTTAAAAATTAAAAACAAAAATACCCTATAAATTTTTAAAAAAATATAAAAAGGGCTTTCAAAAAATAAAAAATAAAAATAATTAATTAAAAATATATATTCCATCTATTACAGTGAAACCTATGGGATTCACCTCTTTAATCCTGTCGAATTGAAACACAGAAAATCAAGGCATTGCTCCAGAATTTTGGTGCAGTTCCGGACTCTGTGAATTAATTTACGAATCATTATTTCTCTATGGGACAATTTTGGTGCCACCGTATTGCAGTGAAATGCACCATATTTTCCTGTTATTTCACCTTTATTTGGTGAATTAACAGCTTTGTGAATAGACAAATGGCCCCAAAATTCACCGTTCAGTGCAGTTCGGTGGCAATTTCAAAGGTTAGTGAATAACCTCCTTAACCTCTTCACTACTGAGATCGAGATATCTTGATCAGCTGATCTGTAGCCCGAAAGGAAACTATTTTTTTTCTCTGCAAATGAATTTTGTTTGCTTTTGAGTTGCAGAAGGTGCCCCACAAAGTTTTAGCCCTGTCGGTATAATGCTCAAAGAGCTAAAACTGTAAAATCAGCTGCTGAATGTTGTGAAATATCGGGCTTTCAGCAGCCGGTGCAGGAGAAAAAAAAAACATAGACGTGCTGCTCAAACCTCTGTAACTCAATTTGGCAGTAGATGGCGCCATCTAATGGCCAAATAGGATATTTACTGTAATAGCTATTTATTACTGTATAATTAATTTAAAATAATTTTAAAAAAACCCGACTGGTTTCTGGCAATGTTTTTTTGGAAAACCACTTGGTAGTGAAGGGGTTAATAGTATCCATTGTTGGTAGGTATACAACGTTTTTTTAATGTATTTTTTCTCTGATGCATTAAGATAAACAGGCGCGCGACTCACACAGCGATGTCCCTTTCAGTCCAAATAACAAGGATTCTCTCCGAGGTCAGAGATCAGCAGCTGAGATACAAGGGATGAATGTACTGTATATAAAAATATAGCACGTGTTAAAAAGGAATATCCTCACTCTCACTTAGCAAAGAGAACGTCTCCCGCGCAGCAGAGACTAGAGCGCAGGAATAAATAATGCATGGGAATTAGGAAAATTATTGTTTTAATATGAATTTGGGGGAAGGTTCAAGAACCTCTAGAATGTCACCTCACTATGGATATGTGTACCGCTAATGGTCTGGATCTCAACAGCGTGTCTGTGTGTATATTACTTTCCAGTTTATAAAAAAATATATCTATTTAAACATGAATTGTAATAATTTTATGATCTATTATTATATAAATATAAATATGTTTCCATTTAATATATAAATGGAGATATATATATATATATATAATATATATATATATATATATATATATATACAGTATATATATAAGTTCCCAAAGATTCAGACGCACACGGAGACTGGCTTAGTAAAAATGAAAAAGAATTTATTTAGAAAACCATCAACGTTTCGGTTCCCAATGGAACTATCTTCAGGATGATATATATACTGTTCATCCTTTGTGGAAATGTTGGGAGAAAAAAATATGTATATAAATATAATTGTTTTTATATTTTTTAAAATGATATATATATATTTACAGTATATACTGATATATATATATATATATATATAGTCATAAACAAAATTTTATTTATTTATTTATTAAGGATTTTACCAGGAAGGATACATTGAGATTTCTCTCGTTTTCAAGTATGTCCTGGGTTCGAGAACATTGAAGTGTTACAGTTACAGAAATACAAAGTAATACAATGCAAGATATTAAAAAAAAAACAACACAAATATACAGATTAACAGAAAAATATGTAGGAAATATAGTCACTAGGTTACATGTTTACAGGTGCATTCTGTATTGAGATGCACTCAATCTCAAAAATAACCAAGAAAAATGAAATGCCTCAGTGTCTAATTTCATACAGGGTTATTCAAAGAGATTCGAAAAGTAACCCGCCGAAAAACACAAAAAAACCCGAGCAGGAGCCGATCACACGCAGTGAAACCGCCGGAAAAAGCCAACACCGCAGACGAGTGAAGTGAATAAATTAGGAAAACAGTTTGCTTGAATGTTTCAAAAGTGAAACGCTGTTTGCAAAGAAACTACTGAGCGAAAATGTCTGAAATTTACATATGAGGTCCAAGGAATGATAGTAAACTTAAAAAAAACAAAAAAAAACAAATCGGTAAATCTGACTTTTTTTAAAAAAAAATCCAGAAAAATGCTTTAAATATCCTAAAAAATCTATAAATGTAGAGACTCTTTAATGCAGAATTTTATAATGAACGGTTTATTAGATATTGAATTAAAACCGGAATATTTTAAACATTGAAGCCTATGGGATTTGCCTGAATAAACCTGCCGAATGAAAACACCGAATGCCAGTGCATTTCGGGAACCTTTCACTGCTGGTTTATGTTCTCTGAATAGCCGAAGCAGTGCTTTTTCATGGGGATTTCACTGCCCTCGAACAGGCACCGAACAGGCACCGTATGTGCAGGCAATTCGCCACGGTTTGGCGAATTGCCTGCTCTCTGGTTAGCCGAATGGCAAAGAAAGGTAACCGAACGCTGATTTTCAACGGTCAGTTACCTTTCTCAAGCAATTCGGATCGCTTTGAATTACCCTGATAGTATAATATGTTTTTCATACATTTTTTTACCATTGTGGAAATGTTGGGAGAGAAAAAAATGTGTCGATATATATAATTTTTAATATTTAAAAATAAATAAATAAAAAAAAAAATATATATATATTATAAAATACAGATGGACAGATATATATATATTTATATATAAATAAAGATTTCTCAATTAAGTTTTATTCCATAGGTCATGAGTCCACGTTTCAGTCCTTACAGGACTTTTATCAAGACATCTGATGTCTTGATAAAAGTCCTGTCAAGGACTGAAATGTCGATCCACAACTTATGGAATAAAACTTTAATGAGTGCGCTCCAGCAGGAACACTAAAGGAATTGTGTCACTGATGCATGCACTGTCCCTGCTCACCATCCTCGTTGCCTCCTCAAATGGTGACAGTACAGTGCATGCATCCTGGATCATCAGCCACTGCAGGGGGAAAAAAAAACCAAGTTGACCTGAACCTGTCCTTGTGCCATACTCACGAAGGTACTCGTTGATGGCCCCCTGCTGCTTGTGCAGATGCTGCAGCATTGCTAATGTTGAGTTCCATCTGGTGGGCATGTCCCAGATTAGACGGTTTGTGGGAAGGTGGAACTCTCTTTGAATTTCTGCCAGGCGAACACTTGCTGGGAATGACCGTCTGAAGTGGCTGCAGACTTTTCTGGCCTGACTGAGAAGCTCTGCCAGCCCTGGGTACCTGGTTAGGAAACGCTGTACCACCAGATTTAGGACGTGTGCTAGGCATGGTACATGCGTCAATTTACCCTGGCATATGGCAGAGAGAAGGTTGCTGCCATTATCACAGACGACCGTTCCCAGCTGAAGCTGGCGTGGTGTTAACCATCTCTGCACCTGCCCCTGCAGAGCTGACAGAATTTCTGGCCCGGTGTGGCTCCTGTCCCCTAAACAAACCAGCTCAAGCACATTAAGGCATCTTTTTGCTTGAGCCATTGCGTAGCCCCTGTCACGCGTCGGTTTAACTGCCACTTCGCCAGAGACAGAGAAGGAGGAGGAGGAAGAGGAAGAGGTGGTGGTGGAGCAGACAGACCTCATACAAGCAGCTTTCTGGAGGCGTGCTGGATGAACAAGCAGCAGCACAGAGCCCCGACTTGGATCCCTCCCAGCTGCCTTCAGAGTTACCCAGTGTGCCGTGAAGGAAATGTAATGGCCCTGTCCATGCTTGCTGCACCACGTGTCTAAAGTCATGTACACCTTGCTGCTGACCGCATTTCCTAATGACTCCATAACATTGTCTACCACATGTTGGTATAGTGCTGGAATGGCCTTCCGTGAAAAGAAATGGCGTTTTGGAACTTGCCACTGTGGTACAGCACATTCAGCAAATTCACGGAAGGAAGCAGAGTCCACCAGCTGGAAAGGCAGCAGCTGTAATGCGAGTAATTTTGCTAAGTTGCCATTTAGACACTGTGCTTTGGGATGGTTGGGACTATATGTTTTCTTACGCTGTAGCGGCTGGGGCAACGTAATCTAACTGCGTAAATCTTCAGATGATGGGATGCTGTCACATTGTGAGGAAGGACCTGGTACACCCATTACTGTAGCATCATCCCTATCAGTGGAGGTTGTAGCAGGCAATGACATGGCAGGACATATAGTGGGGGTAGAGACAGATGAGGAGGAGGAGGACCTATGCAAAGTGTTGTGCCAACGGGATGCGTGGCAGGTGGTCATATGTCGCCTCAAGCATGTGGTACCCAAGCGTGGGATGTCTTTCCCACGCTTGATCCTCATCTGATATAGATTACAAAGAGCAACGGTGCGGTCTGCTGCACATTTCGTAAAGAACTCCCAGACAGCAAAGTTCCTGGATGTGTGCTTTGAGACAACAGCGCTCTGAACCTGAGCAGCTCTGTCACGTGATGCCTTGGACTGGCTACGGTTGGGCATAGAGGATGTTGTGCCTCGTGTTTGTTGTGCCTCCTCCTCCTCCTTACTTGACTCCTCTGTTCGATCAGGCACCAAGGTGGAGTCAGTGACCTCATCATCATTGTCATCATCCCCCTATCTCCTTATCACTGGAGCCAACTTGGCAGTATGCTGCAGCAGCTGGGGCAACATGAGTGCCAGTTATTTGTGTGTCACTGGCACCCCCTTCCTTTAGGTTGATTATACTCCCTTCCTCAACCTCAGAGTTTGAATCAGAGCACTGTAATTGCTGCGCATCCTCAAGCAGCATGTCACTGCCATTGTAGTCAAACAATTCAGCTGACTCCTCTGTGTGTGATAGTGAGGCTACGACAGGAGTAGCTGTGGACATGGAGGCTGCATTAGAGGCTTTGGCGACATGGCAAAATTGGAGACATGCAGAACTCTGATTAAACTGTGTTATCTAGATTATAGATTTCCAGAACTCTGGTATAACTCAGTGAGACACCCTGATAGCTGGCAGCCAGTGACAAGACACAGATTAAAATTCCCAGAAACCTCCTATAAATCTGTGAGACCCCCTGATGGGTGGCAGTGACAAGACACAAATTACAATTCCCAGGAACCTCCTATAAATCAGTGAGACCCCCTGATGGGTGGCAGTGACAAGACACAAATTACAATTCCCAGGAACCTCCTATAAATCAGTGAGACCCCTGATGGGTGGCAGTGAGAACACACAGATTTCCACAATTCCCAGATATCTTCTAGAGGTGAGACCCCCAAAATTGCTGCTGGCAGTGACAACACAAAGATTAGAACAATTCCCAGATATTTTGTAGAAATGAGACCCCCAAAATAGTTGCTGGCAGTGAGAACACTAGGGATGAGCTGTTCGGTTCGATTGGTTACGAGTTCGATTCGAACATTGGGCGATCGAACGTTCGTGAACTTAGAACTTTTCCGCGTGTTCGATGCATGTTCACTCACAATGCACCACAATGGACCACGATGCACCTTTCCACTGGCCTGAAGCTTTTAATTGGCTACAGCCTTGCACCTGACCGCAGGTCAGGTGCAAGACTATAGTAAAGGAGGGGTGGGGTCGCGCCTGTTCCCCGATGGGGCGGCTGCAACCACCAAATGCATCCAGCCCAACCACATGTGTGAAACATAACAAAGAAAAAATGTCATCTGCGCTTATTCCCATTATACCGTGTGAAATTAAACACAATTAGAACACGCGGAAAGTTTCGGAGTTCGATGAACAGCCGAACGGGCGATGTTCGAATCAAACTTCGAACATATCGAACCGAACAACTCATCCCTAATCACAACACATAACCACTATGAACACAACACATAACCACTACGATCACAACACATAACCTCTACGATCACAACACATAACCACTATGATCACAACACATAACCTCTACAATCACGACACATAACCACTATTATCACAACACATAACAACTATCATCACCAACAGATAACCACTACGATCACAACACATAACCACTACGATCACAACACATAACCACTACAATCACAGCACTTAACCACTATGATCACAACACATAACCACTACGATCACAACACATAACCACTATGATAACAACACATAACCATTACGATCACAACACATAACCACTACAATCACAACACATAACCTCTACGATCGCACTACATAACCACTATGATCACAACACATAGCCACTATGATCACAACACATAACCACTACGATCACAACACATAACCACTACAATCACAACACATAACCTCTACGATCGCACTACATAACCACTATGATCACAACACATAACCACTACGATCACAACACATAACCACTACGATCAGAACACATAATCACTATGATCAGAACACATAACCACTACGATCACAACACATAACCACTATGATCACAACACATAACCACTACGATCACCAACAGATAACCACTATGCTCACCTACAGATAACCACTATGCCCACCCACACATATCCACTGCGATCACAACACATAACCACTACGATCACGACACATAACCACTATCATCACATAACCACTACGATCACAACACCTAACCACTATGATCACAACACATAACCACTATGATCACCAACAGATAACCACTACGATCACCACACATAACCACTACAATCACAACACATAACCACTACGATCACAACACATAACCACTACGATCACAACACATAACCACTATGATAACAACACATAACCACTATGATAACAACACATAACCACTACGATCACAACACATAACCACTATGATCACAACACATAACCACTATGATCACAACACATAACCACTACAATCACAACACATAACCACTACGATCACAACACATAACCACTACGATCACAACACATAACCACTATGATCACAACACATAACCACTACGATCACAACACATAACCACTACGATCACAACACATAACCACTATGATCACAACACATAACCACTACAATCACAACACATAACCACTACTATCACCAACAGATAACCACTATGCTCACCTACAGATAACTACTATGCCCACCAACACATAACCACTATGATCACAACACATAACCACTGCGATCACAACACATAACCACTACGATCACAACACATAACCACTACGATCACAACACATAACCACTATGATCACAACATAACCACTAGGATCACCTACAGATAACCATTATGCCCACCAACACATAATCACTATGCCTACTGTAGCGCTGTGTTTAAAACCTTACTGTGGCAGTACCCATTTTTGGCCACCGGAGGGAGACAAGCGCGAAAATAGACACTCAACATTGGGACTACATTTCCCGGCATGCTCTGGGAACAGACACAGGAAGTGGGTGGGACACGCCGAGTTACATCCTGAGCCTCGTGGAGATAGCTGGCAGAGCGCGCCAGGGAGTGAAAGAGACAGGACACAGTGCTGCAGAGTGGAACAGTGACTAGACCAGAACGCAGGTGCGGCCTATTAGGATTCCAGATTGGGTTATCCAGCCTTGTAAGAGGGAGACCCAGTGATCCACAGATATTACCCAAGCTGCTATCAAGGAAGCCGGAGGACCCCCGAGTTAGGAGTACCGCAGGTCTATCGGATTGGGAGAGCAGGCGGTAAGCCGGACAAGTCGTGGCCGGAGCAGAGAAAGAGCCAGACAACGGATCCAGTAGCCAGTATCCCAGTGAAGCATCGAGCGGAGAGACGTCCTGGGTCAGCGGAGCCTTGGTTATCGAACGGATGGGTGAGAGGCCTCCAAGGCCGGTCATAAAGCAAGGAAGCACGCTGTTGTTTGTTCCAAAAACGCACAGGGCCCCAACTTGACTAGTCGAAGACACCGCTTTAAGTAATTCACTGGCCAGTTGAATAGTACCCGGGTACCATAACACACACACACACTTACAGTCCGGGACTTAACCTGTGCGGGACTCACTCCCTAATATCCAGAAAGGGGTTAAAGATTCGTATCTTATTTTTCTTTTCCGCTACGCGGTTTCCTCGAATTACGAAGCATTGTATTTTTTTTCTGTTCTGCTGCGCATTTTCCCGAAATACGAAGCCTCGTATTTCTTTTCCGCTGCGCGTTTCCCGAAATACGAAATACTGTAAATATATCCATGAACACCGTGTTACCCATTATATGCTTTTATTTCTAGTAAACTATATAAATTATAAAATCCACAACGGTGCTGGAGTATATTTATTCCCTAGTGCGGGGAGACTGACCCGTGGTTCAATTTCAGCGGCTCCTCCGGGAGTGAGCGCTACACTACCAACAGATAACCACTATGATCACCAAAAGATAAGCACTACGAACACAACACATAACCACTACGATCACAACACATAACCACTACAATCACCTACAGATAACCACTATGCCCACAACACATAACCACTATGCCCACCAACACATAACCACTATGCTCGCCTACAGATAACCACTATGCCCACAACACATGACCACTACAATCACAACACATAACCACTATGATCACAACACATAACCACTACAATCACAACACATAACCACTACTATCACCAACAGATAACCACTATGGTCACCTACAGATAACCACTATGCCCACCAACACATAACCACTATGATCACAACACATAACCACTGCGATCACAACACATAACCACTACGATCACAACACATAACCACTATGATAACAACACATAACCACTACGATCACAACAGATAACCACTATGATCACCAAAAGATAAGCACTACGAACACAACACATAACCACTACGATTACAACACATAACCACTACGATCACCTACAGATAACCACTATGCCCACAGCACATAACCACTATGCTCACCTACAGATAACCACTATGCCCACAACACATAACCACTATGCCCACCAACACATAACCACTATGCTCGCCTACAGATAACCACTATGCCCACAACACATGACCACTATGCCCACCAACAGATAACCACTGTGCCCACCAACACATAACCACTGTGCCCACCAACAGATAACCACTGTACCCACCAACAGATAACCACTATGCTCACCTACAGATAACCACTTTGCCCACCAACAGATAACCACAATGCCTACCAACAGATAACCACTGTGCTGCCAAAACATAACTACTGTGCCCGCCAGCAGATAACCACTATGCCCACCAACAGATAACCACAATGCCCACCAATAGATAACCACTGTGTCCGCCAACACATAATCACTATGCCCACCAACAGATAACCACTATGCCCACCAACACATAACCACTATGCCCACCAACACTTAACCACTGTGCCCACCAACAGATAACTATGGGTGTGCGTTTGTTTCATAAGGAATCTCAATTATTTAGAAAATTGGTTAATTTTTATTTCTTTCGAAATAACGGAATGGTTTCATCTGAAATTAAACGAAAACAAAACGGTATATAACGAAATTGATTCGTTATACTGTTTCACAAGAGAACCATTGATTGATTGATTTTTTTGTGATCCGAATTGATTTTGAATCCATCCCAAATTACAAACGAAATTATGAAACAAAACTGTTTCATAAAGCATCCCGTCCCTATCAATTGGCTGTGGTGTTGAATCTGTTTTATTCAGCACCACAGGCCAATAGACAGCTCAGTATTTAACCCTAGCTACGGAAAAAAGCGTCCCCCAGTCTCCCTCCGCGATCACTCCACCGACCTGCTGGATCTTGCAAGAGGCGAGATCCTGCAGGTCATGTGACTGGCAGCGGAAGCCTCAATGAAGTCCTATGGACTCCATGCTCGTGGCGACGCTTAGCGCTGCCTTGAGCATCCTGAGACTTAGCGCCCTGTTATCGGGCAGTCTGCTGAATTAGCTCCTGCCCCATAATATCACACTAAAACGGGGATGCTAAGGAGAAACCTGCAGGCGCACATTATCCACCTTAGCGTCCCCGTTTTAGCGTGAAGAGTGTAATATGGCCCTATGTGTTTTACTCCTATGGGTCCCCTTGCTTTTTAGATGGGGATCGGGTTTGCTGCAGTGTCGCCAACCAATCTCCAACATTATCCCCTCACCAGGCGAGGGAAACAGAGGGGACCTGATCTTATAAACCCCTTCAGCTCGATATGTTAGTATAGGGGGAGTTTAAGAGGTGCAGTTTATATAGGATTAATGATACAGTAACAGCAGCACGTTTTACAGATCAGGGGATTGTAAAATGCGTCGGCATTACTGCATTATTAATCTGCAATGCCAGGTGACTAAACCGGCATGTTGGCTTGGTAACACCATGTCTCAAATATGTCCTCGTACCGTGATCCAACATGTCAAGGCTATCACTGATCCCCTCGTGTTGATATGGGGCGCATCCCACTGGTAGATAGTGAATCAGCCCATTGTATCTATTTAAACAGATCCCGCATGGATAATACCGGCTCTGGTGACCGGCATGAGCTTCATGGTTTTTAGGGTTGCACCGATACCGATACTAGTATCGGTATCGGGGCCGATACTGGGTACTGCAGGAGTACTTGGTACTCCTGCAGTACCCCCCGATATTTTTCCCGATACCGGAAGCCGGCATTGAGCCGGCTTGCCGGCATCCGAGGGGCTGCGGCGGCTGTCCGAATGCTCTATCGGCATTCGGACAGCCGCCCCTGGAGCTCTCTGCGATACTTACCTTCCTGAGCGACGCCGGGAATGTCTCCGCGCGTGCGCTCGTTGGAAGGACCCCAGCCGCGACCACGTGGGACCATGTGATCGCGGCTGGGGTCCTTCCAACGAGCGCACGCGCGGAAGCTTTCCCGGCGTCGCTCAGGAAGGTAAGTATAAACACAGTGAGCAGCTGCAGGGCCTGTCCGAATGCTGATAGAGCATTCAGACAGGCCCTGCAGCTGCTCTCCGCGACGATACTTACCTTCCTGAGCGACGCCGGGAAAGTTTCCGCGAGCGCGCTCGTTGGAAGGACCCCAGCCGCGATCACATGGTCCCACGTGGTCGCGGCTGGGGTCCTTCCAACGAGCGCACGCGCGGAGACATTCCCGGCGTCGCTCAGGAAGGTAAGTATCGTCGCGGAGGAGGAGGGGGGGACATGAGCTGTGGGGGCATACCCATGTGTGAGCTGGGGCATATCCATGACCTGGGGGCATATCCATGTGTGAGCTGGGGCATATCCATGTGTGAGCTGGGGCATATCCATGAGTGAGCTAGGGCATATCCATGAGCTGGGGGGCATATTCATGTGTGAGCTGGGGCATATCCATTAGCTGGGGGCAATACCCATGTGTGAGCTGGGGCATATCCATGAGCTGGGGGGCATATCCATGTGTGAGCTGGGGCATATCCATGAGTGAGCTGGGGGCATATCCATGTGTGAGCTGGGGCAAATCCATGATTGAGCTGGGGCAATATCCATGTGTGAGCTGGGGCATATCCATTAGCTGGGGGTAATACCCATGTGTGAGCTGGGGCAAATCCATGAGTGAGCTGGGGCAATATCCATGAGTGAGCTGGGGCAATATCCATGTGTGAGCTGGGGCATATCCATTAGCTGGGGGCAATACCCATGTGTGAGCTGGGGCATATCCATGAGCTGGGGGGCATATCCATGTGTGAGCTGGGGCATATCCATGAGTGAGCTGGGGGCATATCCATGTGTGAGCTGGGGCAAATCCATGAGTGAGCTGGGGCAATATCCATGTGTGAGCTGGGGCATATCCATTAGCTGGGGGCAATACCCATGTGTGAGCTGGGGCAAATCCATGAGTGAGCTGGGGCAATATCCATGAGTGAGCTGGGGCATATCCATGTGTGAGCTGGGGCATATCCATTAGCTGGGGGCAATACCCATGAGCTGGGGGGGCATATCCATGTGTGAGCTGGGGCATATCCATGAGTGAGCTGGGGCATATCCATGAGTGAGCTGGGGCATATCCATGAGTGAGCTGGGGCAATATCCATGTGTGAGCTGGGGCAAATCCATGTGTGAGCTGGGGCAAATCCATGTGTGAGCTGGGGGCATTTTTATATGGTCTGTTCTTATTGGAAAGCGTCACATGACATTAAAGAAAAGTATCGGTACTCGGTATCGGTGAGTACTTTTAAAAAGTATCGGTACTCGTACTCGGTCTTAAAAAAGTGGTATCGGTGCATCCCTAATGGTTTTTCTCATTATTACTCAATTTCTGACTCAGGACCCCCAACACAGGGATCCCCCCGTACATGTCAGTGATTCTTTGTGGGAGCAGATATATTTTAATGGGAACGCTCCACGTTAAGGTCATGTGGGTTAGAACACGAGGCTGTGAAAACAATTTTTTTTTCCTGCGGCCTCACAATGAGCTTTAATGACACAAGGGTAACTAATTTAGGAAAAGCCGTAAGTGTCAAACATTCGTATTCTAGCACCTGCTCGCAGCCATTCCCCTTATTTTGTTTATTTTGGGTCACTCGCATCCCCTCTGCGGACAATACGCAGCGCAGTGATTTATTAAAGTTTCTCTGTTCAAAAGTCTGAATGTTTTTTAAACACTGTATACTCAATCTATTATTGATATGAAAGTTTGCTGCTTTTTTTGTTTAGGTTTTTTCTGTTTGCTCTTTAATTATTTATCAGATAGCTGTGTAATAACACACTGAGCTTTAAACCCTCTCCTGAACATCTCCACTAAGGATAAATATATAAATTAAATGGAAACATATATACAGTCAGGTCCAGAAATATTGGGACATGGACACAATTGTAACATCTTTGGCTCTATACACCACCACAATGGAGTTGGAATGAAACAAACACAATGTGCTTTAACTGCAGACTGTCAGCTTTAATTTGAGGGTATGTACATCCAACTCAGGTGAACGGTGTAGGACTTACAGCAGTTTGCAGATGTGTCCCCACTTGTTAAGGGACCAAAGGTAATGGGACAGAATAATAATCATAAATCAAACTTTCCCTTCTTAATACTTGGTTCAAATCCTTTGCAGTCAATCACAGCCTGAAGTCTGGAACGCATAGACATCACCAGACGCTGGGTTTCATCCCTGGTGATGCTCTGCCAGGCCTCTACTGCAACTGTCTTCAGTTCCTGCTTGTTCTTGGGGCATTTTCCCTTCAGTTTTGTCTTCAGCAAGTGAAATGCATGCTCAATGGGATTCAGGTCAGGTGATTGACTTGGCCATTGCATAACATTCCATTTCTGTCCCTTCAAAAACTCTTTGGTTGCTTTTGCAGTATGCTTTGGGTCATTGTCCATCTGCACTGTGAAGCGCCGTCCAATGAGTTCTGCAGCATTTGGCTGAATGTGAGCAGATAATATTGCCCGAAACACTTCAGAATTCATCCTGCTGCTTTTGTCAGCGTCACACCATCAATAAATACAAGAGAACCAGTTCCATTGGCAGCCATACATGCCCACGCCATGACACTACCACCACCATGCTTCACTGATGAGGTGGTATGCTTAGGATCATGAGCAGTTCCTTTACTTCTCCATACTCTTCTCTTCCCATCACTCTGGTACAAGTTTATCTTGGTCTCATCTGTCCATAGGATCTTGTTCCAGAACTGTGAAGGCTTTGTTAGGTGTTGTTTGGCAAACTCTAATCTGGCCTTCCTGTTTTTGAGGCTCACTAATGGATTACATCTTGTGGTGAACCCTCTGTATTCACTCTGGTGAAGTCTTCTCTTGATTGTTGACTTTGACACACATACACCTACCTCCTGGAGAGTGTTTTTGATCTGGCCAACTGTTGTGAGGGGTGTTTTCTTCACCAGGGAAAGAATTCTTCGGTCATCCACCACAGTTGTTTTCCGTGGTCTCCCGGATCTTTTGGTGTTGCTGAGCTCACCGGTGCATTCCTTCTTTATGAGAATGTTCCAAACAGTTGTTTTGGCCACTCTTAATGTTCTTGCTATCTCTCTGATGGGTTTGTTTTGTTTCATCAGCCTAATGATGGCTTGCTTCACTGATAGTGACAGCTCTTTGGATCTCATCTTGAAAGTTGACAGCAACAGATTCCAAATGCAAATAGCAGACTTGAAATGAACTCTGGGCCTTTTATCTGCACATTGTAATTGGGGTAATGAGAGAATATCACACACCTGGCCATGGAACAGCTGAGAAGTCAATTGTCCCATTACTTTTGGTCCCTTAACAAGTGGGGGCACATCTGCAAACTGCTGTAAGTCCTACACCGTTCACCTGAGTTGGATGTACATACCCTCAAATTAAAGCTGACAGTCTGCAGTTAAAGCACATTGTGTTTGTTTCATTCCAACTCCATTGTGGTGGTGTATAGAGCCAAAGATGTTAGAATTGTGTCCATGTCCCAATATTTCTGGACCTGACTGTATATATTTTAATTATAATATATGTAATACACCAGGAGGGCCTTTACTAAGCATAACGAGCGGGTGCTTCTCAAAAATATAACAAACCAGGAGGAGAGCACATCAACTCATACATTCAAGACTCCCCTTTCAAGACTCTTAAAACGCTCGTCTGACCCCAGCCTTAACCATTACAAGACCTTAACAATTATTAACCCACAAATGCATTGACTTTAAAGACCCTTGGTCCTTAAGGGGTTAAAGATTTGTTGCATATTTTTTGCAATAAGCTCTGTTAAAAAATGATGGGAATTTAGTTCACAAAATATGGCGATAAATATATATTAAATGAATGTGTATATATAATTTTTCTTTTTCTCCCAACATTTTCCACAAAGGATAGATATATAAATGAAAAGGAAACTGAGGTGTATATAATATATATATAACAGGGAAGGGCCCACGCCTTTAAATGTATCCACGTTAAGCTCGCTCCAGTGCTGCTGTAGACCACAAATCCAACACAAACTAACAGATCAGGCGCACTCTGGAGACCTGCAGGGTTATTCAGAGAAAGGTGAAAACCAGGAGAATGGCTGGAGAATGGAAAACTCTAGGTCAAAATAGCCGATTTGGAAAGTAAGATAAATGGGAGAATTTTTCTGGTTTGGCTATTTTGACCTAGAATTTTCCATTCTCCAGCCATTCTCCTGCTTTTCACCTCTCTCTGAATAACCCTGTTGGTAATTTGGTAAAGATGTCTCAATAAAGTTGTATTCCATAAGTCGTGGATCGACGTTTCAGTCCTTGACAGGGTGTTGAGATTGGATCACTGGCCAGAACTTAGCCAATATGCTATGCAGCTACTAGGTTTCCCTTCATCCAGCGTGCTTTCTGAAAGGACGTTCAGTGCCGCTGGAGGTTTTGTCACAGACAAAAGAGTGCATCTGTCCACCGACTCTGTAGACCGGCTGACATTTATAAAAATGAATCAGTCCTGGATCAGCAGCTATCACTCCCCTGATGCTGAAGTAACGGAATAGATCGGGGATGTCTTCTGCATGCACAAAACCTCCAGCACTGAACTCTTCCACAATACCACAGAGGGGTTACTTATGGTGTGAAGGCACTTGCTGCCACCAAAGGCACAATATTTGGGTGTACTACCACTGACGCCTATATTACCAGATTTATATAATTTTAATATTGGACCACAGGGTCCAACCCTGCACTCTTCCACAATGCCACAGAGGGGTTACTGTGTGATGGCACTGTTGCCGAAGCTAAAGACCCAATTTTAAAGCACTTATTGTTACTTACATCCAAAGCCTGCATAAGTTTCACCATAATTTAGCCAAAAAATCACTAAACTTGTTCTGCATGTCCTAAAATGTCTCCTCCTTTCATAGAGACTGCCGCCCCAAGCAGTTGTTTATGAATAGATTAAATGAAAACCAATTACCGTCATTGGAAATGTCATTTATTTGTTTTTAAATGTTTCTATACATCCTAGAAATCCGCCACTTAACGGGCAGGTTATGGGGACCTCCTAGGCACGATATTTGAAGGAATTTTTCGTTTTTATTCTTAACCTTTATTTCGTGGAAAACTCAATGTTCCTTTAAAAACTTATTTTTTTTACTTTTTGTCCTTGTTTCCTGTCCCCCAGGGCACTACCCGGACCCCCATACACCTTTTATGGCAAATATCTTGTATATATGCCCTCTTGGAGGACACTCTAAAAATCGCACTTTCGAGTCCCATTGATTTGCATTGAGTTCGGTTCGTGTTTGCGTTTGAACTTGAACTTTTGAAATTGTTCGAGTTCGAATGCGAACCGAACACGGGGGTGTTCGTCTCATCCCTAGTTGTGATCGTAGTGGTTATGTGTTGTGATCATAGTGGTTAAGTGATATTAAGATTTTTGAGGGTATATATTGTTTGTTATGGGGTAAATAACCTTTAATAAATAGAGCTCCTTCAGCCTCAGCGCTTTCTCTTTATTCTGCTTTGCAAGTTGCAGGGATGTAACTGGTTAATGAAGAGCATGTGTTCAACTCAGGGGGAGACGTCCGCGGACTCTTCTTTTAAATAGGAATAACTGGCTAAAGGCAGGAAATAAATAATGGCTGTAAATTAGGATAACGCTTCTTTTTACAATCTGAATGGATTTAGGGAACGTTCATAATCAATCGGGGTGTTTCTTAAGGCTAGGGTCAGACGAAAGCATTTTTCCCCGCGAACGTGAAAAAGTGCGTCCGAACGCATTGACGTATTTTTTCACGGAATGCGCAAAAACGGTCAGACGACGCGCATTTTCGGGCGTGATTTTGTACGGATCGTCAATAAAACTCTTTTTGCGTCTGGACGTTATGTAGGCTGGACATTAGCAGCGTCTGACGTCTCCTAATCACGCACACACGCCGCTATGCCGCAGCTGCGCACTCAGTACGTCAGTACTAGCGGTTCTGCGTTCTCAAAAAAATGCGTTCAAATTCCACTTGCGTTGCACGGCCGGACTTTTGTGCGGCCGTACATCGTATATTGGCCGTCATTGCCCGTCATCTGCTGCTAGTGCGGCCATAATTATGTGCGCCAGAACGCACATTAAAAGTGCGCTGGACTGACCCCAGCCTTAGACGTACGATTCCTGCGACGCTCTCCTGTCAATACATGATGGGGCCATAAATCATGGCAGCCATTTTGCTTGGACGGAATTTTGCTGCCCTGTCAAAGACCCTGGCATGGAGTGACTGCTGGGCGTCCGCCAGGGCCTCGACCAGATCCAGATGCCACGGGGGGGCTTCGACTAGGATGGGAGGCCACCTGGGCCATGACTAGGCCTGTTCAGAGAGTGTGTGGGTAGGTAGATGTGTGAATGTGTGTGTGTGTGTGTGGATGCATGCCTGTGTGTGTGGATGTATGCCTGTGTTTGTGCGGATGTGTGCCTGTGTGTTTGGATGTATGCCTGTGCGTGTGTGTGGTTGTGTGCGTGTGTGTGTGGATGTATGCCTGTGTGTGTGTGGATGTGTGCCTGTGTGTGTGGATATAGGCCTGTGTTTGTGTGGATGTGTGCCTGTGTGTTTGGATGTATGCCTGTGTGTGTGTGTGGTTGTGTGCGTGTGTGGATGTATGCCTGTGTGTGTGGATATGTGCCTGTGTGTGTGTGTGTGTGTATGTGTGCCTGTATGTGGATGTGTGCCTGTGTGTGTGTGTGTGTGTGTGTGGATGTATGCCTGTGGGTTGGTGTGGATTAATGCCTGTGTGTTTATGTGGATTTTGCGTGTGCCTGTTTGTGTGGATGTATGCCTGTGTGTTTGTGTGGATGTATGCCTGTGTGTGTGTGGATGTGTGCCTGTGTGTGTGTGTGTGTGTGGATGTGTGCCTGTGTGTGTGTGTGGATGTGTGCCTGTGTGTGGATGTGTGCCTGTGTGTGTGTGTGTGTGTGTAAGTATGCCTGTGTGTTGGTGTGGATGTATGCCTGTGTGTTTATGTGATTTTGCGTGTGCCTGTTTGTGTGCATGTATGCCTGTGTGTTTGTGTGGATGTATGCCTGTGTGTGTGTGTGGATGTGTGCCTGTGTGTGTGTGTGCGGATGTGTGCCTGTGTGTGTGTGGATATGTGCCTGCGTGTGTGTGGATGTATGCCTGTGTGTGTGTGTGGATGTGTGCCTGTGTGTGTGTGCGGATGTGTGCCTGTGTGTGTGGATATGTGCCTGCGTGTGTGTGGATGTATGCCTGTGTGTGTGGATGTGTGCCTGGGTGTGTGTGGATGTGTGCTTGTGTGTGTGTGTGCGCGTGTGTGTGGATGTGTGCCTGTGTGTGTGTGGATGTGTGCCTGTGTGTGTGTGGATGTATGCCTGTGTGTGTGTGGATGTGTGCCTGTGTGTGTGTGCGTGTGGATGTGTGCCTGTGTGTGTGGATGTATGCCTGTGTGTGTGTGGATGTATGCCTGTGTGTGTGTGGATGTGTGCCTGTGTGTGTGTGTGTGGATGTGTGCCTGTGTGTGTGTGTGTGTGTGTGGATGTGTGCCTGTGTGTGTGTGGATGTATGCCTGCCACATGTCCAAGCAGACACTTTTTACACAGGTGTCAGGAGAAGGTGACGCTCTTCTAATGGTAACCGTACGTGTATATGAGTCCGCGTCAGGCTTTGGACCTACAGCGCTATATACACCCTGCAGCGCCGCTACGTGCTGTGCGTCCGATGACCCGACACCTTCCAGATAATACTTTCCCTTTTCTAAACATCCTATTGCAGGTGTAATGTATCCGCGCCTTGTTGTGAATAACAGCAATGTACGGTAAGACGAGCCGGGCCTGCGTGAATGGAGGGATTTTTTCTTCTGACCCAGGAATGGTGTTTACTGTCATCGGGCAGCTGGTTTCATGGCCCTGGTATGCGATCGTTCGAGGCGTGCTTTGACAGCTTCTATCTAGCTCGCCTCTAGCTTGGCCCGGCCGTGTCGTCACAGACCCTGCAGCTGTCCTCGGGGTAAGGGAAGAAGACTTTTTTGGGGTGCCAGCCAGTCTGATCACTTAGGACGAGAGACATTCCTGATCCCCCCACACCCCTGCGGTCTCTGGTACAAGGAGACTCGTCTTATTCTTTGACATAGGACAGGCTGCCACCTCATGGTGACTCGGGAACACGACTCTGCGAAAAGTACATTATCACGGTGACCCGAAATTACATAATCACGCCTTTAAATTTGAATATTATCGGGTTATTCACTAATGCCCCAATTTTCCGCCGAATAGTGAATTTCACCGTATCTGCAATTTCGGGTCACTTCGTCTATTCACTAACCTGTCAATTTGCCAAATACAGGCGACCTGACAGCGCAATACGAAGCAATTCAACGCAATTCAGTGTGATTCGGCGGCGTTCAGCAGCACCGAAATTGTCCCATAGAGAACCAATGATTCGTCTATTCACAGAAATTGTATTGCACCGAAATTACGGCTAAATGACCTGATTTCAGTGATTTAAATTTGTCAGGTTTAAACAGGCGAATCTAATAGGTTTTAATCAGGGGTCAAGTCTTAAAAAATAAGGGCTCTATTAAATTCTTTGCGCAAAAACGCACGGTAAACGCGTGAATTTGTGCGCCAAGCGTCAAACGTTAGCTCGCGTAAATCAGTGCTGGAATTACAATCCTCGTGCATTTTTTCATCCGTCTAGCAATAACGCGCGTTAAACGGACGCGCACAAACGCGCGTGCAACAACGTTGCACGCAGAAATCAGTGTTTTTTTTCACGCAATTCAGCCAATCGGAATTAAGAACCACAATTGTCTCATGTTAAATTTTGCGCCTGCCAAAATCAATCTGCGCATATATGCTGCAGCAATAATAAATGCACACACAACTTCTCCATTTTATTGTTTGGGTATGTGTAGAATGTGTAACTATACTTTGATGTGTATTTTTTTTGGGCTGGTGTATTTGGTTTCGGCAGGTTGATAGAATTTGCCATTACCACCAGCTTTCAGGAGTTGCTAAAATTATGCGCGCAAAGGCTGTGCGTTACAAACTGCACATAGATTGTAATACCATCCGCGTACCAGCGCACAAACGCATTTGCGCTCACAATGTTAAGTATAGGACGCGCGCAGTACAGTAAGCTCGCGCAACGTTCACGCAGGTTCACCCGCGGTAGACGAATACGTGCGTTTGTTGCGCTGAGATTGTAACACAACGTTCAGCGCAAAGGGTTTTGCCCCTCGCCTTAATGCGTTTTTGAGCAGGCGCAAAGATTGTAATAGCGCCCTAAGTGTGGGAAATCTGATATATTTATGTGTATATGTAGATTGTAGCAAAAATATAAGATAAATCACATATATAATGTGACTTAACAGGAAAAAATTTTGATTTACACCTGAATAGAAGCTTTATATACAGGGTTATTCAGAGCTTTCTGATTCGCCGCGCTTCGGCGAGTCCGATTCGCTGACCCTGCGCTGAATTCAGCATTCACCGCAGGGACCCCGAAGTGCAGCGAATCGGCCGGCGAATGCAGCCATGCAGCTACCGTAAACCGCTGCCAAACACACCCGCAAACAGCCTTGAACGAACGCAGCGCCGATCAGCAGCAGAACAAAGTCGACAAGTTGCCGGACGGATAAAAAAACAAAAACAAAACAATTGAAACTTCAAAAATTTGAAATGCGTTTGCAAAAAAATTACTGGATGAAATTGTCTGGAATTAACATATAAGGTCATATGAATAATAGTAAAAAGGTCTGTTACAGAAAAAAGAAAAAACAAATTAACACTATTTAAAGAAATCGGGAAAAATTTACTTGCCCAAAAAATCCCCAAAAAAGCCTAAAAAATCCCAAAGGGCTATGTTACAATCCTAACGCTAAAATGGGGACGCAAAGGCAAAAAACCTGCACCTGCAGGTTTCTCTTTAGCATCCTCGTTTTAATGTGATATTACGATGCAGGTGCTAATCCAGCAGCCTGCACCGTAACGCGGTGCTAAACCGTGGGATGCTCGTGGCAGCGCTAAGCACCTCTGTGAGTATCCCCACCATAGAATCCATAGGACTCCATTAAGGCTTCCACTGCCGGTCACATGACCTGCAGGATCTCGCCTCGCAAGATTTGGCAGGTCGGCGTAGTGATCTATTGAGGGACTTTTTCCCCCAGTCTCTCCCTGCTCCCAGCGGCAAGAAGAGGTGGATGGAGCCGCCTTCTCGCTGCAGGATGGGAGGTGATTTTTTGAGGGGGGGGGGTTCTGCTGGTTCTGACAGATTCTGCAGCACCGGAATCCTTTAGCACCAGGTCCAGGCTGTGGTTAACTTTCGGGTTAACCGCAGCCGGACGGTAACTAGCGTTAGACATTGTAATCCTAACGCTAATTAACACTTTGCGCTCCCCATGTTAAGTATCCTGGTACCTTCAGTTTCCTTGTATCCCTCTCAAGTGCACTCAAGACCCCTGCTGTATTCGAGACCCCCGCTGTCCTCAAGATCCTCGCACCCTCCAAGATTCCTGGTTACCTCTCCTGTGTTCCTGCTGGTGTTAACTCCATGTCCCATTATCAAGCCTTGGTCACCCCTTTTCAAGTCCTATCCATTGTCCACTTATTTCCAGCTCCCCTGTTCCTGCCTCTGCCTCCACCATTTCACCCAAGTGTGTGTATATATCGCTGCATACCAGGCTCATATCTACAAGGCCGGTACCCAGGGCCGGATTTATAACTAGGCAGACTAGGCATTGGCCTACAGGTGTCTGCCACAAGGGGGCGCCTTGCACTGTAAAAGAAAAGTGTTTAAGCAACGTTTTCCCTTATACCAATATTTCTACCCCAAGAAGTTCGGCTGATGTGCTTCTCCAGCTGTAATGTAACTTCATCAGGGGAAAGAAGAGATCTCATGTATTGTTTTGCTGAACCATAGGAGGGGGCGGGGCTGTGAAATTTAACCAAAATTACTAAAAACTGGAAAAATTATCCAACTAGTCTCTGTTCTAACTTATTTTGGCCTAAAAATGTGTGAATCTCATTGATTACATTTCTAATGAATAATCCCACCGCTGCCACCAGTGACCAGTATTTAGCACCTTCCACTGGCAGACTTTGACTTGTGTAAATACATTTTAACCGACGTTATAACTTCTTCAGGACATTGTATCAGATTTATAGGACTTTTCGGACAGGGCTGGATACATGCGTGCACTTATTACACAGTGACGCAATTATTTGAGGAGGCCATCGCAATATATCATTACTCCTCTTGACGTTCCGAATACCACACATTATACCGCGGGTGAAATCTAAGATTGATTTTCATTCCACCTGGTGATGAGCAGCAGCCTGCGGATTAAGCTTTAGCCTTGGTGTGGGTCTCGATAGCCTAAAAGCAAAATACACATGTCCCGGAACAATCCGGCCATTGTCTGAGCGCCGGGTACGCTCGTCTAGTTAGCCAGCACTTCTAAATGTTCATTTTTTTATTGGTATGTGGTCTGCGTGCCACGAGAAGGAAATTTGCTGAAGAGAAAGACCATAAACCTGTTCAATTAATGCAAATTACAAGCGACAGCTGGTCTTCGGCCACTTGGATGCCGGTGTCTCAACAAAAACTCAATATCTTTGGTTAAGGGGGTGGGTGGGAGACAGGCACGCTCTGTGTTCGGAATGGATACGGCTTTCTACCCATTATTTTAATAGACACAGTCTTTGTTCGCCCTATTAATCATTAGGAAAACATTGGACAAAGCCACACTTAGGACACAAAGGACACATGACACTAAGCTATATATTTTTTGAATAGGAATCTCGATGGTTGCACGAGCAGATTCCGAAACCCTTAAGGGCACCTGTTGGTATAAGTGCGCATGTACTATTAGTATACTAAATCAGGCACTTCCAGTCCTTGGAGATTACTTCAAAGGTGAAAAAGTGAGCACTACAGAACATTGTGTGTCTCGGAGCTCATCGCTATCCTGGACACTTGGGATTTATTGTGGTCTTCTGATGTCCATAATTTCATGCCCTTAGATGGGGGATATGCCAAGACCCTCACGGAGCATAATTTAATTGAAATGTTGTTGATTATCAAGTCTTTAAATATAAAGTATCAACATAGAAGTTATCCGCTATGTCCTCTAGACAAGGCCAAACAAGGCTGAATCGAACATGGGGCGCTGCGGCTCCTCTCTTGCAGAGAAGGTTACCTTGGCATTTCAGCTCTGGCCACCCTTTTCAGTGATAGCAGACTAATTTGTATATGGGAGAGTGTGTATATATATACACTATACAGTGTGGGCGCCTGTTAAGTATTCAGTTAAAGTGCTAAGTAGGTGCTAATAAATAGTCAAATGCTGCCTATAGTATGGTAAAACACATATAAAACAACCAAAATATGTATCAAAAAGGACAAAGGTAAAAAGCGAAACCATACGGCGCATCCAATTCGATTAATAAGTTAATAAGCATATAGAATATGCTGGAAAAAAGAAGTGCTTAATACCATTAAAAATGTCTTATAAAACATCATTTAAAGTGCATAAGGTAAAATCCAGGATCAAAGTCCAATGTGCAAAAAAAAAAAAGTGCTCAAGTGTATAACAGTTCAATACTCAAGGTAATGATAAGGGAAGATGTATCGATCTTCTCCAAAGTGCTGGTGTCAAATTCTTTTATTCGTCAGTGTCCCTCAAAGAAAACACATCATAGAAAAATTATAGTGCAGATAGTTAGTGCAAAATTGATCAAATTATTAAAGCCAAAGTCTAGACCAGTCACATTTGTGGGAGCCTACAAGATCCCGGCTCAAGGAAGAAGAGCTTGCGGCCAAATATAGGGTGACACTTCCCTTCTTTCTGTCCGTAATGGATGCGATTCTAGAGCCCCACAGTATTAGGCTCAATGGGTATAGCTTTGGGCTCTCTTGAAGGTGGAGACCCAGACCGTTTTATCTCGGCGGCAGTTGATCCATGTATCCAAGGAAAAATCGGAGAAAAGTGGCGAATGTGGAATTACAAACCAAAATATTTATTTGGAACAAGTAATAAAAGGTAGGACAAAGGTCTACCGAGACGCGTTTCGGCTTAAAAAAGCCTTCCTCAGTCGGTATCAGAACTTAATAATGTCCATAAAAAAACTGTGTAAAAGTAAAAGTAAAAATAAAAGTGTCCTCTTTTATAGTGCATCATGGTGGTGTCTCTTCCGGCCACGCTAGCAGAGTGTCCGCTTCCTACTTCCGGTCACTTGACTTCCGATCGTTCGGATTTACCCAGTAGTGCTTAGCGGTAAATACGAATTTTCGACGAAAAAATTACGGCAGATCGACGATCGCAATGGCTGCGGGCTCTTTAAATCGATTAATATGCGAAAACTATTAAAAACAAACAATAAACGAAAGTATAACTTACATAAAATTCGAAGATAAAGGATCAAACGGCATTTTGCTTCGTATAATGTAACTATAGGTGAACCGGAAGTAAACAAGGAAATTTACCCAGTAAGGCCTTGCGGTAAATTTCGGTTTCGATTTCATCCATACATATAGCACAACCAAACATTGGTCTCAATTTGTCCAGAAGCATGGTCTTTTTACATATAGTACATAAGATCGATTGAAATCCGAACGAATGATGAACGAAAATACAATGTATATAAAATTCGAAAATAAAAGGCAGGCAACATTTATATAATCTCGACATAGGTTAACACAAAGTAAACAAGGCGGTTTTACCCAATAAGGCCTTGCGGCATGTTTGAATTTAAAAGCATGGTCTTTCTACACTCGACCTGTTAGATCGATTAATATCCGAACGAGTAAAGAACGAACAATACACGAAAATGTAATAGACATAAAAAAATCGGAGATAAAAAATCGGAAATAGAAAAATTGGAGATAATCGGGCAGCATTTGGTGCTTCATATAGTCTAGCGGTTAATAGATAGTTAGTGTTTTCTTTTTACCTAGTGAAGCCTTGCTGCAGATTTCGGTTTCGATTTCATCTGGATATATGGCTAAAAATCTAAATTTCATTAGAAGCAGCAGCGATGGGAAACAGGATAACAATGTCAGGAGGCTATTAAAATTCATGTCGAATAAAAGGTCTATTAAATAGTCTAGCAAAGGATAAATTAAAATATAATGTATAAAAATGTGGAGGGGGATACTAAAACAATAGTAATATGTATCATAGGCTAAAAAGGGGCTATTTAGGATCTAGTATAGAATTGACAGACTAAAAAGAGGGCGAAGATCTAATTATAACAGTCATAAAGGAATGGCAACCTGATGTTAAAAAAGGGGGAGGATATAGCTAGAATCTAATCATTGAGGAAGTGGCACAGCTCAAAGTCTGCATTTAGTCCGTGAGGCTGAAGTGTATTCATTAAAAAAATCCACCTCATTTCTTCTTTTCCTAATCGTGTCTCCAGACTACCACCTCTCCAGAAAGGTTCTAATTTTTGAACTGCCATAAATAAGAGACCCTCTGGATTCTGACCATGTTTTAATTTAAAGTGTAGTGATACACTATGCTTATCAAACCCTTTTTTAATGTTTCGTACATGTTCCTGTATACGTATGTTGAGAGGTCGTGTGGTACGTCCCACATATTTAAGTCCGCAAGGGCAAGTCAGAACATATATAACGTTCTTAGAGAAACATGTCATTACTCCTTTGAGTTTAATTTTCTCACCATTCCTTTCAGTTTCTGTTATTATTTGTTTTTTTTTTTAGTATTTCTACAATTTAGGCAATTTCCACATTGGTGAAAACCCGCTTGTACCCCAAAGTGGTTAATTGTTTTCTTATTTCCCACTCTATGCGTGAGTTCAATCTTCAGGTTCCTCACCCCTCTACATATAATACGTGGTATCGTTGGGAGAATGCCTCCCAACATGGGGTCCCTTTGTAAAATCGGCCAATGTTTCTTAATGCTCTTTCTAATCTCCTTATTAAGGGGATTATACAAAAATATGAACGGTACGCCCTCCATAGTTCTCGATGTTAAGTTCTCTTTCTTCTTCTTAATAGATCCAATCTCTCCATTTGTCTAACCTCCATTCTAGTGTTTTCCAAGATTTGCGTATTATACCCTTTCTCAACGAAATCTGAGTGTAATTTTGTTGACTGAGTGTCAAAGTCAGAAATATTCGTGCAATTCCTTTTCATTCGTAGAAATTGTCCTTTCGGAACGGCATTCAGCCATTGAGGTAGGTGGCAGCTCCTACGCTCTATAAAGCTATTACAATCGACCTCTTTGAAGTGAGTCTTGGTCTTGATCGTGCCATTCTCGACAAATATTTTCAAATCCAAGAAAATGACTTCAGTTTTACTCCAACTAGAGGTCAAAATAATGCCTCTATCATTGGTAGCTAAAAAATCCAAAAACAATCGTAAATCTTCTTCTTCCCCTCTCCATATAAAAAATATATCGTCGATATAACGACGATAAAGGACTAAATTTGTTCTCCAATTGGATAAAAAGGAATTTTCCCAGTATGCCATAAAAAGATTGGCGAAACTAGGGGCAAATCTTGTCCCCATCGCTGTGCCGGATATTTGTAGATAAAACTCCTCCAGAAACCAAAAATAGTTATGTTCAAGTATCAATTGTATGCCATTGAGAATGAAATCCACTTGTTCAGGCTGAAGTTTATTGTCTTTCTCTAGAAAAAATTTAGCAGCTTCTATCCCCTTGTTATGTGGGATAATAGTATAAAGTGACTGAACATCACTGATAACCAATATATCGCCATCCTTCCAATCCATGTCTGCCAGAATATTGATTATCTCAATGGTATCCTTCAAGTAGGTTTCAGTAGTTGTAACTGTTTATCGAGGTATTCTGAAAGTCTACTAGAGATGGATCCTATACCAGAGATAATCGACCTACCTGGTGGTTTCTCCAGATTCTTGTGTATCTTAGGCAAAAAATAGAAAATAGGGAGCTTAGGATGGTCGATTTTTAAATATTTAAGTTCATTATTATTCAAAATACCAAGTAAATGACCCTGATCCAAATATTCATGGAATACATGTTTGAAGTCCACCGAGGGATCCTTCTTTAAATGTCTATAAGTGGTTTCATCTCCCAAGATGCGCATGGCTTCATCTTTATAATACTCAGCCGTCATAATGACTATTCCTCCACGCTTGTCTGCGGGCTTAATTACGGTATCGTCATCCTGCATAAGTTCACGCAATGCTTTTCGTTCCTGATGTGTCAAATTATCTTTACTTTTTTTATGTTCCATTTTTTCCAAATCTGATAAGACCATTTGTTCGAAAGTGGTAATTTCTGAGGAGATCATGGACTTTGGAAAAAAGGTGGATTTCTCCTTCAGATTGGTATGTGTATATAAATGAATGGTCTCATTCCTTTCGATCGGATTTTTAAAAAAATATTTTTTCAAACATAAGTTTTTTTTAAACTTCTGTAAATCGATAAACGTTCGTTCTTTACTCGTTCGGATATTAATCGATCTAACAGGTCGAGTGTAGAAAGACCATGCTTTTAAATTGAAACATGCCGCAAGGCCTTATTGGGTAAAACTGTCTTGTTTACTTTGTGTTAACCTATGTCGAGATTATATAAATGTTGCCTGCCTTTTATTTTCGAATTTTATATACATTGTATTTTCGTTCATCATTCGTTCGGATTTCAATCGATCTTATGTACTATATGTAAAAAGACCATGCTTCTGGACAAATTGAGACCAATGTTTGGTTGTGCTATATGTATGGATGAAATCGAAACCGAAATTTACCGCAAGGCCTTACTGGGTAAATTTCCTTGTTTACTTCCGGACGGTTCACCTATAGTTACATTATACGAAGCAAAATGCCGTTTGATCCTTTATCTTCGAATTTTATGTAAGTTATACTTTCGTTTATTGTTCGTTTTTAATAGTTTTCATATATTAATCGATTTAAAGAGCCCGCAGCCATTGCGATCGTCGATCTGCCGTAATTTTTTCGTCGAAAATTCGTATTTACCGCTAAGCACTACTGGGTAAATCCGAACGATCGGAAGTCAAGTGACCGGAAGTAGGAAGCGGACACTCTGCTAGCGTGGCCGGAAGAGACACCACCATTATGCACTATAAAAGAGGACACTTTTATTTTTACTTTTACTTTTACACTGTTTTTTTATGGACATTATTAAGTTCTTATACCGACTGAGGAAGGCTTTTTTAAGCCGAAACACGTCTCGGTAGACCTTTGTCCTACATTTTATTACTTGTTCCAAATAAATATTTTGGTTTGTAATTCCACATTCGAAACTTTTCTCCGATTTTTCCTTTTTATTTGTATATGGCCTGTAATGGCACCATCGAGCTAAAACCACATGCGACCTGGTCAGGGACCCACCGTAAGGCAGGACACTTATGTTGTTGCCCATTCTCTGGACCTTCACATGCCTTGTGATGTTGCCCAGTCTCAGGATCCTCCCAAACTTTACTCACTCATAGTGTACAGGTGTCATGGAAGTGAAGTAGCGCTCCCCGCTTCAAACCCCAAGACTTTTATTCCCATGGCGAAAACCCCAAAAGACACAGATATTTGCTTTGGGAAAGACTTTATGTTCATTTATATTGCGTGGTGTGATTGTAAATGTATTGTAAATTTCTTAGCTTTAGTTTTAAATGTACTTTTATTACTGTATGTGAATGGGCACTTAGAGATGTGTTTTAAAGATGCAACCTGAAGCAATGTTCAATGCCCTCTTTTGTGTGGAATGTGTAAATAATGTGTGATTATGCAAGAGGGCTTTCTCTTTCTTATCTGTTTAAAGAGTCAATAGTCTGGGACATAGAAACATAGAAAATGTCAGCAGATAAGAACCCTTCGGCCCATCTAGTCGCCCAATTACATGGATACTTTACCTGGATTTATCTTTTGTTTAGGATAGCCTTATGCCTATCCCATGCCTGCTTAAATTCAATTACTGTTTTGGCCTCTACCACTTCTACTGGAAGACTGTTCCATGTATCCACCACCCTCTCAGTAAAATAATGCTTCCTGATGTTACTTTTAAACCTTTGCCCCTCTAATCTAAGACTATGTCCTCTTGTTTTGCTACTTTGTTTCCTTTTAAATACACTCCCTTCCTCTACCTTGTGTATTCCCTTTACGTATTTAAATGTTTCTATCATATCTCCTCTGTCTCGTCTTTTTTCCAAGCTGTACATGTTAAGATCATTAAGCCTTTCCTGGTAACTTTTCTCCTTCAAGCCGTACACCATTTTAGTAGCCCTTCTCTGAACTCTCTCTAAGATGTCTATATCCTTCTGGAGATACGGTCTCCAGTACTGCACACAGTGCTCCAAGTGAGGTCTCACCAGTGCTCTGTACAGTGGCATGAGCACTTCCCTTTTCCTACTGCTAATACCTCTCCCTACACAACCAAGCATTCTGCCAGCATTTCCAAGCATTCTGGCAGCATTTCCTGCTGCTCTATTACATTGACTACTTACCCTTAGATCCTCTGCAATAATAACCCCTAAATCCCAACCCTCAGATGTTGAGGTTAGGACTGTATCAAATATTCTATATTCAGCCCTTGGGTTTTTACATCCCAGGTGCATTATCTTGCACTTATCCACATTAAAACTCAATTGCCACAGCTCCCACCATTTGTTTAGTTTAGCTAAATCATTTTAGTCTTTGACTGCAAAGGTAATCTGATCTATTGGAACAATAGATTATGTAAATTGTCATGCCCCACCTTTGAAAGACTGCTTATGTACCTGTAATGCACAGCCTGGCTCTAAAAACTTTGCCCTGGATCTCTTTCTTGGATTCCATTCCAGGTTTTGCACAGGCTCAGCACCTTGTCCAGGTTCCTGGAGATCCAGCCTGGGTTTTCCTGTCCAGCTTGGGAGTTACAGCTGTAACCCATCTGCTATCAAGCCTCCATAAATAGCAGAGAGACCCAGCAAGGTTGGTTCTGCATTAAGGTTCCTGACTGAAGTCACTTGGCCGTGTGCATACCTGCAAGCTGAACCAGTGTTTCCTGTTGCTGTACAGTGTCTCCAAGTCCATCCAGTGCCTTCCAGTGTCTCCAGTGCCTTCCAGTGTTTCAAGTGTCTCCAGTATACATCATCTCAGTTCCAGTCTTTATCCTGATTCCTGCCATTACTCTGCCCTGCTGTTCCTGGATACATCACCGTACACCCTCCTTCATTGCCTGGAACTTCCTGCAATCTCCACCTGCTCTGTATCCAAGATCCTTGGTCAAGACCTTCGGTTGCTGCACAAGTGTATCCTGTGCCTACAAAGGTATCCTGTGCCTACAAGTGTACCCTGTGCCTACAAGTTTACCCTGTGCCTACAAGTGTACCCTGTGCCTACCAAGGTATCCTGTTTCTATCTCCGTTCAGACCTTGGCCAAAACTTCCTGGTTGCTGCACAAGTGGGTTCTCTCTACTACGTAGCTCATTATCCTGTCTCTGGATATCTACCGGTGGCTCATATTGCTTTCACCACCTTCCCTGACCTTCAATCAAGGTACCATTGCCAGCCGTCCAGATTCATTCTTTGTGGACCCTGTCTGCAGTCTGGGACTACATTGCTCACCATCCTATGCTATTAGACTTTTACCTGTGATGTCCAGAAGGGGCATCATCTGTTTATTCCAGTGCCTGCTGCCAAGTTCCATTTGTGTTCATTAAACCTATATTATTTGCTTGCTATCCTGTCTGGCCTCCCCTCTGTGTCGCCTCCTGCTGGGCTCACACCCGAACCGCACACGCCACCTGACATAAATGATGTGTAATATGAAGGCTAAGGAATGTTTACTGTAAATATCTAACTGACATAATGTAATTAGAGTTTTAGTAGGTAAATGTTCGTCATTTGGTTTATGCAAATTATAACTTTTTTGACTTTGGCATAAATAGTGGCGTTTTTCAATAAAAGTCAGAGAATCCTGTTTGAACATACAGCTTGTCTGGTGTCACATTCAGGGTACCCACTCTCACCCTCAGAAGGCACAGAGCGGCCTTCTGGAAATTCAAAGAGGCTCCAAGGCAGAGGATCAAACCAAGCAGGTCTGGAGCTACAGATCAGGCTGCTCGAGGCACTGAGTTCCGAGCAACTCAGTGGCCGGGCTGATCTTGGTAAGGGGGTGTCTGGAGAGCCGGGACAGGCAGAAGGAGCGGGTTCTCATCACAACAGGGTAATACACATGTGAACCCCCTGCTTGAGGTGTGTAGAGAAATATCTCCTATACCCTCCTGACAATGTCAAACAAGGCCAAAACAATCATCGAAGCTGCGGTTCCTCTCGTGCAGAGGAGGCTGCCTTGGCATTTCCGCTCTTGCCACCCTTTCTGGGTGATAGAATACTGATTGGCATATGATAACGTCTTCTCTGTAATGGCACCATCAAGGTAACAGCTGGGGATTCCTGAGCGGGACCCACTGTAGGGCAGGCTACTTATGTTGTTGCCATACTCAGGATCCTCAAAACATTGTTCACTCAAAACAGGAATGACAACAAAATTCTGTATGTTTAACGCTAGATCCACTCGTGCCACTCCGGGATGTATGAGGTCGACGGAACTCTCTTCCCATGGTAAAAGGTATGGAAAGGCCCACCACCTCCTCTGCCTGTAATTTTAAAGGAGAAGAAGAACAAATAGTTTTCCAGTGTTTTTCTGCTGGTCCTCTGCTATTGTACGAGGCCACGAATCTTGAGTGACGCTCCAATGAACCCTTTGGACAACTAGATGTCCTGGGGTATCCACAAGAACTGTGAATGTTTCCGAACACAAAAGGATGTAATAAATAATAAGTGTTATTCCTGACATATCTCCTGGGGATTGTGTATGTTACGGGAATGCTCATAACTGCCGGACAACACCGTGATTTGCGGCCATGCATCATTCTGCTGAAACTGAACTAATTCTGTGCCTGTATCATGACGCCAAATATACTTTACATCATCACAAGAACATTCCCATCATATTGCTCCAATTTTTCAATGCTATTTCCTCGGACGCGTTATTCCATCAGAGACGACTATAACAATTTCAATCCAGCACGACTATAATGCGTCATTCCTCTAGACTCTGCTCAGTCATGATGGATCAGTATCATATAACTATTTGGGGACCAGAATGGTCCATACTTCCTGTCTTCTGGCCAATGATAGAGCACCTCAGGGTTTATATGGCTTTCACATCCCTTTCTCAGTACCCTGATGTGGTATCCGGTCCTTTCAGTGCACATCTCTCTGCTTTATGTATTGACCTTGGCATGTTTGTGACTATCCTGATCTCTCCAGTCCTTGACATTTCACGCTTCTATTCGACTCCATGACTTCTCTTATCCCTGACCTCATCCCTTGGCCAATCTCAGTATAGTTCTGTCTCCCGGCCATTCTCTCTGCTTTTTGTTTTATGTATTGACCTTGGCTTGTTTTTGACTATCCTGTTTTCTCCAATCTGTGATATTTGGGTCTCCTTTTCAGCTCCATGACTTCTCCCATCCCTGACCTCATCCTTTGGCCAATCTCAGTATCATTCTTTTATCTGACCTTTACAAGGACCGCCGCCAGTAGTCTAGGGTGGCTTCTTACCTGTCTTGTAAGTATATATCTGTGTGCTGGCCCAGATGCTCCAGTCTTAACAGTTCAACAGTCAAAGTTTGAAGAAGGGTACGTGCGATCGTGTTGGCAAAACAAAGAAGACCTCCATACCTACATCAGTTTGGACACGTATTTTGCCGAAGGTGCATTCTCCCAGGAAAAGAGACAGATAAGGAGAAATTTCATATGCTGCCTTAAGTGATGAAATGTATGCTGAATGTGCATGTCCATCTTCTGGACCAGGGGTGGACAACCATAGACCTCCAGATGTTTTGGAACTACATTTCTCGGGAGTCTCCACCAACCTAATTGATGGCTGAGCATCATGGGATGCAGTTCCAAAACATCTAGGAGGGCAGGCTACTAGCCCTTGTTCTAGATCATCAGTCCTAGCAGGAATGTTCAAAACTTGCTTCTTAGGTCTCACAAGTCCAACCTAGACCAAATGTAAATTGGTAGACCTAACATTTCTTCATGTCTCCTCTTACAGCAGGTCACTTTTGCAAAAAATATTCCAAGCAGGGCTTGTGGTGGGGGATATAGGCCTTTCTTTGAATCTAAGGACAGTACCATGAGGTTAGCGCCCGGCATGCAAAAACGTGCGGCGACACAGAGAGCAGGCAGAGGGTGACAGAGCATCTGCGCCCAGGAGGGGAAAATACAAAGTTGCAATCTCTGATAGTAAGGAAAGCGGACATAAAAAGAAAGCAAGGGTGGCAGCAAATGGTCCATGGGAAATCAAGATGGTGTCAGTCCAAAAGGGAGGTTTTTGGAAGGAATAAAATAAAGTCAAAATGTGCCAACAAGTGATTTTCTGCAATGTAGGGCCTCTGTGTTGAACGTGGATTGTTAAATGGTGATACGTGGAAGGTCTATCCACTGACTTTGGTCCCATCTCTTTTCCCAGGCAGCTGGATTGCAGCAAAGCCGTTTGACCTACACAGGCTCCTGTACTTCATGGGAGATCACCTAATTTTTTCCCATACTACAAGTTTAACTTTCACTATTTTTGTTATTGCTGCTGGTTCAAAAACTGAAAAAATAGCCAAATTTAGACAAACAAGCTGTTTTTATTCCAGATATAAAAATTTGTTAATATTTGATAGCAGAATATCCAGAATATTCTGGATATAATAGTGAATATAGCATAACAGAATATTCCGGATAAAAATAGTTACTATGGGATAACAGAATATTCCGGATATAATAGATACTATGAGATAATAGAATATTCCGGATATAATAGTTACTATGGGATAACAGAATATTCCGGATATAATAGTTACTATGGGATAACAGAATATTCCGGATATAATAGTTACTATGGGATAACAGAATATTCCGGATATAATAGTTACTATGGGATAACAGAATATTCCGGATATAATAGTTACTATGAGATAACAGAATAGTCTGGATATAATAGTTACTATGAGATAACACAATATTCCAGATATAATAGTTACTATGGATAACAGAATATTCCGGATATAATAGTTACTATGGGGTAACAGAATATTCCGGATATAATAGTTACTATGGGATAACAGAATAGTCTGGATATAATAGTTACTATGAGATAACAGAATATTCCAGATATAATAGTTACTATGGGATAACAGAATATCCGGATATAATAGTTAATATGGGATAACAGAATATTCCGGATATAATAGTTACTATGGGATAACAGAATATTCCGGATATAATAGTTACTATGGGATAACAGAATATTCTGGATATAATAGTTACTATGGGATAACAGAATATTCCGGATATAATAGTTACTATGGGATAACAGAATATTCCGGATATAATAGTTACTATGGGATAACAGAATATTCCGGATATAATAGTTACTATGAGATAACAGAATAGTCTGGATATAATAGTTACTATGGATAACAGAATATTCCGGATATAATAGTTACTATGGGATAACAGAATATTCCGGATATAATAGTTACTATGGGATAACAGAATATTCCGGATATAATAGTTACTATGAGATAACAGAATAGTCTGGAATATAATAGTTACTATGAGATAACAGAATATTCTGGATATAATAGTGAGTATAGCATAACAGAATATTCCGGATAAAAATAGTTACTATGGATAACAGAATATTCCGGATATAATAGATACTATGAGATAATAGAATATTCCGGATATAATAGTTACTATGGGATAACAGAATATTCCGGATATAATAGTTACTATGGGATAACAGAATATTCCGGATATAATAGTTACTATGGGATAACAGAATATTCCGGATATAATAGTTACTATGGGATAACAGAATATTCCGGATATAATAGTTACTATGAGATAACAGAATAGTCTGGATATAATAGTTACTATGAGATAACACAATATTCCAGATATAATAGTTACTATGGGATAACAGAATATTCCGGATATAATAGTTACTATGGGGTAACAGAATATTCCGGATATAATAGTTACTATGGGATAACAGAATAGTCTGGATATAATAGTTACTATGAGATAACAGAATATTCCAGATATAATAGTTACTATGGGATAACAGAATATTCCGGATATAATAGTTAATATGGGATAACAGAATATTCCGGATATAATAGTTACTATGGGATAACAGAATATTCCGGATATAATAGTTACTATGGGATAACAGAATATTCTGGATATAATAGTTACTATGGGATAACAGAATATTCCGGATATAATAGTTACTATGGGATAACAGAATATTCCGGATATAATAGTTACTATGGGATAACAGAATATTCCGGATATAATAGTTACTATGAGATAACAGAATAGTCTGGATATAATAGTTACTATGAGATAACAGAATATTCTGGATATAATAGTTACTATGGGATAATAGAATATTCCGGATATAATAGTTACTATGGGGTAACAGAATATTCCGGATATAATAGTTACTATGGGATAACATAATAGTCTGGATATAATAGTTACTATGAGATAACAGAATATTCCAGATATAATAGTTACTATGGGATAACAGAATATTCCGGATATAATAGTTACTATGGGATGACAGAATATTCCGGATATAATAGTTACTATGAGATAACAGAATATTCCAGATATAATAGTTACTATGGGATAACAGAATATTCCAGATATAATAGTTACTATGGGATAACAGAATATTCCGGATATAATAGTTACTATAGGATAACAGAATATTCCGGACATAATAGTTACTATGGGATAACAGAATATTCCGGATATAATAGTTAATATGGGATAACAGAATATTCCGGATATAATAGTTACTATGGGATAACAGAATATTTAGGATATAATAGTTACTATGGGATAACAGAATATTCCGGATATAATAGTTACTATGAGATAACAGAATAGTCTGGATATAATAGTTACTATGAGATAACAGAATATTCCGGATATAATAGTTACTATGGGATAACAGAATATTCCGGATATAATAGTTACTATGAGATAACAGAATATTCTGGATATAATAGTTACTATGAGATAACAGAATAGTCTGGATATAATAGTTACTATGAGATAACAGAATATTCCGGATATAATAGTTACTATGAGATAACAGAATATTCCGGATATAATAGTTACTATAGGATAACAGAATATTCCGGATATAATAGTTACTATGAGATAACAGAATAGTCTGGATATAATAGTTACTATGAGATAACAGAATATTCTGGATATAATAGTTACAATGGGATAACAGAATATTCCGGATATAATAGTTACTATGGGATAACAGAATATTCCGGATATAATAGTTACTATGGGATAACATAATAGTCTGGATATAATAGTTACTATGAGATAACAGAATATTCCAGATATAATAGTTACTATGGGATAACAGAATATTCCGGATATAATAGTTACTATGGGATGACAGAATATTCCGGATATAATAGTTACTATGAGATAACAGAATATTCCAGATATAATAGTTACTATGGGATAACAGAATATTCCGGATATAATAGTTACTATGGGATAACAGAATATTCCGGATATAATAGTTACTATAGGATAACAGAATATTCCGGATATAATAGTTACTATGGGATAACAGAATATTCCGGATATAATAGTTAATATGGGATAACAGAATATTCCGGATATAATAGTTACTATGGGATAACAGAATATTTAGGATATAATAGTTACTATGGGATAACAGAATATTCCGGATATAATAGTTACTATGAGATAACAGAATAGTCCGGATATAATAGTTACTATGGGATAACAGAATATTCCGGATATAATAGTTACTATGGGATAACAGAATATTCCGGATATAATAGTTACTATGAGATAACAGAATATTCTGGATATAATAGTTACTATGAGATAACAGAATATTCCGGATATAATAGTTACTATGAGATAACAGAATATTCCGGATATAATAGTTACTATGAGATAACAGAATATTCCGGATATAATAGTTACTATAGGATAACAGAATATTCCGGATATAATAGTTACTATGAGATAACAGAATAGTCTGGATATAATAGTTACTATGAGATAACAGAATATTCTGGATATAATAGTTACAATGGGATAACAGAATATTCCGGATATAATAATTACTATGGGGTAACAGAATATTCCGGATATAATAGTTACTATGGGATAACATAATAGTCTGGATATAATAGTTACTATGAGATAACAGAATATTCCGGATATAATAGTTACTATGGGATAACAGAATATTCCGGATATAATAGTTACTATGGGATAACAGAATATTCCGGATATAATAGTTACTATGAGATAACAGAATATTCCAGATATAATAGTTACTATGGGATAACAGAATATTCCGGATATAATAGTTACTACGGGATAACAGAATATTCCGGATATAATAGTTTCTATGGGATAACAGAATATTCCGGATATAATAGTTACTATGGGATAACAGAATATTCCGGATATAATAGTTACTATGGGATAACAGAATATTCCGGATATAATAGTTACTATGGGATAACAGAATATTCCGGATATAATAGTTAATATGTGAGCAGAATTAAAACGATTGTATCTGCTGTGATTGTTATCCTTAAAGTGTGATAACATAAATGTATTGACATTAAACGTCAATTCAATCCACGTTGTGTCACCACCGATGCTGTTATCCGAGGTTTTAATTGGTGCAGATAACATTTCACTCATTGACACTTGACAATGTCATAAACTAAATTTCAAGCCATCTCCTTAAAGTCACCTGTGAGATATAAAGTCTCTGTGTCGCTGGTCACGATATTATTTTTACAGTAAAAACCTAAATTCCAAATCTAAATTTCTGCATCTAGGACAGTGTTAAGTTCAGAGAAGACCAAGATGAAAACATAAATCACTTAGCAGGAATTCAGACATGATCTAATAAAATGGTGTGTGGTCTTACTTTCTATCACAACATGCCAGTGAGACCCTCTACACCTCTATTGTCCATCTTGGGGTGAAACAGGAGAGAAGAGATAAAAATGTAGAAAAAGAACATAAAGTTTAAGAGTATTAGTGAAGTACCAGAACAGGAGGACATGAATTGATTATGTTTGGACAAAGACTTAAGGCACTAAGAGGAGGCACACAGAATGTGGAACATTAGTAGTCACACATATTACGGTTTCATGGAAGGTTAGCAGACACGTGAAGAAGCCCTCTCGTGTAAAGTTGGCAGGGGGCGCATAGTTTAACCTTCTCACGAACGTTTAGGAAGAGTCGGCTCATGAAAGCTTAGCAAACACATGGATAAGCCTCGTCACTGAAGACTAGTAGACAATGACATTTTAAAGAGTCTTCTTAATGAAAGTTAGAAGAAAAATGTGCATTCCTTCTTGTGGAAGATTAGACATACACATGGAAGAACCTTCTCGTGGATATTTAGTAGACTCATGGAAGAGCCCTCTAATGGAGGTTTAGTAGACACAAACAAGAACCCTCTCAGGGAAGTTGAAAAGACACATGGAAGAGCCCTCTCAGGGAAGTTGAAAAGACACATGTAAGAGCCCTCTCTCAAATGTTTAGTAGACAAATGGAAGAGACCTCTCATGGCGATTTCGTGGACACATGGTAGAGCCCTCTTTTGGATGTTTTGTAGACAAAGGGAAGAACCCTCTCACTAAGGTTTAGTAGACACAAGGAAGGCCCTCATGTTTATTAGTAGACACATGGAAGAGCCCGTTCAAGGAGGTTTAGTAAACACACAGGAAAGGCCTCTCATAGTTGTTTAGTAGAAACCTGGAAGAACCCTCTCTTGGAATTTTATTAGATACATGGAAGAGCAATATCATTAAGGTTTAGAAGAGAAATGGAAGGGCCCTCTCGTGGAGGGTTAGTAGACACATGGAAGAGTCCTCTCACGGACGTTTTGCAGACACACAGAAGCGCCCTCTCAAGGAAGAGCATCTTCTTGGAAATTTTAGTAGACACATGGAAGAGCCCTCTCTTGGTGGTTTAGAAGACACATGGAAAAGTCCTCTCTTGTAAGTTTAGTAGACACATGGAAAAGTACTCTCATGGAAGTTTAGTAGACACATGGAAACGCTCTTTGGCTTGGAAGTTTAATAGACATACAGAAGAGCCCTCTCATTGTGGTTTAGTAGACACATGGAGGAGACCTCTCTTGGAAGTTTGATAGATACACAGTAGAGCCCTCTCATGGTTATTTAGTAGACACATTAAAGAGTCCTCTCTTGGAATTATATTAGACACATGGAAGAGCACTCCATTGACGTTTAGTAGACACATGGAAGAGCCCTCTCATGGAATTTCAGTAAATAAGTGGAAAATCCCATTCATGTAAGGTTAGAAAACATGTATGAGGCATATTATACAAAGTTAGTAAACATGTGGAATAACTCACCTTTCACAAGTAGGCTCTTCCATGTAGCTACTATCCTTCTATGAGAAAACGCTACAACCTTATAGATGAAGGCTCATTTACTTCTCATGGATGGTTAGTAGACAAGTTGAAGAGCAAAATCATACAAGGTTAGTAGACACATAGCAGAATCTTTTCACGGATGGTTAGTAGATATTTAGAAGAGCACACTCATGTAACGTTAGTAGACACGTGGCAGAATCTACCGGTGAATGTTTAGTAGACACGCGGAAGAGAACAGTCATGGAAAGTTAGTAGACACGTGGCAGAATCTACCCGTAGATGATTAGTAGGCAAACACACAAACAGCCTTTTTTCGGAAGTGTAGAAGATACATGTAACCATTTAAACATTGCATCGTCAAATTATCTATAGTGTCAAAAAATGAAATGCAGTTTATATCTTCTGCTTATTCCTTGTGATTCCTTTATGGTTTTTATTCCGATAAACTTTAAGCTGAAGAGCACAGAACAACAAGATTTTGGCAGAATACCAGAGTTTAAATAGTTAACCCGTTAAAATGAAGCATTCTGCAAGACGTGCTGTTTTGTTGTCTTTCGGACTTCTCGCCCCTCTGATCTGCATGACACAAATGTAGCAGAAGGACCCAGGAGTTGGGTAACAAAGAATTTACAGAGGCCAAAGGTATCACGTTCTTTAAAGAAGATAAAACGCCATTTGTGCAAATTCCTGCTCATTAACGTGAAATGTTTTAAAATATCACCGCCATGCTTACACTTTTTTTTGTTCTTACTATGTTTTCTGTTGCGACCAAGTCATTGCTAATAAGGGGAAACGGTAGACACCTCTTCTGGCCTCCGCTAACAAGTCAACATCAAAATGTTTCCAACTTGAGGCATCTGTTATTATGTTACACTCGATCTGTCTCAGACGTAACGAACGATCCCTCCAGCTTGACACGTATTGATCCGCGATCGGGCATTCTAAAATAAAGCCGCGCTCGTTTCTCTCTGTCTAAACATCACAACATCAATACTTTGCGTTCTCGGAAAAATCTGTCAACCCGAAACCAGGACAAAAAGTTTACTTTTTCGACTATTTATTTCCTTTATTTCCTCCTTTCCTTGCTTTAAGTTACCCATGGGGATCGAGGACGGTTCAGAACAGACACCAAAGAGGAACGTTAGAGCACAGCAAGTCATCGAGATAGAGTTACCGGTTGAGTTTAGGACAGAGAGATCAGACAAACTCTTCAGAGATTTTTTACACTTGCAGCCCATTGAATGAAGTCGAGCTCAGTGTCACAGACAGTGCGGAATTAGCAATTCAAGACGAGGTTCTATTCAGCTGTTTTTTCCTTGTAGAGAAGGAAACCCAATATACAGAGTGTTTTCCATGTGACATGTTTGGGGGCATTAGCAGGGATTATCTTAAAACAATTAATCCCTAAACGCGGGGCTGTCATACAGGTGCATCCTTGTAGGTTTGTTGAAGGTGGTAAATTGTGTAACAACGACACATGGAAAAGAGAAAACGAGCTGAAATGACAAGAATTAAAATAAGTCAAATCAATGGAGTTTACTCTCCGTTACTTAATTAGTTGTGTTGAGTTGATGCCTAAAAGAAATGTGTGTGAAGGTGAAATGCGTCAGTGCCTTTGGGTTCTTTGGTGTCTTAGAGGAAACACTATACTCTTATTCAGATATATGCAGTGCAAGCACAGGCAGTTCTTCAGGGGCGTAACTACCAGGGGTGCAGAGGGTGCCACCGCACCCAGGCCCTTGAGTCAGGGGGGGCACACTCTCCTGCCTGGGCCTGGGGGCTGCCTTTGATATATATATATATAATTATACATTTATTTTATACTTATTTGTGAGTTTTACTTTGGAGCTCTGTGATACACTCATACACACTGCACATTACTGTGAGTTCTATTGCTGTGGAGCTCTGTGATACGCTCATACACACTGCACATTACTGTGAGTTTTATTGCTGTGGATTCTGTGATACGCTCATACACACTGCACATTACTGTAAGTGTTATTGCTGTGAAGTTCTGTGATACGTTCATACACACTGCATATTACTGTGCTTTTTATTGCTGTGAAGTTTTGTGATACGTTCATACACACTGCACATTACTGTGCGTTTTACTGCTGTGCAGCTTTGTGATATGTTCATATACCCTGCACATTACTGTGAGTTTTATTGCTGTGGAGCTCTTTGAGATACACATAGTGCACATTACATTAAAAATGGGATAGACTGAGGAGATAATAGTGAACCTGGAAAAAATGGGACACTGTCTGAAGTCAACATGCTGGGGGGACCCGTTATGGTTCCTGCACCTGGGCCCTGAGGTTTCTAGTTACGCCTCTGTCTTTGCTGGTCTGTTCAGTAACAGAACTGTGAAAGGGACAAAGGTCATCCATTGACACTTAACCCCTTCACTGCCAAGAGCAATCTAGATTTCAAAGGCACCTGCAAGGGCCCAAGGTCAAGTTAAGTTGATCTGGTGTTATTCTGGTGAAATGCAAATTTATTGCAAACAAAATATGTTTGCAAATGTGTTCCAAATGTTGTCCCCATAGTTTCAGCACGTCGGACACGTCACCTGAGGTGCTGAAGCTGTTTGAACAGCTGGGATTCTGTGTCTGAAATGCAGAGCCTCAATTGATTGTAAACAGAGTCCAAGCGGCAGTAGCACTATTTGATCAGCAGATGGCAACGTCTGCCTGTCAAATAGTACATACAGTATGGGAATTTGCTGTAGGGATTCCTCTGCAAATTTCTATTGTATGGCTAATGCAACATGCTTTTCCATAACACCACTAGTTCCTGAAAGTGATTTTATGGAAAAGCACCTGGTAGTGAAAGGGTTAAAGGAATACTACCATTAACAATAGCTGTAACTAGACCACTTGAGCATTACAAAAAAAACACATCAAAAAACACTATAAAGCACATTATAAAGCACATTATGAAACACGTTATAAAACACATGCTGCTGTTTTTTTTCTTCTTTATTTGAAGTAATTGCATGTAAAAATGAAAAATAAAGTTAGGTTTTTATCTCCTGTTTCCATTTTGTGGATTGTTCCCCTGATGCAACAGTTACCAAAATCTTATGGCAAGTCTCACTTTACAGCTTTGGTATATGATAAAACTGTAGTGAAGAGGCACTGGGATGGTAGAGGGAATGTTTAAGCAAAGCTGCAGGGGATCTATAGTGTTGTCTAGGCTACCCTATATAAGAGATGAATGAGGTCTGATAATGGGCTTCCAACACTTTATCCCCTTAAGGACCGAGGACGTACCATGTACGTCATTGCAGCGGGTCTCTCTTAGACCCGCTGACGTACATGGTACGTCCTGCCGTTTTTTGAGCGCTGGAAGCGATCGGATCGCTTCCAGCAGCTCAAACGCCATTGCAGGCTGCCTGGGAGTCCAGGCAGCCGTGCAATGGCGTTTAGAAGTGCCGGGGCACCATGTGATCGCTCCCCGGGAGCGATCAACACCGGTTTCACCGGAGAGGTGCCCGGCACTTCTAGAGAGCGCTGGAAGCGATCAGATCGCTTCCAGCTGCTCTGAGTATATTACAAGGATGCCTCGACATCGAGGCATCCTTGCAATATGCTTACCTGCCGCCGGTCCGTCAGTGATCGCTCCCCCGAGCGATCACTTCCGGTAGCGGCAGGAAGTACTGAGTGCCACGAGGTATCGTGGCACTCAGTACAAAAACGATCACATCAGTGATCAGGTGCTCTGCTGGGTGCCTCGAGGGATCAAGGCACCCAGCAGAGTAAAAAAAAGTGTAAAAAAAAGTGAAAAAAAAGTGAAAAAAAAGTAAAATAAAAATAAAAATAAATAAAATAAACTGACGGTTAGGGTTAGGGTTAGGGTTAGGGTTAGGGTTAGGGGTAGGGTTAGGGTTAGGGGTAGGGGTAGGGTTAGGGGTAGGGTTAGGGGTAGGGTTAGGGTTAGGGGTAGGGTTAGGGGTAGGGTTAGGGTTAGGGTTAGGGGTAGGGTTAGGGGTAGGGTTAGGGTTAGGGTTAGGGTTAGGGGTAGGGTTAGGGGTAGGGTTAGGGTTAGGGTTAGGGTTAGGGTTAGGGGTAGGGTTAGGGGTAGGGTTAGGGGTAGGGTTAGGGGTAGGGGTAGGGTTAGGGTTAGGGTAGGGTTAGGGGTAGGGTTAGGGTTCTAAGGGCAGGGTCATCTTGGGGCTGAGTGGGATGTTCCTAGCCTGCCTCATCAGAGAGGCAGGCTAGCAACATCCAATCAGAAGTTAGAAAAAATCAAAATAAAAATTTCTAATTTGTCAGGTCAGGTCAATATTTTGTAAATATTGGCTCTGACCTCTGTGATTCTCCCTCCCTCTCCTCACTTGTGTTTTGGTGAGCGAGAGAGAGAGATCAGATTTGACAGGTTAGAGATTTTAGTGAGATTTAGTGAGATTAGAAAAATTGAGGCAGATTTAGAGAGATTTTAGGGAGATTTAGAAGAATTGAGGCAGGTTTAGAGGGATTTAGAGAGATTTAGGTGTTTATTTGTTTTCTTGTGAAACCCAACGGTTCTTCTAAGAACCAACAATCCGCTTATATATATATAATAATTATAAAATTTATAATCTATTATATATAATGTCTGAGAGGGTGTACAGCGCCGAGGAGGCATATGCCATCCTGGCGTCAGAATCTGAGGCATCTGCGTCAGACTCAGACCCTCATTTCGACCCCGCTAACTGCTCAGAGACGTCGCTAGATACATTATCTACTGGCTCTGCTGATGTATCTAGTGATGTTCTGATGCAGATCCTGGTCACACCTGCCAGCAGGAGACGCACAGCTCCAGCTGAGGAGTGGGTAGTGCCTCATCGCCAGAGGCCAGATATCCCTCCTTTCACGGCAAATCCTGGCATCAATATTGATGTTGCAGGATTTACCGCCACACAGTTTTTGCAGGTGTTTATGGGGATGATTTGTTGGGCCACATTGTGGCCCAATCAAATCTGTATGCCCATCAGCATTGTGCTGCGAAGCCAGACTCCTACTTGGCAAGGCAGCAATGGACCCCGCTAGATGTGCCAGAATTTCTGAATTTCTGGGCACTTACTATGCTGAGGGCATCATAAAGAAGCCCTCAATTCGCTCCTACTGGAGCAGTAGCCCCATCTGCTCTACCCCCATTTACCCCAATCAATGTCACGTAGAAGGTATGAAAACATTTTGCGTTTCATGCACTTCAGTGACAACAGCCTGTGCCCCCCTAGAGAGCATCCCCAGTTTGACAGGCACCAGACTTTTACATTTTATTCGTACATTTTTATGTTCTACAATTGGTGCTGTATTTTGCCAAAATCTTTGCACACCTATGCATGGGGGGCATGGGTGTACTCAGGAGATCTTGCAGAAAACAACCTGGAGAGTTTTCATGCAGTAACAACAACAGTGTCTCCTAAATCACAGTCCAAATCTAATGTGGGCGTAAAAATCTGAAAATTGAAAAATTACCGCCACACACCTTCTCAAATGTTTTGGGCTAAAACCGTTGCATCCATGGCATCAAAGCACTCCATATGCAATACCTTGGGGTGTCAACATAACAAATATAAACAATTTTCTGGCAATAATTCAAACTGGGGTATGCGGTAGACCCAAAACCAAAGATAGGCCTAGCTGAAGAAATAATCTCAATTTCAACTCTAATGACAAAGTCATAAAAATTGTATTTGAACCTTCCCAAAATCCTGGCAAACCTATGCATGGGGGGCATGGGTGTACTCAGGAGACCTTGCAGAAAACAACCTGGAGAGTTTTCATGCAGTTACAAACAACAGTGTCTCCTAAATCACAGTCCAAAACTGATGTGGGTGTGAAAATGAAAAATGACCACCAAACTGTATCCAATTTATTTGGAGCAAACGGATGCATCCATAGCATAAAAACACTCCATTTACAATACTTTGGGGTGTTAGCTTACCAAATATATGCACGTTCATAAAACTGGGGTATGTAAAAAGGCCCCTAAAAAGAATATAAGCAAAGAAGATACTGTATGTCAAATTAGAAAATTGACAAGCACATGTCAAAGATTGGCGTAGCACCAAAAACAACAGAACAAATCTATATATGGGTGGTATCAATTTACTCAGAAGATGTTGCTGAACATATTTTGGGGTGTTTTTTGGCAGTAACCCATAACTGGATTTGACAATTCATGCCTAAAGTACAATGTGTGTGAAAAAATAACCCAAATAGTGACTACCTGAAAGTTTGACATAGAGCTAGTGCATGGAAAGTGTTAAATACAACTCTTTGAAGCACCCCAGGGTGTGCCCTTTCTAAAAATATATTGTTTGATGGGGGTAAATTACTTTGGCCGGCTTCAAAAATGTCCCAAATAGGACATGGGTGCATGATGACGAAATGTGAAAATTCCAAGTTGGAAAACTGAAATGCGCACCCCCCAAATAAGGCCTATTAGCCCCAAATGACCAGACATACCTATACATGGGTGGTATCAATTTACTCAGAAGATGTTGCTGAACATATTTTGGGGTGTTTTTTGGCAGTAACCCATAACTGGATTTGACAATTCATGCCGAAAGTACAATGTGTGTGAAAAAATAACACAAAAAGTGACTACCTGAAAGTTTGACATAGAGCTAGTGCATGGAAAGTGTTAAAATACAACTCTTTGAAGCACCCTAGGGTGTGCCCTTTCTAAAAATATATGGTTTGATGGGAGTAAATTACTTTGGCCGGCTTCAAAAATGTCCCAAATAGGACATGGGTGCATGATGACGAAATGTGAAAATTCCAAGTTGGAAAACTGAATGCGCACCCCCCAATAAGGCCTATTAGCCCCAAATGACCCGACATACCTATAAATGGGTGGTATCAATTTACTCAGAAGATGTTGCTGAACATTTTTAGGGTGTTTTTTGGCAGTAACCCATAACTGGATTTGACAATTCATGCCTAAAGTACAATGTGTGTGAAAAAATAACACAAAAAGTGACTACCTGAAAGTTTGACATAGAGCTAGTGCATGGAAAGTGTTAAAATACAACTTTGAAGCACCCTAGGGTGTGCCCTTTCTAAAAATATATGGTTTGATGGGGGTAAATTACTTTGGCCGGCTTCAAAAATGTCCAAATAGGACATGGGTGCATGATGACGAAATGTGAAAATCCAAGTTGGAAAACTGAAATGCGCACCCCCCAAATAAGGCCTATTAGCCCCAAATGACCCAACATACCTATACATGGGTGGTATCAATTTACTCAGAAGATGTTGCTGAACATATTTTGGGGTGTTTTTTGGCAGTAACCCATAACTGGATTTGACAATTCATGCCTAAAGTACAATGTGTGTGAAAAAATAACACAAAAAGTGACTACCTGAAAGTTTGACATAGAGCTAGTGCATGGAAAGTGTTAAAATACAACTCTTTGAAGCACCCCAGGGTGTGCCCTTTCTAAAAATATATGGTTTGATGGGGGTAAATTACTTTGGCCGGCTTCAAAAATGTCCAAATAGGACATGGGTGCATGATGACGAAATGTGAAAATTCCAAGTTGGAAACTGAAATGCGCACCCCCCAAATAAGGCCTATTAGCCCCAAATGACCCGACATACCTACATGGGTGGTATCAATTTACTCAGAAGATGTTGCTGAACATATTTTGGGGTGTTTTTTGGCAGTAACCCATAACTGGATTTGACAATTCATGCCTAAAGTACAATGTGTTGAAAAAATAACCCAAAAAGTGACTACCTGAAAGTTTGACATAGAGCTAGTGCATGGAAAGTGTTAAAAACAACTCTTTGAAGCACCCTAGGGTGTGCCCTTTCTAAAATATATGGTTTGATGGGGGTAAATTACTTTGGCCGGCTTCAAAAATGTCCCAAATAGGACATGGGTGCATGATGACGAAATGTGAAAATTCAAGTTGGAAACTGAAATGCGCACCCCCCAAATAAGGCCTATTAGCCCCAAATGACCCGACATACCTATACATGGGTGGTATCAATTTACTCAGAAGATGTTGCTGAACATATTTTGGGGTGTTTTTTGGCAGTAACCCATAACTGGATTTGACAATTCATGCTTAAAGTACAATGTGTGTGAAAAAATAACACAAAAAGTGACTACCTGAAAGTTTGACATAGAGCTAGTGCATGGAAAGTGTTAAAATACAACTCTTTGAAGCACCTCTGGGTGTGCCTTTCTAAAAATAATGGTTTGCATGGGGGTAAATTACTTTGGCCGGCTTCAAAAATGTCCCAAATAGGACATGGGTGCATGATGACGAATGTGAAAATTCCAAGTTGGAAAACTGAAATGCGCACCCCCCAAATAAGGCCTATTAGCCCCAAAATGACCGACATACCTATACATGGGTGGTATCAATTTACTCAGAAGATGTTGCTGAACATATTTTGGGGTGTTTTTTGGCAGTAACCCATAACTGGATTTGACAATTCATGCCTAAAGTACAATGTGTGAAAAAATAACACAAAAAGTGACTACCTGAAAGTTTGACATAGAGCTAGTGCATGGAAAGTGTTAAAAACAACTCTTTGAAGCACCCCAGGGTGTGCCCTTTCTAAAATATATGGTTTGGGTGGGTAAATTACTTTGGCCGGCTTCAAAAATGTCCCAAATAGGACATGGGTGCATGATGACGAAATGTGAAAATTCCAAGTTGGAAAACTGAAATGCGCACCCCCCAATAAGGCCTATTAGCCCCAAATGACCCGACATACCTATACATGGGTGGTATCAATTTACTCAGAAGATGTTGCTGAACATATTTTGGGGTGTTTTTTGGCAGTAACCCATAACTGGATTTGACAATTCATGCCTAAAGTACAATGTGTGTGAAAAAATAACACAAAAAGTGACTACCTGAAAGTTTGACATAGAGCTAGTGCATGGAAAGTGTTAAACAACTCTTTGAAGCACCCTAGGGTGTGCCCTTTCTAAAAAAATATGGTTTGATGGGGGTAAATTATTTTGGCCGGCTTCAAAAATGTCCCAAATAGGACATGGGTGCATGATGACGAAATGTGAAAATTCCAAGTTGGAAAACTGAAATGCGCACCCCCCAAATAAGGCCTTTTAGCCCCCAAATGACCCGACATACCTATACTTGGGTGGTATCAATTTACTCAGAAGATGTTGCTGAACATATTTTGGGGTGCTTTTGGGCAGTAAACCTTAAAGTTCACAGTACATGTATTCTTAAATTGCGTTCAAAAAAAAAATCACCAAATTTTTTTTTTTTCTCAACTTTGGCATAGATTTGTGGTAAAATGGTTTGCATGGAAAGAGTCAAAATACCCCAAGTTTAATACCTTGATTTGTGTACTTTAAAAAAATATGTATATGTGGAGGGTTATTCAGGATTAGTGACAGATATCAGTGTTACAATGTCACTAGCACTAGTTTTGAAAATAAACTCTTTGGAAATGGCAAAGTGCTACTTGCACTTATTGTTGCATAAAATAAGGAAAAAAGCGAGGAATATGTAAACATTGGGTATTGCTAAACTCAGTACTAAATTTAGAAACTACTAAGTAATTAATTTTTTTTGACGGTTGTTGATACATAGAGAATTTTTGGGGTCAAGTTCGAAAAAGTGGTGTTTTCAATTTTTGTGTCATATTTCACAATATTTTTTTTATTTAGTAAATTATTTTTTTATAGTAAATTTATATGAAATGATGAAAAAATGGTATCTTTATAAAGTCCATTTAGTGACGAGAAAAAACAGTGTAAAATATGTGTGGGTTACATAAACGAGTAAGAGGAAAATTTGACGTAAACACTAAGAGCGCAGAAACGTAAAAACAGCAGCGGTCACGAACGGACGGATTCGTGTAAAACCGCCCGGTCACTAAGGGGTTAATATACGCCCTTGTGATATCCTTTACATACAGTCCACACACGTAATCTTAATGAGTCAGCTTTCTGAACGTCTGACCCATTTACTCCATTCTATGGCCAAAGCCACACAGTGAGGAACAAGTGATGGAAAGATACAACACAAAATATCACACAATGGATGCGCCCAGTGACACATACAGAGTAAAATATCACACAATGGATGCACCCAGTGACACATATAGAGGAAAATATCACACAATGGATGCATCCAGTGACACATATAGAGGAAAATATCACACAATGGATGCGCCCAGTGACACATATAGAGGAAAATATCACACAATGGATGCGCCCAGTGACACATATAGAGGAAAATATCACACAATGGATGCACCCAGTGACACAGAGGAAAATATCACACAATAGATGCACCCAGTGACACATATAGAGGAAAATATCACACAATGGATGCACCCAGTGACACAGAGGAAAATATCACACAATGGATGCACCCAGTGACACATATAGAGGAAAATATTTTAGTAACTAAAAGGACATCAGAAAAACAGAGCACATGTAAGATATCAGCAACATCAAATAAACACAATAAGGACATTGCATTTTTTGATGCTACTGGCCCTTTAAAGGTAAAATATTTCACCCACAGCTGAAGAAACTGTAAATTTTACAGAAAAAAAGTAAGATGTTGGATTCGATGCCTGAAGATGTTTCATTTTCTACTAGAAAAAAATGGATATTTTTACCACAGCAGAAATAAGGGAAAAATGCAAATATCTGTTTGTTTTCTGTTTGTGGAAGAAGCACCAGCTCAATGTAATACAAACATATGATGTATTCACAGAGATACACATGAGGTCAGGGGATTTTGAAGCTAATTTTCTATTTACTTTAAGAAACATGTTAACGAGAGAGAGAGTAAACTGCACATTGTTTTTTTCCCTTTTGGCACAAGAGTATCTTAACTGCTCTTTTTTCCCCAGAAAGTCAGGTAGATCTTTTCTGAAATATTGAACGTGCCCGCTTTCAGTCCACGTCTTTGCTTACAGATGGAAAATGTTAGCTCTGGTTTACAGAGCATGGCCCAGTTTCCTGTAACACAGCAGAGGTTTCAGAAATCTGTCATTTAAGACCTGTGTCTATTCTGGAGCCAATACCGTAATCTACAAGCAATGTGATACAAAACAAGGAATGTGGCATTAGCAGCCAGGATCGGAAAATCCCTGTTTAGCGCGATTGCTGCCAAATCTTCTCATTTATTGCAGACAAACCGATTTGGAAGGTTACATGTGACTCGAGAGATAATTCGATAAATTCAAGGTCGGCCACTTGGAATGAGTTTGGCCACTATCTTCGATCGACGTTTCTGTAAGAGACAGATAATGTTGCACACAAAAATTCTCTCATGGTCAACATGTGTTCTCACATTGACTCAGAGCATTCATGCATGACATTGGAATAATTACAACTTGTACCTTTATCTGTCTGATCTGTAGAACCAGACGAATGGTCCATCACCTGGGTTCATGTTGGTTATCAGATGTTCAGACGCACAACAATGGGGATAATAAATCTACCTGGCTAAATGTTCAAAGAAAACAGTTCCTTGAAAAACATTTACACTGTTCTTCAACATTTAAACCAAAATTTTGTAAGAAATTTGCTTGTGACTAGCTATTCTGGTTGGTTGGTTGTTGTGTTGCTTGGTTTATTGGTTTGTTGGTTCATTGGATGGTTTGTTGGTTGCTTGGTTGGTTTATTGGTTGGTTGGTTGCTTGGTTGGTTGGTTTGTCGGTTGGTTGGTTGCTTACTTGCTTACTTGCTTGGTTTGTCGGTTTGTTGGTTGGTTTGTCGGTTGGTTGGTTGCTTGGTTTGTCGGTTGGTTGGTTTGTCGATTGGTTGGTTGCTTGCTTGGTTGGTTTGTCAGTTGGTTGGTTGGTTGCTTGGTAGTTTTGTTTGTCTGTTGGTTGCTTGATTGTTTGGTTGGTTTGTTGGTTGGTTGGCTGTTTTTGCTTGGATGGTTTGTTGGTTGCTTCGTTGGTTGGTTGGTTGGTTGCTTCATTGGTTGGTTTCTCGGTTGGTTGCTTGCTTGGTTGGTTTGTCGGTTTATTGGTTGGTTGGTTTGTCAGTTGGTTGCTTGCTTGCTTGCTTGGTTTGTCGGTTGGTTGGTTTGTCGGTTGGTTGGTTTGTCGGTTGGTTGGTTGCTTGCTTGGTTGGTTTGTCAGTTGGTTGGTTGCTTGGTTTGTTTGTCAGTTGGTTGCTTGATTGTTTGGTTGGTTTGTTGGTTGGTTGGCTGTTTGGTTGCTTGGATGATTTGTTGGTTCCTTGGCTGGTTGGTTTTAGCTTGGTTGGTTTGTTGGTTGGTTGGTTTGTTGGTTGGCTGCTTGTCTGGTTCAATATGGGTGTCTGAAGATGAAAGTGAGAATAGAGAGTGCTCAGTGGGCAATGTATAAAGATGGGAAATAATTTATAAATTTCACAAAACTTGACCAGTTCTGAATGGTAAAAAAGAGTATGAGCAGTAAACGCATATATATATTCTGCACAAATAGTTCAGAATTTTTGTGATAATGTGCTGGAAAAGACTTTACGCAGCCACTCAAAGCCATCAAATGCTGTGACATTGCATGAGCTTATCAACACGATGCTGCGGCGAATGCGTGACGCAATCACCGCAAAAGCGACACAACCAAATATTACAGGGTGTGAGTTTTTTGGGCCATGCTGTTACTTTGGTTTTTTTGTTTCCCCTCAATATTTTCATGTTATTTCCAGTATTTTCCAAAGATTCAGTGGTTGGAGAAAGACATGACACCCTATCTTGCTGACTTTGAAGGACAGTGAAAATCTGTAGCTGCAGAAGAATATCACCGCATACCTGGGGCCGGAACATACTTCTCCATGGGTAGCATGAATTACATTGAGTATCAGCAGCTGTAGGACCTGAAGCACCCTCACCATTGCAAGTCTACCATACATCATAACAATAGCACCACGAAGGCCATTTTTTGTTGTTGCATTTCTCTATTTAAAGCATCAGATTAATGTAATCGTATCCTCTTCTTCCTGAGGAGAGCTTATCAGGCAAGTCGCAAAAGCCATAATGCTTTTTTTTATGGCATAAACAAAAAAAAAATCCCAAAACGACCCTATATCTTGAGAATATTTCCAAATCTCATGTCTATGAGTAATTAAATCTCAAAGCTATTCCAGGTGGTCAGGATTTCGTGAAAAAGCTTAATCGAATTTCATGCAAAAGTCTGCTATTTTACCACTTTTCTGTTCATAAAAAGTGATATTTCTTCACGAGCATCAGCCAGGGCTCGCTCAAATAAAATTTGTAAAGAATTTGATACGGGTTTGTACTTTACACAGAAATCCCGCGTCTCCTGTGAAAACATTCTGCTCAAATCTTATATTCTGTGGTTATAAAAAGGAGAAAGTAGTATTTTCGGATTCTTCTGAATAATCCAGTTTATTTATTTATTACTAGTAGACGTAGACCAGTGATAGATTCTAGATACAAACAAGACTTTACAATATGGGACAAACATGCTACTAGGTCAGGGTAATATAAACAATCACAAAAAGCAGATTTTGTGTATTTATCAATAGTAGACATTTTTTAATCATACAGTGAATAGTAAAAAATATTCATAGATGTGTTAATCCCACAATAAATTAATTTTAATGCAGTTTTCTGAGATTTATGGTTTCCAAGTACATGTTTATTAATTATTCTTCAAAGAAGTGTAAGTACATTCACCCTTTCGCTGCTGAGCCATTTCACGCCTCTGTGCTGAGGTCATTTTTACCGGTTTCGCTCATCATGTTTAACCGCGTTTTGAAGAATTATTTTATTATGTGACCCAGACATATTATATATCGTTCTTTCCGGCAGACTCGGCAGATTCATAATATATCATTATTATATGTATACGTCATGTCCTGTCTGTATATTATAACAAAAAATGCAATAAAATTTGAATTTTCAAACATTTGCAATGTGTAAAGTGGTTTTTTTCACATTTTAACATGCGAGCATTTGCGGTTATATTTTCTATGGGTTGCACTTGTTAAAAAAATTAGAAATGGGGTCTCGCTACATTTTTTTGGGGGGAAAATTATAAAATTTTTAACAAACGCACCCCATACAAAAATCGTTAGTGCAGCATCATTGTTCACATTATAATTGAAATGGGAACAATATTGCTGCATTAACAAAACAAAAACAAAAAACATTTTTTATTTTTTTTAATTTTTTAAATATTTTTTAAATATTTTTATTTTTTATTTATTTTTTGTTACATTTTACATGGTCATGTTTGGTATCGTTGGAAAGGCCATGCTCTGGCTGATCCAACGATACTAAACGTTAACCCCTAGCTGCCACGGATCGGGAGATAGGGGTTCATTGGAACCCCCTATCTCCACCATTGGTGGCAGCTAGGGGTTAACTCCAGGACTGACATCATCGCGCTATGCGCAATGACGCCAGTCATCATGGGGAGTTCCCGGAAGCTTGGCCGACATCCAAGATGTCGGCCAGCTCCGGGAGAGGATCACGATCCGGCGCTTTTTGGCACCGAATCGTGATCCGGCCCCCAAGGGATTAAAGCCTGGCACCGTTTGGAAGGGCAGGCTGTGCCCTTCCAGACGATGCCTGCCTTTATTCGCTGGCCCCAGGCGATTGGGAGGGAGAGAGGTCCTCCCCCTCCCTTTCAGGCACCTCCTCCGCACTCGCGGGGCGGGCACCTGAAATAGATGTCATTGCGCCAGCGCGATGACATCTATTGGTCCCGCCAGGATGTCCAAGATGACAGCCCGCACCGGGGGGGGGGCCAGCAATCGTCCGGAATCCCGACCGATTGCTGCCTCCTGTGCTAGGACGCGCTCAGCGTGTCCATAGCACAGGAGCTGCACTTGGCAGGATGGGCTAAGCGCGTCCTTAGCAGCCAAGTGGTTAAAGGGATCCTTTATTGAAAATAGAGTTCCCTTTTTTGTCATTTTTCTTTGCACAGCCCCTATCCCATTAGTTTCTTTTTAAAAATTCTATTTTTAGTTGTTTTTAGTTGAAGCTTTACAGTGCAATTTGCGCTCCTATACAATTTGTGTAGTATAGGTGCTGCAAATTGTACAGCGCTGTTTCTCTCTGATCTTGGCTATGTTTACTCTAGTGTGTGATACTTGGTCTCCCTCTGATCTTGGCTATGTTTACTCGTTTCTGTGATGTTCTGTTTCTCTCTGATCTTGGCTATGTTTACTCTAGTGTGTGATACTTGAGGCCTGTTCAATACCTCAGCAGCTGCTGAATTGCTGCAGCGCAGCAATTCAGTTTGCTGCAGCAGTGTCGTTGAACCCTTTGGATGCGAATTTTGAATCCAAAATGGCCAACGATTTCTTAATGAAAAGTTCAGATTGTTTTTCGGATCACTCGGACAAAATATAATAAAGAGAAGCAGTCAGCACAATTCCGTTTTGTTTGCACACACCACAAATGATAGTTTTTAATGAATAAACGTTATGTTTACTTCTGAAACAATATATAAATTGAACTGTAATATATGTCTATGTGCAGGGGGAAATAATAAATAAATATTTTGTGCTTTGGTGAACAAAAACCTCAAAATTAACATTGCTGTACGGAATTATTACTTGCTTCGAGGCGGCGGCCATCTTGCTGTACGGCATGGTTACTTGCTTCATGGCGGCGGCCATCTTTAAAACGTCCCACTCAGCATCTCCTCGGGTCGCTGCAAGTGCTAGGTTAGCACTGCTGAGCGCTGAGCGGTTGAACGGCGTTCAATGGCAAGTTGCTAACTTAGCACTTGCAGCGGCTGAGGTATTGAACAGGCCTCTGGTCTCCCTCTGATCTTGGCTATGTTTACTCTAGTGTATGATACTCGGTCTCCCTCTGATCTTGGCTATGTTTACTCTAGTGTGTGATACTCGGTCTCCCTCTGATCTTGGCTACGTTTACTCTAGTGTATGATACTCAGTCTCCCTCTGATCTTGGCTACGTTTACTCGATTGCGTGATACTCCGTTTCCTTCTGACTTTGGCTGCGTTTACTCTTTTGTGTGATACTCTGTCGCCCTTAGCCTTTGGCTACGTGTACTATTCAGTATGTTTGCTATTGGGTTTGTTTGTTCTTCTTTGCCCTGTTTGGCAATATTGTGCCACGTTGGTTTCTCTGTTTATATCCGGCCACACAAAGAACCGGAGGCGAGGATTAGTTGTGTGTGTGTATACATTCACTGCATGTCAGGCCTCTCCTCTGTTGCCATTATTGCGAAGCCGAGCAGTATTAAGACTGGCAGCGCACTGTAAAAGGGTCTCGGTTTTTAATTTGGGTTTTGCCAGAGACATACAGGAACCATTACATCCTCTCTGTATCACATTTTCATGCTCCATGTTTAACCTGCTTTTCCTCTGCACATTATCCAGTAATTAGTTGTAGATCAATGTATCAGACGACACTTTAATACACATCACTCTACACTAGTTACAATGTGACATTCAGAGATGTTTTTTCATATTTTTTTAATTCCTTCGGACATTTTCTATCATTTTCGTTTGTGTGATCACTGACAACTTAAAAAGAGAAAATTAAGACAAATTTTTTTGCCTTTAATTCTGGGAATGTGCGGTCATCGTCGACTGAGAGGCCAAGGATGTGACAAGGTCAGACACGACTTCCTGTACAATTAACCAAGCCAAACCAAACAGAACAGACAAAACAAAAACATCAGGTCGGAGCTCATCCAGACCCCTGGCATGGGGTACGATTTCATCATTACCCACAGGACGTCCTCAGTCGTGGGTTTGAGGACACCTGCAGGGGATCAGCACCTGCTGACAGTGTGCCGTGTGCATCCTCGCTAACTAGCACCACTGGGACACAATGTTTTCATGTAATGAAGGACCATTTTAAAAACGTCCATTCCCCGGAGGCTCAAAAAAAAAGCTACTATAGACCACAGACCCATCAAAACGTTCAAGTCTTAATGGCAGCCAATCAAAGCAAGCGGTGCAGGCTGGACGGGCTATTGGATTTCTAAAGGAAAAATGAAAATAAATTTTGGAAACTTACTACTTTTGCTAAAATTATTTTTAATTTCCTGATAAAGTAACAAATCTTGTTTTTCATCTTAAATTTACCTGTACGGACCGAACATTTAAGGGGGTTATTCACTAACCTCCACTTTTGGCCCAGAATTACAGTGAATGGTGAATTTCCCCGTTTGGTGCAATTTTTAGGCAATTCGTCTTTTCACAAGGCTGTCAATACACAGATACAGACAAATTGACAGTGAAATACTGTGCCGTTCGCTGGCATTACACGGCACAATAATTGCCACATAGAAGGCTACTGTGTCTTCTATTCACAAATAAATGCTGAACTGCACCGAAATGCTGGTAAAATGCCCTGATTTTCGGTGTTTCAAGTCGACAGGTTTAACCAGGCCAATCCCACATATCCATTGTAATAAATGGAATGTCTTTTTTATTTTTAATTTGTGCAAAACCCCAATATATGCCTGTGTTTGTATGTGTGTATGTGCATATGAGTGTTTGTGTGTATGTGCTCTCATGTATATATTTGTGAGTTTGTATGTGTGCTGATGAGTGTGAGTTTGTATGTGTGCCGATGAGTGTGTGTGTTTGTATGTGTGCCGATGAGTGTGTGTGTTTGTATGTGTGCTGATGAGTGTGTGTGTTTGTATGTGTGCTGATGAGTGTGTGTGTTTGTATGTGTGCTGATGAGTGTGTGTGTTTGTATGTGTGCCGATGAGTGTCTGTGTTTGTATGTGTGCTGATGAGTGTGTGTGTTTGTATGTGTGCTGATGAGTGTGTGTGTTTGTATGTGTGCCGATGAATGTGTGTGTTTGTATGTGTGCTGATGAGTGTGTGTGTTTGTATGTGTGCCGATGAGTGTGTGTGTTTGTATGTTTGCTGATGAGTGTGTGTGTTTGTATGTGTGCCGATGAGTGTGTGTGTTTGTATGTGTGCTGATGAGTGTGTGTGTTTGTATGTGTGCTGATGAGTGTGTGTGTTTGTATGTGTGCCGATGAGTGTGTGTGTTTGTATGTGTGCCGATGAGTGTGTGTGTTTGTATGTGTGCCGATGAGTGTGTGTGTTTGTATGTGTGCTGATGAGTGTGTGTGTTTGTATGTGTGCTGATGAGTGTGTGTGTTTGTATGTGTGCTGATGAGTGTGTGTGTTTGTATGTGTGCCGATGAGTGTGTGTGTTTGTATGTGTGCTGATGAGTGTGTGTGTTTGTATGTGTGCTGATGAGTGTGTGTGTTTGTATGTGTGCCGATGAGTGTGTGTGTTTGTATGTGTGCTGATGAGTGTGTGTGTTTGTATGTGTGCTGATGAGTGTGTGTGTTTGTATGTGTGCTGATGTAAATGTATGTGTACGGTTGTTTGCATGTGTGCGATGTCTATATGTGTGTTTGTATGTGTTTAGGTATATGTGAGTGTGTGTGTGTGTGTGATTTTATGTGTGCTGATGTATATGTGTGTGCTTATATGTGTGTGTGTGCTGATGTATGTGCTCTTGTATGTGTGCTGATGTATATGTGTGTGTATTTGTAAATGTGATGATGTATATGTGTGGAAATGTGTGTGTGTGTATGTGTGTTTGTTGATGTGCATGTGTTTGTGTGCGTGTGTGTGTATGTATGTGTGTGGGTGTGCAGGTGTTTGTGTGCGTGTGTGTGTATGTATGTGTGTGGGTGTGCAGGTGTTTGTGTGCGTGTGTGTGTATGTATGTGTGTGTGTTATGCTTTTTAGTTAGAGGCATTAGAGAGAAGTTGTTGGTTGCATTGTTGTGATGTGGGGTAACAGGCAGGTTTTACCCGCTCGCGGGGCTGTGTTGCGTTAGTCCAATTTGACTCGACTTGTCAGCAGCGCATTTTCCCGCGTGAATCTCTGGAGGATTTTTTATCCCTGGGCTGGATTAAGACGCTTCCTATTTTCCCTTCATTGGAGGGTTAGGGTCACGTAGACAGAGGAAAACCTTTTAAAACAAGCAGAGGGATTTCATGAAATCCTGCAGGATAATTAAACATCTTAAACTTCACACAGGCCTCTCCCTGATAACCAGATGTTATTCTTCTTTAACTGCGTACACATAAAACTAAGCACTAGCATTATCATTATAGAGTGTGTTTATACTTATCTGTCTAAACATCATCTAAATATCTGTGACACACAGACACCGCACATTACTGTGAGTTTTATTGCTGTGGAGCTCTGTGACACACAGACACCGCACATTACTGTGAGTTTTATTGCTGTGGAGCTCTGTGGCACACAGACACTGCACATTACTGTGAGTTTTATTGCTGTGGAGCTCTGTGGCACACAGACACTGCACATTACTGTGAGTTTTATTGCTGTGGAGCTCTGTGACACACAGACACTGCACATAACTGTGAGTTTTAATGCTGTGGAACTCTGTGGCACACAGACACCGCACATTACTGTGAGTTTTATTGCTGTGGAGCTCTGTGGCACACAGACACCGCACATTACTGTGAGTTTTATTGCTGTGGAGCTCTGTGGCACACAGACACCGTACATTACTGTGAGTTTTATTGCTGTGGAGCTCTGTGACACACAGACACCGCACATTACTGTGAGTTTTATTGCTGTGGAGCTCTGTGGCACACAGACACTGCACATTACTGTGAGTTTTATTGCTGTGGAGCTCTGTGGCACACAGACACTGCACATAACTGTGAGTTTTAATGCTGTGGAGCTCTGTGGCACACAGACACCGCACATTACTGTGAGTTTTATTGCTGTGGAGCTCTGTGGCACACAGACACCGCACATTACTGTGAGTTTTATTGCTGTGGAGCTCTGTGGCACACAGACACCGTACATTACTGTGAGTTTTATTGCTGTGGAGCTCTGTGACACACAGACACCGCACATTACTGTGAGTTTTATTGCTGTGGAGCTCTGTGGCACACAGACACCGCACATTACTGTGAGTTTTATTGCTGTGGAGCTCTGTGGCACACAGACACTGCACATAACTGTGAGTTTTAATGCTGTGGAGCTCTGTGGCACACAGACACCGCACATTACTGTGAGTTTTATTGCTGTGGAGCTCTGTGGCACACAGACACCGCACATTACTGTGAGTTTTATTGCTGTGGAGCTCTGTGACACACAGATACCGCACAGTACTGTGAGTTTTATTGCTGTGGAGCTCTGTGGCACACAGACACCGCACATTACTGTGAGTTTTATTGCTTGGAGCTCTGTGATACACGGACACCGCACATTACTATGAGTTGCTTTGCTGTAGAGTTCTGTGATACTCTCTCACACACTGCACATTACTGTGAGTTTTATTTCTGTGGAGCTCTGTGATACGCTCATACACAATGCACAATATTGTGAATTTTATTGCTGGGAAGCTCTGTGGCACACAGACACTGCACATCACTGTGAGTTTTATTGCTTTGGAGCTCTGTGACCCACAGACACCGCACATTACTGTGAGTTTTATTGCTGTAGAGTTCTGTGATACACTCACACACACTGTACATTACTGTGAGTTTTATTTGTGTGGAGCTCTGTGATACGCTCATACACACTGCACAATACTGTGAGTTTTATTGCTGTCAAGCTCTGTGATACGCTCATACACACTGCACAATACTGTGAGTTTTATTGCTGTCGAGCTCTGTGATACGCTCATACACAGGGCACAGTACAGAGCCAACTCATGTCAGCTCACTGGAAAAATTAATAAAAGCATATTGTTTATTTCTAAACATAAACATTGTTGTTAATTCAGACACATCCCTAACGTTTGTTTATTTGTTTGCATTTTTTGTTTTATTATGTGTATGAGCTAAAGTTTATTTTATTTTCTGTCTGATGTCCAGGATAAACCATCATTCCGTGCGCTCTCCATCCGCCAGACATCCTTTCATGTGAAGTGACTCTTCATCCTCTTGCAGCTGGAGAGAATTGATACAATGAGCGCTGATACATTACACTGATGGTTCTGAAACGGAGCCTCATGGAACCCTGGAGATTACCATTTTGAGTGGGTAAAGTCCAATTATTTTCAAGTTAGTTACAGTCTTTTCTCAATTACTCTTGGTCCTTTGGACCCTGGGAGAATTCAATCTGGCTTCAGAAGATGTCAGGAAAACGAATGAACTTAAATAAAGATGGGAAGTTTGAGGACTTCGGCTAGGGTCAGACTAACGCATTTTTCACGTTGTCCGTGAAAATGTGCGTTCGAAGAATGGACGTATTTTTTCACGGAATACGCAATAGCGGTCATACTATGCGCAGTTTCATCCGTGATTTTGTACGGATCATCAATAAAACACTTCTTGCATCTGGACGTTATGTTGGCCGGACATTAGCAGCGTCTGATGTCTCCAATTCACGCACACATGCCTCTAGCGGACGCAGCGCACTCTGTACGTCAGTACTAGTGGTTTAACGTTCTCGAAAAAATGCGTTCATTTTCCACTTGCGTTGCGCAGCCGGACTTTTGTGCGACCGTACTTCGTATATTGGCCGTCATTGCCCGGCATCTGCTGCTAGCACGGCCGTGATTAAGTGCGCCAGAACGCGCGTTCGCACTGCCTCAGTCTGACCCTAGCCTTCATGTCCACTCGATGCGGCCCCTGTGGAATGTCAGGATAGTGTCTGGTATCGAGTTTTCTACTTTATAAATTTATCATGCTGTGGTATTTATTTTGTTTTTGTTGCCTCCATCTTTCCAAACCTCATTAACCTGTAATTCTGTTTACGAGCTAGAGAACATTTTGATAAAAAAAAGGCCTCCCGGGACCGGTGTTAATTCCTTTATTATGAATAGAACAAATGGACAATGTCAGTGACGTCACTAGGGTTGGCTTCACCCGGTTAGGTATTCATGGTGTGACCCCCCTCCCTTCCCCTGTTAGCCCCTCTTGTCAGTCCCACCCCTTCCATCTCAGAACAGCAGATAAACAGAATGACTGAGATGTATATAGTTATTTTGTGGCTCCGCCCACTATTGCCAATTTGTGTACAGTCCTTATCAGGGTGTACCAATGCGTGCCTCCAAATATTTGAATATGGATCAATTGCAGAGTCCAGAGGTAGCACTGCAGAACCTGGGATTTTAGGTTTTGTATACTATTTGTGCTTGCTTCCAGGTTACGGTTACTTTCAGGGTTAGGGTTACTATTTGTGCTTGTTTCAGGGTTATGGTTACTTTTAGGGTTCGGGTTACTATTTGTGCTTGTCTCAGGGTTCGGGTTACTATTTGTGCTTGTTTTAGGGTCATGGTTACTTTTAGGGTTAGGGTCACTATTTGTGCTTGTTTCAGGGCTAGTTTTACTTTCAGGGTTAGGGTTTCTATTTGTTCTTGTTACAGAGTTAGGGTTACTTTTAGGGTTAGGTTTACTATTTGTGCTTGTTTCAGGGCTAGTTTTACTTTTAGGGTTAGGGTTACTATATGTGCTTGTTACAGAGTTAGGGTTACTATATGTGCTTGTTACAGAGTTAGGGTTACTTTTAGGGTTAGGTTTACTATTTGTTCTTGTTTCAGGGCTAGTTTTACTTTTAGGGTTAGGGTTACTATATGTGCTTGTTACAGAGTTAGGGTTACTATATGTGCTTGTTACAGAGTTAGGGTTACTTTTAGGGTTAGGGTTACTATTTGTGCTTGTTTCAGGATTAGTTTTACTTTTAGGGTTAGGGTTACTATTTGTGCTTGTTTCAGGATTAGTTTTACTTTTAGGGTTAGGGTTACTATTTGTGCTTGTTTCAGGATTAGTTTTACTTTTAGGGCTAGGGTTACTATTTGTGCTAGTTTCAGGGCTAGTTTTACTTTTAGGGTTAGGGTTACTATTTGTGCTTGTTTCAGGATTAGTTTTACTTTTAGGGTTAGGGTTACTATTTGTGCTTGTTTCAGGGCTAGTTTTACTTTTAGGGTTAGGGTTACTATTTGTGCTTGTTTCAGAGTTAGGGTTACTTTTAGGGTTAGTGTTATTAATTGTGCTTGTCTCAGGGCTAGGGTTACTATTTGTGCTTGTTTCAGGGTTAGGGTTACATTTAAGCTTGTGGTTAATATTTATGCTTATTTCTGGTTTAGAGCTACTTTTAGGGTTAGGGTTACTATTTGTGCTTGTTTCAGGATTAGTTTTACTTTTAGGATTAGAGTTATTATTTGTGCTTGTCTCAGGGTTGTGGTTACTTTTAGGGTTACTATTTGTGCTTGTTTCAGGGTTGTGGTTACTTTTAGGGTTAGGGTTATTATTTGTGCTTGTTTCAAGGTTGGTTTTACTGTTAGGGTTAGTGTTATTAAATGTGGTTGTCTCAGGGCTAGGGTTACTATTTGTGCTTGTTTCAGGGTCAGGGTTACTTTTAGGGTTAGGGTTACTATTTGTGCTCGTCTCAGGGTTAGGGTTACTATGTGTGCTTGTTTCAGGGTCGTGGTTACTTTTAGGGTTAGGGTTACTATTTGTGCTTGTTTCAGGGCTAGTTTTACTTTTAGGGTTAGGGTTACTATTTGTGCTTGTTTCAGGGCTAGTTTTACTTTTATGGCTAGGGTTACTATTCGTGCTTGTTTCAGGGCTAGTTTTACTTTTATGGCTAGGGTTACTATTTGTGCTTGTTTCAGAGTTAGGGTTACTTTTAGGGTTAGTGTTATTAATTGTACGTGTCTCAGGGCTAGGGTTACTATTTGTGCTTGTTTCAGGGTTAGGGTTACGTTTAAGCTTGGGGTTAATATTTATGCTTATTTCTGGTTTAGGGCTACTTTTAGGGTTAGGGTTACTATTTGTGCTTGTTTCAGGATTAGTTTTACTTTTAGGATTAGAGTTATTATTTGTGCTTGTCTCAGGGTCATGGTTACTTTTAGGGTTAGGGTTACTATTTGTGCTTGTTTCAGGGCTAGTTTTACTTTTAGGGTTAGGGTTACTATTTGTGCTTGTTTCAGAGTTAGGGTTACTTTTAGGGTTAGTGTTATTAATTGTGCGTGTCTCAGGGCTAGGGTTACTATTTGTGCTTGTTTCAGGGTTAGGGTTACGTTTAAGCTTGGGGTTAATATTTATGCTTATTTCTGGTTTAGGGATACTTTTAGGGTTAGGGTTACTATTTGTGCTTGTTTCAGGATTAGTTTTACTTTTAGGATTAGAGTTATTATTTGTGCTTGTCTCAGAGTTGTGGTTACTTTTAGGGTTATTATTTGTGCTTGTTTCAGGATTAGTTTTACTTTTAGGATAAGAGTTATTATTTGCTGCTTGTCTCAGGGTTGTGGTTACTTTTAGGGTTAGGGTTACTATTTGTGCTTGTTTCAGAGTTGTGATTACTTTTAGGGTTAGGGTTATTATTTGTGCTTGTTTCAAGGTTGGTTTTACTGTTAGGGTTAGTGTTATTAATTGTGCTTGTCTCAGGGCTAGGGTTACTATTTGTGCTTGTTTCAAGGTCAGGGTTACTTTTAGGGTTAGGGTTACTATTTGTGCTTGTCTCAGGGTTAGGGTTACTATTTGTGCTTGTTTCAGGGTCGTGGTTACTGTTAGGGTTAGGGTTACTATTTATGCTTGTTTCAGGGTTAGGGTTACTATTTATGCTTGTTTCAGGGTTAGGGTTACTTTTAGGGTTAGAGTTACTATTTGTGCTTGTCTCAGGGTTAGGGTTACTTTTAGCTTTAGAGTTCACTCTACACTAGCTTTGATTTTTCACCAGATGCAGCAAAAATGATGCAAGTGTGCCGTATTTTTGCATGGATTAAGACATTACTTACTTATCATCAAAATAAAAGACAACTGCTTCTACTAGTGACATTTTTGATGTGTTGTTTCCTGCAACCCCCACAAGGTGGCGACGACATGATCGCAAACCCCCTTTTTTTGCACTACTAAGGTGAATTGCAGAAAAACATTATTTCCAAAGCACAGTGTGTACCTATCGATTAAATACCCAGGTCTGTATATAATAATAACCGATAAGATGGGCAAAATAACCGATCATTGTTCATTAATTGGTAAATCAGCGACTGAAAGGAGAAGATGGAGACGCAAGCTGCCTGCCATCAGGAAACATCAACAGCCTCAGAAAGCCTCCTAGACATCTGCGTCTTATCAAATAAGCTGATTTCCCCCCCCCCACCCCACATTAATCTGGAGTAGGCTCTGCCCCAGCTTTCATTTCAAAAGCCCTGGCATTATTTCTGCAAAAAATAAATTTAAAAAAAACCACAAAAAAAAACTCCGTTTTTTTTTTTAGATGCAGCTGGTTCTCAGCGTCCGCTTTGAAATCCGAGCATGTTACTGAGAGATGTTGACATGCTTGTTGCAAGCAGCCTGCAAGGGGAGCAGTAGCACTAATTAACCTTGTGAGTGCCGGGAGGGAGGCGAGCAGCCATGGTGTACTCATGCCTATGGCATACCAAGAGTTAACGGAAATCTTCTTTAAAAAGCTGTTTTAATAGTGATGTGAGGCCGACGAGTTTCGAGTCCGCTTTACATATTAAATGGAAGGTTCTCCTTTAAGTTTCTCTTTGTGGTTGTTTTTTTTTTTTATATGGCAAATATTTGGGCACTGAAGGAGGGTTTGGTGTGAGCCATGTGCACACGTGCCACGCGTCCTCCTGCTTCCAATCCACTTCACATTTCCAGAGAAACGATGACATTATAGTGTAAGCACACGTTGTTGTGTCTGCATTGTGTGGCCTTGTTTTGTAACTAAAGTTGAACGGCTGAATATATGGAATGCAGATGGCGCGCGTTCATTAGAGGGTTACGTGTTAGGGGGTTTATAACGTCTATTTAGATCTAAATCTTGGCTTGCATTAATTAATTAAATAACGTTAAGGAAGTTTAATGAAATATAAAAATCCATTCACTCTGTCTATCTATCTATCTATCTATCTATCTATCTATCTATCTATCTATCTATCTATCTATCTATCTATCTATCTATCTATCTATCTATCCGTATCTATATCTATCTATCTATCTACTTATCTCATATCTATCTATCTATCTTTATATCTATCTATCTATCTATCTATCTATCTATCTATCTATCTATCTATCTATCTATCTATCTATCTATCTATCTATCTTTATATCTATCTATCTATCTATCTATCTATCTATCTATCTATCTATCTATCTATCTATCTATCTATCTTTATATCTATCTATCTATCTATCTATCTATCTATCTATCTATCTATCTTTATATCTATCTATCTATCTTTATATCTATCTATCTATCTATCTATCTATCTATCTATCTATCTATCTATCTATCTATCTATCTATCTTTATATCTATCTATCTATCTATCTATCTATCTATCTATTATTCTATCTATCTATCTATCTATCTATCTATCTATCTATCTTTATATCTATCTATCTATCTATCTTATATCCATCTATCTATCTCTTCTATCTATCTATCTATCTTATATCTATCTATCTATCTATCTATCTATCTTTATATCTATCTATCTATCTTTATATCTATCTATCTATCTATCTATCTATCTATCTATCTATCTAATCTATCTTATATCTATCTATCTTTATATCTATCTATCTATCTATCTATCTATCTATTATCTATCTATCTATCTATCTATCTATCTTCTATCTATCTATCTATCTCTCTATCTATCTATCTATCTATCTTTATATCTATCTATCTATCTATCTTTATATCTATCTATCTTTATATCTATCTATCTATCTATCTATCTATCTATCTATCTATCTATCTTTATATCTATCTATCTATCTTTATATCTATCTATCTTTATATCTATCTATCTATCTATCTATCTATCTATCTATCTATCTATCTATCTATCTATCTAATCTATCTATCTATCTATCTATCTTCTATATCTATCTATCTATCTATCTTCTATCTATCTATCTATCTATCTATATCTATCTATCTATCTATCTATCTTTCTATCTATCTATCTATCTATCTATCTATCTATCTATCTATTATCTATCTATCTATCTATCTATCTATCTATCTGTATCTACCTATCTATCTTTATATCTATCTATCTATCTACAGTGGCAAGAAAAAGTATGTGAACCCTTTGGGATTATGTGGAGTTTTGCATGAATTGGTCATAAAATGTGCTCTGATCTTCATCTAAGTCACAACAATTTGAAAAACACAGTGTGCTTAAAATAATACAACACAAACATTATATGTTTTCATGTGTTTATTGAACAGAACATGTAAACATTCACAGTGCAGGGTGGAAAAATTATGTGAACCCCTAGCCTAATGACTTCTCCAAGAGCTAATTGCAGCCAGGAGTGAGCCAACCTTGAGTCCAATCAGTGTGATATTATTGGATGTGTGGCTGAAAGCTGTCCTGCCGTTTAAAAACACACACCAGTTTTGGGTTTACTGGTTTCAAGAAGCACTGCCCTGATGTGAACCATGCCTCGCAAAAAAGCTCTCAGAAGACCTACGATCAAGAATTGTTGACTTGCATGAAGCTGGAAAGGGTTACAAAAGTATCTCCAAAAGCCTTGATGTTCATGTGACCACGGTAAGACAGACTGTCTACAAATGGAGAAAGTTCAGCACTGTTGCTTCTCACCCTAGAGTGGTCGTCCTGTAAAGATGACTGCAAGAGCACAGCGCAGAATGCTTAATGAGGTAAAGAAGAATCCTAGAGTGTCAGCTAAAGACTTACAGAAATCTCTGGCACATGCTAACATTTTTTGTTGACACATCTACAATAAGGAAAACATTAAACAAGAATGGAGTACATGGGAGGACACCACGAAGAAGCCATTGCTGTCCAAAAAGGATATTGCAACACATTTGAAGTTTGCAAAAGAACACCTGGATGTTCCACAGCACTACTGGCAAAATATTCTGTGGACAGATGAAACCAAAATTGAGTTGTTTGGAAAAAACACACAAACGATGTGTGGAGAAAAAAGGCACAGCACACCAACATCAAAACCTCATCCCCACTGTAAAACATGGCGGAGGGAGCATCATGGTTTGGGGCTGCTTTGCTGCCTCAGGGCCTGGACGGATTGTTGTCATTGATGGAAAAATGAATTCCAGAGTTTATCAAGACATTTTGCAGGAAAACGTAAGACCATCTGTCCGCCAACTGAAGCTCCGCAGAGGATGGGTGATGCAACAGGATAATGACCCAAAGCATACAAGTAATTCAACAAAAGAATGGCTTCAACAAAACAAAATACGCCTTCTGGAGTGGCCCAGTCAGAGTCCTGACCTCAACCCGATTGAAATGCTGTGGCATGACCTTAAGAGAGCGATTCACACCAGACATCCCAAGAATATTGCTACATTGAAACAGTTTTGTGAAGAGGAGTGGTCCAAAATGACTCCATATCGTTGTGCAGGTCTGATCTGCAACTACAGGAAACGTTTGGTTGAGGTTATTGCTGCCAATGGAGGGTCAACCAGTTATTAAGTCCAAAGGTTCACATACTTTTTCCACCCTGCACTGTGAATGTTTACATGTTCTGTTCAATAAAAACATGAAAACATATAATGTTTGTGTTATATTATTTTAAGCAGACTTTGTTTTTCAAATTGTTGCGATTTAGATGAAGATCAGAGCACATTTTATGACCAATTCATGCAAAACTCCACATAATCCCAAAGGGTTCACATACTTTTTCTTGCCACTGTATCTATCTAGCTATCTTTATATATCTCCCTCTATCTATCTATCTCTATCTATCTTTATATTGATCTATCTTATTTATTTTATTTATAAAGGATTTTACCAGGAAGGATACATTGAGATTTCTCTCGTTTTCAAGTATGTCCTGGGTTCAAGACCATTGAAGTGTTACAGTTACAGAAATACAAAGCAATACAATGCAAGATATAAAAAAAAACAACACAAATATACAGATTAACAGAAAATAAATATGTAGGAAATAGTCATTATGTTACATGTTTACAGGCACATTCCATATTGATAAGGTAAGGAGCTCTTGAGTGACTTAAGACTGGTGGAATTTGATGGTGTCTGGGAGGTTATTCCATAATTGTGGTGCTCTGTAGGAAAATGAGGATCGAGACACTTTCTTTTTGTATTGCGGTATTGCAAGTAAGGTGCTGGTCCTGGATCGGAGGTTATAGGATGAGGGAGCTGCTGGGGGAAGCAGTCTATTCAGGTAGGGTGGCAGCTTCCCAGAAATGCTCTTAGACACCAGGCTGGAGAGGTGAAGGGTGCGTTTAGACTCCAGCGATGGCCAGTTTAGCTCTTTTAACATGTCACAATGGTGGGTCATGTAGTTACATTGTAATGCAAAGTGGCAAAAGGAGTTATACAATGTAGTAAGTTTCTGAAGGTGTGTTTGCGGGGCGGCTGCATACACTACATCTCCGTATTCAATAGCCGGCATAAGCATTTGCTGTACAATCTGCTTTCTTACCGCAGGGCTCAGGCAGGATTTGTTTCTGTACAGAGCACCTAGTTTGGGGTAAAGTTTAGATGAGAGTTTTTCGATGTGGGGCCAAAGGATAGATTTGGGTCTAACCACATACCTAGATATTTGAGAGAAGTGACTGTGGTCAGCGTGCCATTTGATTTTGTCCCAACACATAGATGGGGATTTTGCAATTTGTGTAGTTTAGGTGCTGTTCCAAAGAGCATCGTTACAGTTTTGTCAGTATTTAAAAAAAGTTTGTTGTGTTTGATCCACTTTTCTACCTCTGTGAATTGTTCTTGCAGCACGGCCTCCAGCTCCGGGAGATCTGGTTTGCTGGTATAGATTACAGTGTCGTCTGCGTACATGTGTACAGTTGAGGCTTTGCAGACGTTGGGCAGATCATTTATGAATATTGTGAATAGCAGGGGGCCTAGTATTGAGCCTAGGGGTACACCGCAAGTGACTGGGAGCGGGAGGGAGGAGCTGCCAGAAATTGACACATATTGTGATCGGTCGGATACATATGATGGTTAGCGTGCAATCACCAATGCCAGAGTTTTTAAGTTTTTCTAACAAGATGCCATGGTCTACTGTGTCAAAGGCCTTGGCAAAATCAAGGAAGATGGCGCCAGTTAGGTTTCCTTGTTCCATCCCAGCTTGGATATCATTGCAGACTTTTAAAAGGGTGGTTGTAGTTGAGTGATTTGGACGAAAGCCGGATTGATCCGGGGTTAAGTAGTTCCAATATTGATAATAATCACGTAATTGTGTGTAGACGCATTTTTCCAAGATTTTTGACACTACAGGGAGCAACGATATCGGACGGTAGTTGGATACCAAAGTACTGTCACCACTTTTATGGATAGGTACCACTCTCGCAGTCTTCCAGAGCTTGGGTATGTATCCAGTCGCCAGTGATTCATTTATTAGGGTTGCGACAGGATTTGCAATTGCAGGCGCACTGATTTTCAGCAGCATTGCTGGTATTTGATCAGGTCCAGACTGGTATTTAATTTTTTGCTTACGGAGAAGTTTAGTTACGACACTGACAGGCACTGGTCTAAAACTGAATTCCTGTCTGGTACAGGGACTTTGCACATTTGGAGGGGCCTGACCTGCATGAGGTCTCTCTGATTGCATGTAATTTCCTAGCTTGGCAATCAAAGTGGTGGCGCATCCGACAAAATAATCATTAAAGGCATTTGCTACATCTAGGGGGTGTCTTTATATCTATCTATCTATCTATCTATCTATCTATCTATCTATCTATCTTTATATCTATTTTTCTATCCATCTACCTATTTAGTCCTATCCATCTTTTTATCTATCTAGCATCTTACCTTCTATTTATCTTTCTATCCATCTAGCTATTTAGTCCTATCTATCTATCTATTACTATCTATCTATTACTATCTATCTATCTATTAATATCTATCTATTACTATCTATTTATCTATCTATCTATCTATCTATCTATCTATCTATTACTATCTATCTATTACTATCTATCGATCTATTACCATCTATCTATCTATCTATTACTATCTATCTATCTATTACTATCTATCTATCTATCTATCTATTACTATCTATCTATTACCATCTATCTATCTATCTATTACTATCTATCTATCTATTACTATCTATCTATCTATCTATCTATCTATCTATCTATCTATCTATCTATCTATTACTATCTATCTATCTATTAATATCTATCTATCTATCTCTATCTCTATCTATCTATCTATCTATTACTATCTATCTAGCTATTACTATCTATTTATCTATCTATTACTATCTATTTATCTATCTATCTATTCTATCTATCTATTACTATCTATTTATCTATCTATCCGTCTATCTATCTATCTATCTATCTATCTATCTATCTATCTATCTATCTATCTATCTATCCGTCTATCTATCTATCTATCTATTACTATCTATCTATTACTATCTATCTATTACTATCTATCTATCTATCTATCTATCTATCTATCTATCTATCTATCTATCTATCTATCTATCTATCTATCTCTATCTATCTATCCTTCTGTTAGTTTAATCAGCATACATATATACAAATAATATAGGGAATGGTATTAGGACTGGGGGTTTTAGGGTTATGGCAGATATAGTCTTAAGGTTTTTAAAGTTAATTGTAGGTGAGTCTTAGGAAAGTCTTATGGTTATAGTTTCGAATGAATCTGTGTGTGGGGTATCAGGAGTTAACATTTAATTAGTATCTAGGGTTATTGGAAGGCGTGGCTCTTGGCAGGTGCATGAGGTGCACTGCAGGATGATAGGGCAATGGGGGCTGGGGTCATCATGGACAGATGGTGGAACCAGGAGAGAAGGTGACCAGAGCCAGTGTGGGTGGAACGGGATGCAAGACCTTTGCTTCCATGTAGTCTGGCATCTCCTCTGCAAATCCTGTGTGATACAGCAACCACTTGGGATACTTGGTTCCAGCCAAACAACACACTGCTCTAGGGCAGTGTTCCCAACTGTGGTCCTCAAGTATCCCAACAGGTCATGTTTTCCAGATAGCTGAAGCACAGCACAGGTGATATGATTTGCTGCTCAGTGATTGCAGGATTCAGTCTGCTTTTCCCCAAGGTGATCTGTAAAATATGGCCTGTTGGGGGGTACTTGAGGACTGTGGTTGGGAACCACTGCTCTAGGGTATAAACAGCCGCAGACTTGAAGTTGTGCAAATAAGAGGTCTTTTTTTCCAATATAAACAAATGCCACACTAGGCTTGAATCACTATTGCAGGTGATTAACCACTTGGCTGCTATGGACGTGCTCAGCACGTCCAGCCAAGTGGTTCTCCTGTGCTATGGACGCGCTGAGCGCGTCCATGCACAGGAGGCAGCAATCAGCCGGGATTCCGGCCGATTGCTGCACCCCCCGGTATGGGCTGGCATCTTGGATGTCAGCCCAGCAATCCGGGACCCAGGCGGGGCCATTAGATGTCATCGCGGCGATGACATCTAATTCAGGCCCCCCCGCGTGTGCGGAGGAGGCGCCTGAAAGGGAGGGGGGAGGTCCTTCAGGCCTCTCTCCCTCCCGATCGCCGGGGGGGCACAGCGTTAAGGCAGGCACCGTTTGGAAGGGCACAGCCTGCCCTTCCAAACTGTGGCTGACATTAACCCCTGGGGAGCCGGATCACGATTCGGCGCTGAAAAGCGCCGGATCGTGATCCTCTCCCGGAGCTGGCCGACATCTTGGATGTCGGCCAAACCTCCAGGAACTCCCCCTGAGGACTGGTGTCATCGTGCATAGCACGATTATGCCAGTCCTGGAGTTAACCCCTAACTGCCAGCAATGGTGGAGATAGGGGGTTCCAATGAACGCCCTATCTCCCGATCCGTGGCAGCTAGGGGTTAACGTTTGATATCGGTCATCAAAAAAATTTACATGGTCACGTTTGATATCGCTGGATCGGCCAGAGCATGGCCTTTCCAACGATACCAAACATGACCATGTAAATTTTTTTTTAAAAATAAATATAAAAATAAAAAATATTTAAAAAAAATTATAAAAAAAAATTAACAAGTTTTTTCTTTTTTTGTTTGTTTTGTTAATGCAGCAATATTGTTCCCATTTCAATTATAATGTGAACAATGATGCTGCACTAACGATTTTTGTATGCGGTGCGTTTGTTAAAAATAGCGAAATTTACCCCCCGAAAAAATGTAACGAGTCCCCGTTTCTAAATTTTTTAACAAGCGCACCCCATAGAAAATATAACCGCAAATGCTCGCATGTTAAAATGTGAAAAAAAAACACTTTACATATTGTAAATTATTGAAAATTCTAATTTTATTGCATTTTTTGTTATAATATACAGACAAGACATGACGTATACATATAATAATGACATATTATGAATCTGCCGAGTCTTCCGGAAAGAACGATATATAATATGTCTGGGTCATATATTAAAATATGGCTTCAAAACACGGTTAAACATGATGAGCGAAAGCGGTAAAAAATGACTTCAGCACAGGAGGTGTGAAAAGCCTCAGCAGCAAAAGGGATAAACAAATTTATCAAAGAAAAACTACAAACTAAATCCTAGCTCAATCAGAGCACTTACTAAACATGCAGTGATCCTGACTATCCAGATAACATATTGAAATAAACAAAAGAAAACCACAGTATTTCATAGACGTGTTACTGCTCCTCTCCCTGCTCTCAGCCGTCTGATTAAACACTTCTGTCCAGGAGTCGGCAGCCTGAGAACTTACCTGTTGCTTAATTGATTAATTGGCAAGTGAGCGAGTGGACAGCGGCCATGCAGGATTCTGGGTCCTAAATACCATCCCTCGATTTCTCTCCCAGACATTCTGTTACCCAACCCAAGCACTCTGTCACAACTGTATCAGCCAAACCCTTCCGCCCCCTATCATCCTTCAGAGAGCAGGTCCAGGTGCACCGGCCAAGGGCCAGCTCTGCTTCTAACCCTAGATACCAGTTAAGTAGTGTAGACCAAATGCTCTCCCACCAGGGAATGCATTTTATCCGCTTGCTAGATCACTGGGTCTTTAGCTGGGAAGCAGACAAGGAGGAAACATGTATTATTAATAAGTAATTAAACTAAATGAGTAGCTGAGGGAAGGGGGGCCTTGACCAATGGTTCAGTAAGGGACCCCAAGAGTCCTGATGGCAGCCCTGGCGACACCAGGTGCAACAATGTACCCTGTTTTATTCTAACCATCAACATCTTGTCTGGTGACCCACAGAAGTAAACCAAACCTAAGTGTGGGATGCCTGCTGAGCTCCTCCATCATGATGTGTTTGGGTTCCTTTGATCCCCCGCCGCCCAAGTCCTCCTGGGTTTGTACATTTAGGCGTAAAGAAGCCCCTCGTGTCTGTTTTCACAGTATCAGCTAAAAGCGCTCGTTTCCCCCCCGAGAAGAAAACAGTTCAAGGGTAAAAAGTTGAGATGGGACAGAGGAATCTTTTTGTCTTTCTCGGCGTGCATATCAGGTTGCCCAGACAAGCAGTTGGACGCCCCCATCGGAGGTGGGTATCTCGTTCCAATGCTACATGGCATATCAAGCGATCGCCATCCCACAAATCATTTATCAATGACGGCACGCCGACCCGACAAGCCTCTGTGGTTATGGTTGTCTTGACTTAATGGTATAAAAGACGGCGTCCCAGTGACCCCCCAGGAACCCACCATTGCCATGGGGTAATTCACAGGGCAGGCACGCCCTACCTTCCAGTATGGGCCGAATGCCCCTGGTAGAGTTTGGTAGCAGCACATCAGTATAAATAGATTGCAAGCTCTTCAGGAAACAGTGCAGGATATTTCATAACATAAGAGTACGGTTGCCAGATGAGCAATGTTTCATATGCAGAGGGAGACCACAAGGGAAAGTGTTGCCCTGCAGCTTGTATAATCTATATAGTATAGTAAGGAAATCAAGACAGGTCACCTGGGATTCCTTTATGATTTCTTAGCTGCAGCGTATGGATTATACATGCTGCCGGGTGCCATTTTTCATGCACTGCCCATCAGCATGAATACATTATATGCGTCCATCAAAACGTGGCTGATCTAGCAACCCTACATGTGAGATACCACACTCCATTCCGAAGAGCTTGCGCTCTTTCACGACAGGGTTCGTCAGGGCCAGATTAACATAGAGGCTGATGGAGCAGCAGCTCCATGCCAATGCCCCATAATAGGCCCAAAGAAAAGATAGCAATGTCTGCATTGATGGGCATTTGGACCACTGTATCTTCTACTCCATAGCAGCTACAAGGTAATGTGAGGTATCACTGGAAAGGCCAGAGCACGAAATGATACCAAACATGACCAGGTTTATGTAACTATAAAAATAAAATAATAAATAGTTCCTTTTTTTTTTCTTAGAAACACAGCAATATTGTTCATTTTCAATTATAAAGTGAACAATGATGCTGCACTAACTCACCATCTCATTTCTCATGTCACCAAGTGTGGAGGCGATGGCACAAGCCGTTATTATGCATTGTTCCATCAAAAACCTAAACCATCGCATTGCTGCGAGGAGCGCTGGGGGGGACTTTGGAACCCTGTGTTTCTAATGTTTACAACACACAACGTCAAGTGAAGCGCCATTGGACAGGTCAGAGTCTGGCCTTTGCAACGATACCAAACATGACCATGTAAAATCTAAAAGAAGGGGAAAAAAAGCTTTTTAATTTATTTATTTTTTGTTCCAAAGCAATGACATTGTCCATTTGTCACGTATAAAATGAGCAATACCACTGCCTTTACTCACCTTCTCATTTCCCACGCTGGGAGCAAGTTCAGTGTTTTATACATAAGGGGTTAATCAGAGAGAGTCGATCTGGCCCCGAAATATAACCAGACACTGAAATTCAGCGTACGGTGACATTTCGGGGCCATTCGGTTATTCATGGAGCAGGCAGTTCGCCAAAATTTGGCAAACTGCCAGCAAGTACGGTACCTGTTCAAGGGCAGTGAAATCCCCCATAGAGAAGCAATGGTTAATCTATTCAGAGACACAGAACAGCAGTGAAATGTCAGAGAAATGTCAGTGAATAGTTGCCAAAGTGCCCTGCCGTTCGGTAATTTTATTCAGCAGGTTTATTCAGGAGAATCCCATAGGCTTCAATGTTAAAAATATTCCCGTTTTAATCCAATATCTAAGAAACCATTTATTATTTTATTCTGCAGCAAAAAGTCTCTTTATCTCTAGATTTTTTTAGGATCTTTTAGACATTTTTCGGGATTTTTTTGGCAAACTTTTTTTCGTGGTTTTTTTAACCCTTTCGCTGCTGAGGCATTTCACACCTCTGTGCTGAGGTCATTTTTACCGGTTTTGCTCATCATGTTTAACGTGTTTTGAAGGCTTATTTTAGTATATGACCCAGACATATTATATATCGTTCTTTCCGGCAGACTCGGCAGATTCATAATATATCATTATTATAAGTATACGTCATGACCTGTCTGTATATTATAACAAAAAATGCAATAAAATATGAATTTTCAATAATTTACGTGTAAAGTGTATTTTTTTCACATTTTAACATGCAAGCAATTGCGGTTATATTTTGTATGGGGTGCGCTTGTTAAAAAAATTAGAAATGGGGTCTCGTTACATTTTTGTTTGGGGAAAAATTACGCGATTTTTAACAAACGCACCGCATACAAAAATTGTTAGTGCAGCATCATTGTTCACATTATAATTGAAATGGGAACAATATTGCTGCATTAACGAACCAAAAAAAAGAGAAAAAACTTATTTTTTTTAATATTTTTTTTTAAAATATTTTTTTATTTTTATTTTTAATTTTTATTTTTGTTTAAAACTTTTTTCACAGTAGTGTTTGGTATCATCGGAACGGCCATGCTCTGGCCGATCCAACAGTACCAAACTTTAACCCCTAGCTGCCACGGATCGGGAGATAGGGGGTTCATTGGAACCCCCTATCTCCACCATTGGTGGCAGCTAGGGGTTAACTCCAGGACTGGCATCATCGTGCTATGCACGATGACGCCAGTCCTCAGGGGGAGTTTCCAGAGGCTTGGCCGACATCCAAGATGTCGGCCAGCTCCGGGAAAGGATCACGAACCGGCGCTTTTCAGCGCCGATTCGTGACCCGGCTACCCAAGAGGTTAATGACAGCCACCGTTTGGAAGGGAAGGCTGTGCCCTTCCAAACGGTGCCTGGCATTAAGCTCAGGACCCCCGCGATCGGGAGGGAGAGAGGTCCGAAGGACCTCCCCCCTCCCTTTCAGGCGCCTTCTCCGCACACGCGGGGGGGGCGCCTGAAATAGATGTCATCGCGCCACCGCGACGACATCTATTGTGCCCGCGGCGGTCCCGGAGTGACGGGCTGACATCCAAGATGTCAGCCCGCACCGGGGGGCACAGCGATCAGCCGGAATCCGGCCGATCGCAGGCTGCTTCGGGAGGACGCACTCAGCGCGTCCTCCGCAGCCAACCCTTCCTGCGGCAGGAAGCGCTGAGCGCGTCCTCCGCAGCGAAGTGGTTAAATCGTTTTTTCTTTTTTCTGTAACAGATCTTTTTATTATCATTCATTGGATCTTATGTGTACATTCCAGACATTTTCATTCAGTAGTTTTCTGCAAACAGCGGTTCAATTTTCAAATTTTCAAGCGAACTGTTTTTTTTTTATCACATTGGTCTGCTTGTCGGGTTTTTGCGGCGGCTGCTCTGCGCTGTGATCGGCTACTCGTCGGATTTTTCTGGCGTTTTCGGTGGGGTTTTTGCGACGGTTTCTGCAGGCTTTCGGGGAGTGTTCGGTGAGTGTTCGGCAGGTGTTCTGCGGGTTTGCAGCGAGTATTTCCTGCACTACTGGGGCCCTGCGGTGCTTTCTGAATACACCGCAGGGTCGGCGAACTAGGTTGGGGCTGAATCGCCCTGAAGTGCGGGGAATGAAAAGGTCACCGAACGTGCAGTGACTTTTCGGATCTCTCTGAATAACCCTGTGTTTGTAGTATATTACTGATTTATTGTGTACATTCATTGGTCATAACGATATTGCTATCAATGATACATTTGTCACCTTCACGTTCTGATCCCTTAACAATCAGGAAATGCTATTTCCATTTCCTGTGAGCAGAGCCCTCTATGTAATTATATTATGCAAAACTTTGCAAAAAATGGAGGAAAGCAAAATATGTTTACTGTATCTATGTGTGAATGTACATATATACGTTTGCATAGATATTTTAACTGAAGAACCTCATCAAACTGGGTCGAAACATTGATTATTTTAAGGCTAGGGTCAAACGAACGCATTATTCGCAGCGACCGTCAAAAGGAGCGTCCGAACGCATTGACGTATTTTTTCACGGAATGCGCATAAACGGTCAGACGACGCGTATTTTCGTGCGTGATTTTTTACGGATCGTCAATAAAACACTTTTTGCATCTGGACGTTATGTTGGCCGGACATTAGCAGCGTCTGACATCTCCTAATCACGCACACACGCCGCTATGCCGCCGCAGCGCACTCTGTACATCAGTACAAGCGGTTCTGCGTTCTCGAAAAAATGCGTTCATTTTCCACTTGCGTTGCATGCCCGTACTTCGTATATTGGCCGTCATTGCCCGTCATTTGCTGCTACTGCGGCCGTGATTAAGTGCGTCTAAACGCACGTTAAAAATGCGTTAGTCTGACCCCAGCCTTAATAGGGATAATTAGTAATTATTGACGTTTTTATTTGGAAGACCAGTGGGTGTCTGTAACAGTATAACCGGCATATATATATATGCTGTATATAGTATATTACCGATTTATTGCGGACATTCAGTGGTCGGAATGTACAGTATCTTTCAATGATACATTTGTCATCATTCTGGTCCTGCTGGAGGAATTAGCTTTTAGGAAATGCACTTGTTAGATGTTACATTTACTCTTGTAGATGACATGTGAAAGGCCATCAAGGGGGGCAAACCATTCCCCCATTTCCTTTCCTGCCCCCCCCCCACCAGCCATATAATTGGATTTTATTTGTTTCTCATTGATTTGCCAAATTCCTACTGTGACTCTCAATGTGCTCAGACAGGCTCATTATTAGCCTCATTAGCATCCCTAATAAAGAGCTCATTAGGACTCCCAGCTTTCCACTTGGGTGGCTTCTGTTCTGGGCTGATGGGGCCTTTATTGGCCTTTTAGAAGTGGCTCCTGCTGGGAGATGAGGGTCTGCTCTACACATTAGCATTCATTTGGGAGATCCTGTGATCCCTGAGACAGTAAAGGTCACCTCAACCTTAGGTCAAGACCGGGTCACACCTTGCAGGAGACAACCCAAACCCTAGAGCAAGGACATCAGCTCCGTGTGTCCACTGGGTGCTCAGACTCCAGTCATACTCAACAGTAGGGATGAGCCGAACACCCCCCGAGTTCAGTTCGAGCCCGAACCCGAACTTCCCATTTGTTTGGGTCCGAACCCGAACCCCCATGCAAGTCAATTGGCCTGAAAATTCGGTTTTTTAGAGTGCCCTCCAAGAGGGCATATATGCTACATATGTGCCATAAAAGGTGTATGGGGGTCCGGGTAGTGCCCTGGGGGACAGGAAACAAGGACAAAAAGTTTAAAAAAAAACGTTTTTAAAGGGACAGTGAGTTTTCCATGAAATAAGGATTAAAAATAAAAACCAAAAATTCCTTCAAATATTGTGCCTAGGAGGTCCCCATAACCTGCCCGTGAAGTGGCGGATTTCTAGGTTGTATAGAAACACTTAAAAAAACCAAAAAATGACGTTTCATATGACGGTAAATGCTTTTCCTTTAATCTATCCATAAACAACTGCTTGGGGCGGCAGCCTCTATGAAAAGACATTTTAGGACGCGCAGAAAAAGTTTAGTGGTTTTTTTTGGGCTAAATTATTGTGAAACTTATGCAGGCTTTGGATGAAAGTAACAATAGGTGTTTTAAAATTGGGCTTTTAGCGTCGGCAACAGTGCCGTCACACCGTAACCCCTCTGAGGATATGAATCTGATACAGGCGTCAATGGCAGTGCACCCAGATATTGTGCCTTTAGTGCCAGGCATGCAAGTACTATCATACAGTAACCCCTCTGTGGTATTGTGGAAGAGTGCAGGGGTGGACCATGCGGTCCTATATTAAAAAGATATGAATCTGGGAATGGGCGTCAGTGCACCCAGATATTGTGCCTTTAATGCCAGGCCATCAAGTATCATCATACAGTAACCCCTCTGTGTTATGGTGGAAGAGTGCAGGGGTGGACCATGCGGTCCTATATTGAAAAGTTTTTGATCTGGTGGTAATGGGCTTCAGTGCACCCAGATATTGTGCCTTTAATGCCAGGCCAGCAAGTATCATTATTATTATTATTATTATTCTTTATTTATAAAGCGCCAGCATATTCCGCAGCGCTGTACAATAAGCACAGTATAGACAGGGTTACAATACATTGAACAACATTTGACAAACAGTACAGGAGGAGATGAGGGCCCTATTCCCGTAGGAACTCACAATCTAGGAGGGTTGGGGTTGGAAACAGGAGGAGAGGACTGTAAGGTGAGAGTGATTGATGGTTGTGTCAGTGAGTTGGGTGGTAGGCTTCCCTAAATAGGAATGTTTTAAGGGAGCGTTTGAAGGAAGAGAAGTTAGGGGAAAGTCTGACAGTACGAGGGAGAGCGTTCCAGAGAGTGGGGGCTGCGCGTGAGAAATCCTGCAGTCTATCATGGGAAGAGGTGATGCGGGGAGAAGCTAGGCGCAGGTCACTGTTTGACCTTAGGGAGCGGGCTGGGGTGTATTTGGTGATTAGTGAGGACAGGTAGTGGGGCGCTGAGTTAGTGAGGGTTTTGTAGGTAAGGATAAGGATTTTGAACTTAATTCTGCAGTGGATGGGGAGCCAGTGATGGACTCGCAGAGGGGAGCGGCAGAGACAGAGCGGCGGGTGAGGTGAATTAGCCTGGCGGAGGCGTTCAGGATGGATTGTAGGGGGAGAGGCGGGACAGAGGGAGGCCAGATAAGAGATTATTGCAATAGTCGGGTCGGGAGATTACCAGGGCGTGTATGAGTTGTTTTGTGGTGACAGCGGTAAGAAATGGCCGAATTCTGGAAATATTACGCAGTTGGTATCGGCAGGAGGAGGAAAGAGACTGGATGTGGGGGATGAAGGAAAGAGCAGAGTCAAGTGTAACTCCAAGACAGCGAACTTGGTTGATGGGGAGATGGTGATACCCTCCACCGTGATAGAGAAGTCAGGAGGTGGGGAGGCATTGGAGGGAGGAATAAGTAGAAGCTCAGTCTTTGACATGTTGATCTTTAGGTGGTGGGAGGCCATCCAGGAGGAGATGCCAGATAAACAGTCACTGACTTTTGAGAGGACAGGGGGAGAGAGATCAGGGGTTAGAGAGGTAGATCTGAGTGTCATCAGCGTAGAGGTGGTAATTAAAGCCAAAGCTGTTGATGATTTTGCCCAGGGAGGAGGTGTAGATGGAAAAGAGCAGAGGACCAAGGACAGAGCCTTGAGGTACACCAACAGATAGAGGCAATGAAGAGGAGGAGTTACCAGCAAAGGACACACAGAAGGACCTGTTGGATAAATAGGAGTCCACCCAAGCAAGTGCAGTGTCACCGAGACCAGAGAGTTGAGGGTCTGTAGAAGGAGGGGGTGGTTAACAGTGTCAAAAGCAGCCGAGAGGTCAAGCAGGATGAGAATAGAATAGTGGCCGTGTTTTTTAAGCAGTTAGGAGGTCGTTAGTGACTTTGGTGAGGGCAGTTTCAGTTGAGTGTAGGGGACGGAAGCCAGATTGCAGGGGGTCAAGTAGGGAATTGGAGGACAGGAAGAGGGAGAGGCGGTTGAAGACTAGTTTTTCTAAGAGCTTTGATGTGAAGGGAAGCAGGGATACAGGGCAGTAGTTGGATGGAGAGTTGGGGTCTAGGGATGGTTTGTTTAGTAAAGGGGTAACTAGCGCGTGTTTGAAGGCGGATGGAAAGGAGCCAGTGGAGAGAGATAGGTTGAAGATGTGTGTGAGAGCAGGGGTGAGGGAGGAGGAGAGGGGAGGAATTAGATGTGAGGGAATGGGGTCGAGCGGGCACGTGGTGAGGTGTGAGGAGGACAATAAGGAATTGACTTCCTCCTCAGTGGCTGGGAGGAAGCGGCAGAGGGTGGCAGAGGGGACCTGTGGAGTGGAGGAGGTGCAGATAACTATCTTGTGTTGGGATGTTGCTTCTGATAGTTAGAGTTTTACTGAGGAAGTAGTCTGCCAGGTCTTGAGCGCTGAAGGCAGCTGAGGGGGGAGGTGCAGGTGGGTAGAGGAGGTGTTGAAGGTGGACCAGAGCCGTTTAGGGTTGGAGGACAGCGTAGATATAAGAGATGAGAAGAAGGATTGTTTGGCCAGTGGAGGGCAGAGGTGTATTGACCAGAGAATAAACTTGAAGTGAACAAAATCAGCTTCAGAGCGGGATTTCCTCCAGGCACGCTCTGGCGGTGCAGGAGCATCTTTGCAGGTAGCGAGTCTGGAGGGTGTGCCAGGGCTGAAGCTGGCGGCGTGGGGCCTTACAGAGTCGAAGAGGAGCAAGAGTGTCTAGAGCAGAGATAAGCGTAGTGTTGTAGTGATTAGTGGCAGCATCAGGGCAGGTGAAGGATGAGGTATGAGGGAGGTGGTGAAGTAGGTTGGAGAATTGATGGGGGTCCACAGCATGTAGATTTCTGCGAGTGTGTGTGCGGGGTGGGGGAGCAGGGTGTTTAGGAAGTCCAGATAGGTTGAAAGAGAGAAGGTGCTGGTCAGAGATGGGGAAAGGGCGACATTTGAACTCAGAAATGGAGCAGAGGTTGGAAAAGACCAGGTCAATAACGTGACCATCGCGGTGGGTAGGGAGGAGGGAGGATTTTGTGAGTCTAAGGGAGGACGTGAGTGAAAGAAGTTTGGAGGCAGCAGGAGCGGAAGGATCGTCAATGGGAATGTTGAAGTCCCCGAGAATTAGGCATGGAAGATTAGAAGACAGGAAGTGAGAAAGCCAGGTAGCAAAGTGGTCAAAGAACTGGGAGGTTGGTCCTAGTGGGCGGTAGATGACTGCCACCCTGAGGGCCAGAGGAGAGAACAGGCGGATGCAGTGTGTCTCGAAGGAGGAGAAGGAGAGGGATGGGGGTGGAGGGAGATGCTGGTAGGTGCAGATGGAGAGAGCAGGAGTCCGACCCGCCACCATTTCTCTCACCCGGTCTGGGGGTATGGCTCAAGTGTAGACCGCCATGTGAGAGAGCAGCAACGGAGGCCGTGTCAGAGGGAGTTAGCCAGGTTTCAGTTAAAGCTAGGAGGTTGAAGGAGTTTGAAAGGAAGAGGTCATGGATTGCTGTGAGTTTGTTGCACACAGAGCGAGCGTTCCAGTGGGCGCAGGAGAAAGAGGACAGGCGCTGAGGGATGATGGGAATGAGGTTGCTGGGCTTGCAGGGAGGTGATTTATGTGCGATGGAGATAGGATGAGACGGAAGTATTGGATGTGTTGTGGGGCCAGGGTTAGGGGATATGTCACCTGAATAGAGTAACAGCAGGAGGGTGAGAAAGAGAAGGTGGGAATGGGATTTGTGGGAGTGGGAGTGATTGCAGCACGAGAGTTAGAGGGAGACCATGTTCTGAGGAAACAAAGGAGCTCATGCGAGGCCATCATGTGGGACGAGAGGAGGGAGGGAGAGATGCAGATAGTGTAGGGGTCGGTGGTAGAGGGGCAGGAGTTCCATTTAAGGAGAAAGGTAGAAGTAAAGAGCAGAAGCGTGAGAGAAAGCATGATATAGACGTGAGTTTACCAGAGTAAAAAGTGGGCCTTGCAGTTTTGCAGTTCCTTCCTCCAGTCCCGCAACTCCAGGAATCAACTCTGAACGTCCACTTAAGAATGCCACTTGGAAATGACACTGAAGCCATCATCATACAGTAACATCATACCGTAACCCCTCTGTAGTATTGTGGAAGAGTGCAGGGGTGGACCATGCGGTCCTATATTGAAAAGTTTTTGATCTGGTGGTAATGGGCGTCAGTGCACCCAGATATTGTGCCTTTAATGCCAGGCCAGCAAGTATCATCATACAGTAACCCCTCTGTAGTATTGTGGAAGAGTGCAGGGGTGGACATGTGGTCCTATATTGAAAAGTTTTTGATCTGGTAATGGGCGTCAGTGCACCCAGATATTGTGCCTTTAATGCCAGGCCATCAAGTATCATCATACAGTAACCCCTCTGTGGTATTGTGGAAGAGAGCAGGGTTGGACCTGCTGTTCAAAAAATTAAAATGATATAAAATCTGGCACAGGCATCAGTGCAGCCAAATTTGTGCCTTTCATGGCAGCAAGTGCATTCACACCGTAACCCTTTTGTGGTATTGTGGAAGAGTTCAGTGCTGGAGCTTTTGTGCATGCAGAGAACATACCCGATCTATTCCGTTACTTCGGCATCAGGGGAATTATAGCTGCTGATCCAGGACTGATTCATTTTTATAAATGTCAGCCGGTCTACAGAGTCGGTGGACAGACGCACTCTTTTGTCTGTGACAAAACCTCCAGGGCACTGAACGTCCTTTCGGAAAGCACGCTAGATGCAGGGCAACCTAGTAGCTGCATAGCATATTGGCTAAGTTCTGGCCAGTGATCCAATCTCAACACCCAGTAAGCCAGTGGATCATCTGCTGGAAAGGTATCCAGGTCTGCCCTTGCCCCTAGGTAGTCCTGCACCATATGGTGAAGACGCTGGCAATGGGTGCCTACATTTGACGTCCCTGGGCGTCGAGGACTAAAAAAATGTAAAAATGCATCAGTCAAGCGGCCCTGGCCTTCACCGCTATTCCTCTGATCACCTGCAGCCTCAGAAGCACGTGTGTCAGCACTTGGTAATCTAACAGTGCCTGGAAAGGTGTTACACAAGTTTCGCTTTAGAGCGTCCTCAAGTTTTGTCATCCTGTGCTCCCTCTGTGCGGGCAGGATGAGCTCTGCAACTTTCCCCTTGTATCGTGGAACAAGAAGGGTTGCCAACCAGTAATGATCCCTCTCCTTGATAACACGAATCCTGGGGTCCTTTAGCAGGCTTTGCATCATTAGGGAGCCCATGCAGCGGAAGGTTGGAGGTGGCATTAGCTGCCGAGTCTTCCTGGTCAATGAGGATGACCGTATCGTGCACTTCCTCCTCCCAGCCACGCACAAGCCCTTCTGTTTCTGGGCACACAAAACCCTGCCTTGAGGAATCCCCACCTTCAATGCCCCCACTACTTAAATAGTCCTCCTCCTCCTCATCCTTCTCCTGTCTGATCTGAGTAGGACCCGCTGGAATGCTGTCTGCGGAAAGACTGGGGCCTTGAGAGCTAGGGAAGGCCTCCTCTTCCTCCCGCTGCTCTGCCTCTAGAACCACATCTATAATTCCCCGCAGAGTGTGCTCCAGCAGGAACACTAAAGGAATTGTGTCACTGATGCATGCACTGTCCCTGCTCACCATCCTCGTTGCCTCCTCAAATGGTGACAGTGCAGTGCATGCATCCTTGATCATCAGCCACTGCGGGGGGAAAAAAAACAAGTTGACCTGAACCTGTCCTTGTGCCATACTCACACAGGTACTCGTTGATGGCCCTCTGCTGCTTGTGCAGACGCTGCAGCATTGCTAATGTCGAGTTCCACCTGGTGGGCATGTCACAGATCAGACGGTTTGTGGGAAGGTGGAATTCTCTTTGAATTTCTGCCAGGCGAACGCTTGCTGGGAATGACTGTCTGAAGTGCTGCAGACTTTTCTGGCCTGGATGAGAAGCTATGGCAGCCCTGGGTACTTGGTTAGGAAACGCTGTACCACCAGATTTAGGACGTGTGCTAGGCATGGTACATGCATCAATTTACCCTTGCGTAGGGCGGAGAGAAGGTTGCTGCCATTATCGCAGACGATCATTCCCAGCTCAAGCTGGCGTGGTGTAAACCATCTCTGCACCTGCCCCTGCAGAGCTGACAAAATTTCTGACCCGGTGTGGCTCCTGTCCCCTAAACAAACCAGCTCAAGCACAATGTGGCATATTTTTGCTTGAGCCATTGCGTAGACCCTGTCAGACGTGGGTTTAACAGCCACTTCGCCAGAGACAGAGAAGGAGGAGGAGGAAGAGGTGGTGGAGCAGACAGACCTCATACAAGCAGCTTTCTGGAGGCGTGGTGGATGAACAAGCTCCAGCACAGAGCCCCATCTTGGATCCCTCCCAGCTGCAATCAGAGTTACCCAGTGTGCTGTGAAGGAAATGTAACGACCCTGTCCATGCTTGCTGGACCACGTGTCTAAAGTGACATGCACCTTGCTGCTGACTACCATTCCCAATGACTGGACAACATTGTCTTCCACGTGCTGGAATAGTGCTGGAATGGCCTTGCGTGAAAAGTAATGGCGTTTTGGAACCTGCCACTGTGGTACAGCGCATTCAGCAAATTCACGGAAGGGAGCAGAGTCCACCAGCTGGAAAGACAGCAGCTGCAATGCGAGTAATTTTGCTAAGCTGGCATTTAGACGCTGTGCTTGGGGATGGTTGGGACTATATTTTTTCTTTCGCTGCAGCAGCTGCGGCAACGTAATCTGACTGCGTAAATCTTCAGCTACTGGGATGATGTCACATTGTGAGGAAGGACCTGGTTCATCCATTACTGTAGCATCATTCCTGTCAGTGGAGGTTGGAATCAATGACATGGCAGGACATATAGTGGGGGTAGAGACAGGTGAGGAGGACCTACGCAAAGTTTTGTGCCAACGGGATGCATGGCAGGTGGGTCATATGTCACCTCAAGCACGTGGTACCCAAGCGTCCGGTGTCTGTCCCACGCTTGAACCTCATCTGACACAGATTACAAATAGCAACGGTGTGGCCTGCTGCACATTTCTTAAAGAACTCCCAGACAGCAGAGTTCCTGGATGTGTGCTTTGAGACAACAGCGCACTGCACCTGAGCAGCTCTGACATCTGATGCCTTGGACTGGCTAGTGCTACGGTTGGTCATAGAGGATGTTGTGCCTCGTGTTTGTAGTGCCACCTCCTCCTCATCACTTGACTCCTCTGTTTGATCAGGCACCCAGGTGGAGTCAGTGACCTCATCATCATTGTCATCACCCCCTATCTCCTCGTCACTGGAGCCAACTTGGCAGTATGCTGCAGCTGCTGGGGTTATTTGTGTGTCACTGGCACCCCCTTCTTCTAGGTTGATTATACTCCCTTCCTCAACCTCAGAGATTGAATCAGAGCACTGTAGTTGCTGCGCATCTATAAGCAGCATGTCACTGTCATTGTAGTCAAACAATTCAGCTGACTCCTCCGTGTGTGATAGTAAGGCTACGGCAGGAGTAACTGTGGACATGAAGGCTGCATTAGATGCTTTGGCAGCTGAGGTGGACTGTAAAGCACTACAAGCCTGGCTGGCAGAGGACTGGGAGGATGAGGATTGCCTGGTTAGCCAATCCACCAAATCCTCTGTATGTTGCTGCTGCTTAAGACGGCCAGCACCAGTTAGAAAAGACAAGTGTGCCTCTGTAGAGGATGCACCATGTCCATGATGACCAGAGGCACAGCCTCCCGTCACAGAGGCTGCTTGCCCTCTTATTTGTGCCTGGGAGCACTTGCTTGTCCTTTTTGGTCTTTCTGACATGGTGAGTGATATATAGATTAAAGATATACAGAACTCTGATTCAACTCTGTTATAAAAATTGGAGATATGCTGCAGAACTCTGATTCAACTCTGGTATAAAGATTAAACATTTCCAGAACTCTGGTATAACTCAGTGAGACACCCTGATAGCTGGCAGCCAGTGACAAGACACAGATTACAATTCGCAGAAATCTGCTAGAAGTATGTGGGACCCCCTGATAGCTGGCAGTGAGAAGACACAGATTACAATTCCCAGAAACCTCCTATAAATCAGTGAGACCCCCTGATGGGTGGCAGTGAGAACACACAGATTAGAACAATTCCCAGATATTTTGTAGAAATGACTGACCCCCAAAATTGCTGGTGGCAGTGAGAACACAAAGATTAAGTTGTGGGGGCATTGAAGGTGGGGATTCCTCAAGGGAGGGTTTTGTGTGCCCAGAAACACAAGGACTAGTAAGTGGCTGGGAGGAGGAAGTGCACGATGGGGTCATCCTCATTGACCAGGAAGACTCTGAAGCTAATGCCACCTCCAACCTACGCTGCATGGGCTCTTTTATCCTGCAAAGCCTGGTAAAGGACCCCAGGATTCGTGCTATCAAGGAGAGGGAAATATTACTGGTTGGCAAGCCTTCTTGATCCACGATACAAGGGTAAAGTTGCAGAGCTCATCCTGCCCGCACAGAGGGAGCACAGGATGAAAAACTTGAGGACGCTCTAAAACGACACTTGTGTAACACCTTTCCAGGCACTGGTAGGTTACCCAAGTGATGACACAGGTGCTTCTGAGGCTGCGGATGATCAGAGGAATAGTGGTGAAGGCCGGGGCCGCTTGACTGATGCCATTTTAAATTTTTTTAAGTCCACGATGCCCAGGGACGTCAAATGTAGGCACCCATTGCCAGCGTCTTCACCGTATGGTGCAGGACTACCTAGGGGCAAGGGCAGACCTGGATACCTTTCCAGCAGATGATCCACTGGCTTACTGGGTGTTGAGATTGGAACACTGGCCAGAATTTAGCCAATATGCTATGCAGCTACTAGGTTGCCCGTCATCCAGCGTGCTTTCTGAAAGGACGTTCAGTGCCGCTGGAGGTTTTGTCACAGACAAAAGAGTGCGTCTGTCCATCGACTCTGTAGACCAGCTGACATTTATAAAAATGAATCAGTCCTGGATCAGCAGCTATTAATCCCCTGATGCTGACGTAACGGAATAGATCGGGGATGTCTTCTACATTCACAAAACCTCCACCACTGAACTCTTCCACAATACCACAAAGGGGTTACGGTGTGAAGGCACTTACTGCCACCAAAGGCACAATATTTGGCTGCACTGATGCCTGTACCAAATTTATATAATTTTAATTTTTTGAACCGCAGGGTCCAACCCTGCACTCTTCCACAATACCACAAAAGGGTTACGGTGTGAAGGCACTTGTTGCCACCAAAGGCACAATATTCGGCTGCACTGACACTGACGCCTATATTACCAGATTTATATCATTTAAATTTTTTGGAACGCAGGGTCCAACCCTGCACTCTTCCACAATACCACAGAGGGGTTACGGTGTGACGGCACTGTTGCCGACACTAAAGGCCCAATTTTAAAGCACCTATTGTTACTTTCATCCAAAGCCTGCATAAGTTTCACCATAATTTAGCCAAAAAATCACTAAACTTGTTCTGCGTGTCCTAAAAGGTCTCCTCTTTTAATACAGACTGCCGCCCCAAGCAGTTGTTTATGAATAGATTAAAGGAAAACCGTTTACCGTCATTTGAAACGTCATTTTTTTTTTAAATGTTTCTATACATCCTACTAGGGATGAGCCGAACACCCCCGAGTTCGGTTCACATTCGAACTCGAACTATTCAAAAGTTCGGATTTGAACTCGAACACGAACACGAACTCAATACAAGTCAATGGGAGTCAAAGTTCGATTTTTAGAGTGCCATCCAAGAGGGTATATGTGCTAGATATTTGCCATAAAAGGTGTATGGGGGTCCGAGTAGTGCCATGGGGGACAGGAAACAAGGACAAAAAGTTAAAAAAAAAACGTTTTTAAAGGGACAGTGAGTTTTCCATGAAATAAGGGTTAAAAATAAAAACGAAAAATTCCTTCAAATATCGTGCCTAGGAGGTCCCCATAACCTGCCCGTGAAGTGGCGGATTTCTAGGATGTATAGAAACATTTAAAAACAATGTCCGGGTCCAGGTAGTGCCCTGGGGGACAGGAAACAAGGACAAAAAGTTTAAAAAAATAAGTTTTTAACCCCTTCACTGCTGATGACGTGTGGGACACGTCCTCAGTTACTCCCGCTGTATGCTGAGGAGGACGTGTCCCACACGTCATCAGCTTTGCGGGACCCCCGGCGGAGATACTCACCTCTCTGTCCGGGGTCCCGCGGCGTTCTGACTTCAGCGTCCTCAGACGCTGAAGTCAACCTCCTCCCGACGTAAATGACGTCCCCACAGGAGATCGCCTGGAAGGGAGGGGGGGATCCGTTCGGATCCCTCCCGATCGGGAGGTCCCACAAAAAAAAGCCAGGCACCGGTTAAAAGGGGAGAGTCTCCACTTTTAAGCGGTGCCTGGCTTTAACCCCTTAGGCACCGGGTCGCACTTCAGTGCCTTGCGGCGCCGAAGTGCGGCCTAGCTCCGGTGGGGGCCTCCATCTTGGATCGCGGCTCCACCCCGGGTCCCCCCTCACTGCCTGACGTCCTCACGCATAGCATGATGACGTCAGATAGCCGGGGAACCCCTAGCTGCCCGGAATCCCCTGGTGGAGATAGGGGGTTCATTTGAACCCCGTTATCTCCAGAACCGTAGCAGCTAGGGGGTTATGGAGGGTGTCAATCGAAAGGCCATGGCCTTTCGAATGATACCCAACATGACCAGGTATAAAGTAAAACAATAAAAGAAAACATGTATTTCATTTTGTGTGTTATTTCTATTAATGAAGCAATATTGTTCACATTTCAATTATAATGTGAACAATGATGCTGCACTAATGATTTTTTTCTATGTTGTGCGTTTGCTAAAAATCACATAATTCCCCCCAAAAAATGTAATAAGTCCCCATTTCTAATTTTTGTACAAGCGCACCCCATAGAAAATATAACCGCAAATGTTCATGTGATAAAAGGTGAAAAAAAACACTTTACACGCTGCAGATGATTAAAAATTCAAGTTTTATTGTATTTTTTGTTATAATATACAGGCAGAACATGACGTATACATATAAAAAAAAATGATATATTATGAATCTGCCGAGTCTGCCGGAAAGAACGATATATAATATGTCTGGGTCGTATAATAAAATATGGCTTCAAATCGCGTTTAAACATGATGAGCGAAAGCGGCAAAAATTAGCTTAGCACACAGCGGTGAAATGCCTCAGCAGTGAAAGGGTTAAAGGAACAGTGAGTTTTCCATAAAATAAGGGCTAAAAATAAAAACGAAAAATTCCTTCAAATATCGTGCCTAGGAGGTCCCCATAACCTGCCCGTGAAGTGGCGGATTTGTAGGATGTATGGAAACATCGCCATCTCAGACCCACACACGACACTTAGCACTCTCAGGCTAAGGTCAGACGAAAGCATTTTTAACGTGCGTTTAGCCGCACGAAATCACGGCCGTGCTAGCAGCAAATGACGTCCAATGCCGGGGAACACACGAAGTACGGCCGCACGAAAGTTCGTCCGCGCAACGCAAGTGGCAAACGAACGCATTTTTTCTAGAACGTCAAACCGCTACTACTGACGTACAGAGTGCGCTGCGTCCGCTAGCGGCGTGTGTGCGTGATTAGGAGACGTCAGACGCTGCTAATGTCCGGCTAACATAACGTCCAGACACAAAAAGTGTTTTATTGATGATCCGTACAAAATCACGGACGAAAAGGCGCATCGTATGACCGCTATCGCGTATTCCGGGAAAAAATACGTCCGTTCGTTCGAACGCACTTTTTCACGGACAACGTGAAAAATGCGTTCGTCTGACCCTAGCCTTAGTCTGCATACAATGTATCAAATTCATGAGACTGGACTAATTAGGAGCACATGTTATTTCCAAACACTAACAACACACGTGTTGTTTACGCCGTTTGAGAGCACAGGTCATTTAGAGGTGAGAATCTTTGCACCTAGACATTAGTTTTTAATTCAATATCTAATAAACCGTTGCTTATAATATTCTGCAGTAAAGAGTCTCTTTATTTTTAGATTTTTTAGTGTTTTTTAAGCATTTTTTATACTTTTTAAAAAAAAAGAATTTTTCGAACTCGAACCAAACACGCCAAAAAGTTCAAAGTTTGCGAACTTTCGAACTGCCGATGTTCAAATTGATCGAACCGAACAGCTCATCCCTACATCCTAGAAATCCGCCACTTCACGGGCAGGTTATGGGGACCTCCTAGGCACGATATTTGAAGGAATTTTTCGTTTTTATTTTTAACCCTTATTTCATGGAAAACTCACTGTCCCTTTAAAACCTTTTTTTTAAAACTTTTTGTCCTTGTTTCCTGTCCCCCAGGGCACTACCCGGACCCCCATACACCTTTTATGGCAAATATCTTGCATATATGCCCTCTTGGAGGGCACTCTAAAAACCGAACTTTTGAGTCCCATTGACTTACATTGAGTTCGGTTCGTGTTCGAATTCGGTGTTCGGCTCATCCCTATTGGAGAGGGCTGAGATGAGGATTTTGCCATTTAATTAGATTATGTGTACTGGAGGGGGATTATTTCCCTGATTTATCTGATCTCTAGCTTTAGTGTTCAACTCAAATATCTCTTTTTTATGAAAATTATACTGATTTTTTTTATAAGTGATTTTTAATATTTTTTTTGTGACAGTGAGACACAGTTCAAGTTCAAAAGCGGTGGGAGCCGGTTGGCGGTGCTAGAGATTTGGGGCTTGATTGGTTTCTGGCCGGGGATAAGGCCGAGTGATGACATTAACAGGGGTTTCTTTTATCTTTATACGTGTTCGTTTGTTTTGGCAGCGATGGGGACAAACCTTAATTAACTCAGGGCTGGGGGAACACGTTGGGTCGTGAAAGCGATACTCCAGCATAGATTACACCAGAGCCACCCGAAGAATAATGAGATTAAGGGAAGGATGGGAATTTACAGCACAGGAGGCGAGACTTTACACAATGGTCATCACTGCAGATACAATGAATCAGTGAGTTACACAAAACACACTGCATGGCCAAAAAAATAGTCCCCACCTGTCATACAAGCCGCTATGATCTGGAGGGCTTCAGCTGGTCAAGTCTAGGTTCAGCAACATTATGTGCCTCAAAAATGTGGTCATGTGACTCCCTGAATATATTGAATGAGCAGGTTTCTACATCAATGGGTTTTTCTCCCCTGATGGCACAGCGGGCATATTCCAAGATGGCAATGCCAGGATTCATTGGGCTCAAATTGTGCAAGAGTGGTTGAGGGAGCATGAGACATCATTGTCACACATGGATTGACCACCACACAGTCCAGACCTTAACCCCATTGAGGTTAATCTTTGGGATAATGTGCTGGAGAAGACTTTTGAAAGTATACTGTATATATTATACACCAACACAAGACCTCAAGAGACTTATACCCACGCACAGACCTCAAGAGACATATACCCACGCACAGACCTCAAGTGACATATACCCACGCACAGACCTCAAGTGACATATACCCCCGCACAGACCTCAAGTGACATATACCCACGCACAGACCTCAAGTGACATATACCCATGCACAGACCTCAAGTGACATATACCCCCGCACAGACCTCAAGAGACATATACCCACGCACAGACCTCAAGTGACATATACCCCCGCACAGACCTCAAGAGACATATACCCCCGCACGGACCTCAAGTGACATATACCCACGCACGGACCTCAAGAGACATATACCCACGCACAGAACTCAAGTGACATATACCCCCGCACAGACCTCAAGAGACATATACCCACGCACAGACCTCAAGTGACATATACCCACGCACAGACCTCAAGAGACATATACCCACGCACAGACCTCAAGTGACATATACCCACGCACAGACCTCAAGAGACATATACCCACGCACAGACCTCAAGAGACATATACCCACGCACAGACCTCAAGTGACATATACCCACGCACAGACCTCAAGAGACATATACCCACGCACAGACCTCAAGTGACATATATACCCACGCACAGATCTCAAGAGACATATTCCCACGCACAGACCTCAAGTGACATATACCCACGCACGGACCTCAAGTGACATATACCCACGCACGGACCTCAAGTGACATATACCCCTGCACAGACCTCAAGTGACATATACCCACGCACGGACCTCAAGTGACATATACCCACGCACGGACCTCAGATAAATAATAACATTTAAATATAATCTCCCCATTTCTTCGTTTTTCATTCTCCCCTGTAAGTTACAAAGCATTTATTGGGGTAATTAATACTATGGATGTGTAAACATAAAAATAGAGACATGTCTCCTCATTCTTTGCATTGTTTTGAGCAGAGCACTGTGCATTTTTGGCATTTTTGGAATTTTCGACGAAAAGGTAGTGCACTCATCATGATAGAAAAGCACTAGTAGTCCACGTGACATAGGATGTGAGGGGGGGAATAAAATGTTATAACATAAAAAAGCAAAAATGTATATATATGATGTCTGCAATTTTATATGAGTTTATATTGCAAAATAAAAATTATACAATTGCATCATGAACCAACATACATAAAGTAATGAGACATTCCATAGGTGTGTCAGCAATCCCAGCTTTTGACACTAGGGGGAGCAATTCCCCTGCTGAGTTATAATTCCTTGTATTTTATTACTATTATTGTTAGTATAATTATGCTATATTTTACTTTTCAGAACATTGTTTTATGCAACACCAAAAACGCTCATTTAATATAACCGCAGGGAAATGGAAAGCTGATTTTAAAGGTACGAAGCAAAATTTCTCACACAGACACACACACATATACACACATACACACATACGCATACACACACATATGTACACACACGCACACATATACACACATACACATATACACACACACACATATACACACACACGCACATACACATATACGCATACACACACACACATATACACACACACACATATATACACACGCACACACAAATACACACACATATACACACATACACATATACACACACACATATATACACACACATACACACAAAGGAAAACATAACAAGGGTTTATTCACTATCAGGGTTATTGAGAGAGCACTCAGGGGTCAAGTCCTAAAAAAAGAAGTGAGGGAACTCTCTGAGATTCTGTCCCCCACTTAGCGCTTATCATCTGGCACGTAACACAAACACAGCCTCAAAACTGATATATTTTTTTACGTAAGTGGATTTTAGCGAAAATATTTGATAACTCCTATATTTATTGTGACTCAACAGGTAAAGATATGATTGGCCACCTGATTACAAGCTTTATAGTGTATGGCACCAATGGGAACTCAGTTCCCCCTGAAAAAAATAGTGCAGGAACTGAGTTCCCACAAGTTCCCCCTGTACTTGACCCCTGAGAGCACTGAAATGTCACCGACATTTCGGTCTGCTCCCTTTCGTTGCATTTCGACGAGCCGCCAGAGTGCCAACCAGCTGCCGGAAAAAGCCGCCAAGCCACCAAACAGAACGCCGACCAGCCACCGGAAAAAGCCGATAAGCCTCCAAACAGAGCACCGACCAGCCGCCGGAAAAAGCCGATAAGCCAACAAACAGAGTGCCGACCAGCCGCCGGAAAAAGCCGACAAGCCGCGAAACAGAGCGACGACCAGCCGCCGGTTAAAGCCGATAAGCCGACAAACAGAGCACCAACCAGCCACTGGAAAAAACTGATAACCCGACAAACAGAGCGCCGACCAGCCGCCGTAAAAAGCCGATAAGCCAAAAAACTGAGTACTGACCAGCCACTGGAAAAAACTGATAACCCGACAAACAGAGCACCGACCAGCCGCCGAAAAAAGCCGACATGCTGCCGAACAAGGGTAAAAAAAACCAAACCAAAACACCGCGGGCTCTATTACAATCTTCGTGTTAAAACGCTCACGCAGCGTGTGAATTTGACGCGAAGTGTTAAACGTAAACGCGCGAAAAATCAACGCTGGTATTACAATCCTCACGCATTATTTTATCCGTCAAAAAAACGGACGCGCAAAAACGCGCGCACATTAACGTTGCGAGCAGAAATCAGTGTGCAGACTGTTTTTTTCACGCGATTCAGCCAATCAGAATTAAGAACCTTAATTATCTCACGTTAAGTTTTTGCGCCTGTCAAAGTCAATCTGCGCATATATGCTGCAGCAATAATAAAAACTCACACAACTTCTCCATTTTAATGTTTGGGTATGTGTAGAATGTGTAACTATACTTTGCTGCGTATTTTTTTTGGGGGCTGGTTTATTTGGTTTCGGCCAGGACGTTCAGATTTGTCGCTACCACCAGCTTTTAGGAGTTGCTAAAATTATGCGCGCAAAGGCTGTGCGTTACAAACTGCACATAGATTGTAATACCATCCGCATACCAGCGCACAAACACATTTGCGCTCACAATGTTAAGTATAGGACACGCGCAGTACAGTAAGCTTGCACAGCGTTCGTGCAGGTTCACCCGCGGTAGACATATACGCGCGCTTGTTGCGCTGACATTGGAAAACGACGTTCAGCGCAAAAGGTTTTGCCCCTCACGTTAATGCGTTTTTGCGCCGGCGCAAATGTATGCGTGAAGATTGTAATAGGGCCCCGCAACTTTCCAAAAGGAAAAATAAACATTTATGTATCATCCGGAGACTCTGACTCAGGCCTGTCAAGCTCCCTCCCCCAGTTTTTTTGAACTACACCTCCCTTGATTCCCTGGCCATCTGTTGCATTTAAAGGATTCTGGGAATTGTAGGCATCAACATCTGAGTTTGAGATCCTTACTGTCCTCAGGCTCACACACTCTCTAACAGGCGACGTACGAATCTCATCGTTGACAGTGGTTCTGGCCAGTCCTGACATCTGCCTCCGCGGATGACATTGACCACTACGTACGTACGTACGCTGGACCTCGGCCTGGGGGCCACTTGGATGATTATAAGGTAGGAGGAACAGGATGAGCCTAATTAAAGGCTTTGCTGTTCTTGCAGGGAGCTCTGCTTGGTTAATCGGGATGCTCTCGTTATTTTCAGAACGAGGCTCGATAGGGTCGCCAGGTCGGCCATGTTTTCCTGGACACCTATGTAGCGCTCACTCCCGGAGGAGCCGCTGAAATTGAACCACGGGTCAGTCTCCCCGCACTAGGGAATAAATATACTCCGGCACCGTTGTGGATTTTATAAATTATATAGTTTACTAAAATGAATGGCATATAATATATAACACGGTGTTCGTAGATATATTTACAGTATTTCGTATTTCGGGAAACACGCAGCGGAAAAGAAATACGAGGCTTCGTATTTCGGGAAAACGCGCATCGGAACAGAAAATATAATGCTTCGAAATTCGAGAGACGCGCAGCGGAAACAGAAAAGAATACAATGCTTCGTAATTCGAAAAATGCGTATCGGAAAAAAGAAATGAGAAACGAATCTTTAATCCCTTTCGGAAATTAGGATGTAAATCCCGCACAGGTTAAGTCCCGGAATGTAAATGTGTGTGTGTATTGTGGTACCCGGATACTATTCAACTGGCCAGTGAATTGCTTAAACGGTGTCTTCAACTAGTCAATTTGGGGCCCTGTGGGTTTTAGAAACAACAGCAGCGTGCTTTCGTTAATCACAAACGGCCTTGGAGGCCTCTCACCCATCCGCCAGATTCTTAAGGCTCCGCTGACCCAGGACGTCTCTCCGCTCGATTTTGACTGGGGTGCCGGCTACTGGATCCGTTGTCTGGCTCTCTCTGCTCCGGCCGTGACTTGTCCAGCTTACCGCCTGCTCTCCCAATCCGATCGACCTGCGGTACGCCTAACTCGGGGTCCTCCGGCTTCCTTAATAGCAGCTTGGATAAGATGGTGGATCGCTGGGTCTCCCTCTTGTAAGGCTGAACAACCCGATCTGGAACTCTGATAGGCCGCACCTGCGCTCCGGCCTAATCACTCTTGCGTTCTGCAGCACTGCGTCTTGTCTCACTCACTCCCTGGTGCGCTCTTCCAGCTATCTCCACGATTCTCAGGATGTAACGCTGTCTGTCCCACCCACTTCCTGTGTCCGCCCGCAAAGCATGCCGGGAAATGTAGTCTCAATGCAAAGTTCAGTGTCTCTCATCACGCTTCTCTCCCTCCGGTGGCCAAAAATAGGTACTGCCACGACAAGGATTTAAACACAGCGCTACACCTATTACTACAGTATTTCATGAAGAGGAAGAGCACAGGGAGGAGTTTCCCTCCAACATGTATAATTTATATGCATCTGGAGGGAAATCCTTTCAGGATTGGTCACCTGTGATTTCTTTTTGATTTACCTGCAGCATATGATTTATACATTCTACGGGGTGGCATTTTTCATGCACTACCCATCGGCATGAATAAATCATATGTGTGTTCAGGTAAACATGGCCGATCTGGCATCCCTAAGCTGAGCGCATCTCCTAAACACTGTGCCCAGTACCGAGCATTCAGCAATATCAGACGATGGGCAGATTGTGGTCATGGGATGAAAAAAAAAAAACATTGATGGAAAAGCCTGCTCATTCAGTAAATTCAGGGAGTCACCTGACATCATTTTATGCGGAAACATATTAATAACTGCAGTAATTATCCAATGGAAGGCTCAATCCTATTGGATTAGTTACACCCAGGGGGCGACTTTTCTCTGTCCAGGCCGTGTATTTTGTGACTGACGAGCAAACTTGGAGTCAGAACCTGATGGGTTAACCCCTGCAGTGCCTGTGTGTAGCCATTGCCATAGTTCCTTGTATGAGGATGGTCCACATGCTCTTCCGAAGAGCACTGAGTTTCCCCTAAGTGCTGGTGGTGAGTGGCAGTTCCATTAGGACTTGTGTCCAGGTCTCCGGCAGGTCTACAAAAAGCTAGAGTCTTCAATTTCCATCAACGGGCTCAATGAACATCTACAAAAATATTAACTATGTCCTCTACCGGCCTGGACAGTTCGTGCTGTTTTTGGCAAATTTTGCCCCCAAGTGCATGTTCCAGCAGAGACCAAGATCTGACTTGCCATGCAATGTCTTTCCAATCTTCTCCTGTCCTAGACTTCTTCCCGGACCCACTGTGCCCTCAGCTGACAGGAGTGGTACCCAGTGAGATCTGCCAATCATCCGCCTCAAAGTAGGACACATGTGCGCTCAGAGATGCTCCTCTGCAAAGGGCTGCTGTACATTGAAAACCGAGAGTGATGTAACGACTGATTGCACGAGACCTCTGCTTATTTCGCCTCACAATAGCAGCACCACCACTCAACTAGGAACTTGACCCCTGTATGTGCACGAGCTGCCCATAAAATATGTCAGACAGCGTCTTTGCACCCCATGAGAAACACTGTGTCCACCATGCATACTTACACAGGTCGTACAATCTATATTTTACGCATCAAATCGCACTTGAATAATCTAAGTATTTTTTCTTAAATACAGAGACGGCTCTCGGTGCCTCGAGGTGTCACAGATATCCATCCTAACCAGCAGGAATCCTCAGCAAGAGGTGTAAGAGACACTCCGGCATCGTACACCATTACCTTCTATTTTAAGGCCGGGTATTTGACACGACCGGAGATCTTAAGTTCTGTCTATATCATTCCTAAAATATCTCATCTTAAAAAACAACGACTTTCCGAGTCATCGAAAACCGTAAATCACCAGTGGATGAAAGAGCCGGGGCCCGTGCCGGGAAAAATCAAAGGTAGCTATTTCTAGATGCAAACTATATGGCAGGGGTGAGTTACGGGAAAGGCGCTCGGGGCGACATTAAAGAAGGAAAACGCGCCCCTTGCTTTTCAACGTGTTGAAGGATTTTTATAGTGTGATAGATTCTTAATATGTGGGGTCACTGCTGGCAAATCCAGGTAAAGACTGAGACTCTTAGATGCATCAAAAACATGGCGCTGTATCATTGTATGGTGGGACAGGTACATCAGGCACGGCCTATGGGGCAGCGAAGATCGGGGTCAAGGGTCAAACGTGAATTTAGAAAGATCCTCAAACCAGATGTCGATATCCAGTGCTTCTGTGTAATGTGATGAGGACTTTTCTCTTAAAGTGTGATGAGCTGTGCATTCTATGAGAACAAAGAGGAGATAATGGTCACCTGTGACGGGATCCAAGGAGCATCTCTCTTTATTATTCTTCTAGTGAGAGATGATGCCTGTATGTGTATGAGATACAGTTAGTTATTCCTGTTGTTATTCCAGTCCCAAATCTTATCCACCACAGTTTGTTTCGGCATTTCTCCTCATCTATGTGCTGGTATCCTATACAAATGTCGCCACCTTCTGGGCACTGATAGAAATGATGTGATAAAAAGTCACCTATTTGGATACCTGGAAAAAGGTTATATTTGACACGAAAAAAACATACAGCTACGTAAATTTTTGAATTCTGATGTCAGTACAATAAAAAAATACCTTCCTGTTAAGGTTAAGGTTAGGATTAGAGTTAGGGTTTGTAATTAGGGTTAGGTTACGTTTTGTGCTTGTTTTATGGTTTGGGTTATTATTAAAGTTAGGCCTTGTAGTTGAGATTAGATTACTTTTTGTAATTGTTTTAGGGCTTGGGTTAATATTAGAGTATTAGAATATTAGAGCTTTGTAACTAGGGTTAGGTTACTTTTGTGCTTGTTTTAGGGTTTGGGTTAATATTAGAGTTAGGCTTTGTAATTAGGGTTAGGTTACTTTTGTGCTTGTTTTAGGGTTTGGTTAATATTAGAGTTAGGCTTTGTAATTAGGGTTAGGTTGATTTTGTTATTGTTTTAGGGTTAGGATTAGTATTAGAGATGGGCTTTGTAATCAGTTTAAGTATTATGATTAGTAATAGAGTTAGGCTTTGTTATTAGGGTTAGGTTTTAATGCCTGTTTTAATGATAGGGTTGGTATTAGAGTTAGACTTTGTAATTAAGATTATGTTACTATTTGTTCTCGTTTAGGGTTTGGGTTAGTATTAGACTTAGGCTTTGTAATTAGGGTTAGGTTACTCTTTGTGCTTGTTTTAGGGTTTGAGTTAGTATTAGAGTTAGGCTTTGTAATTAGGGTTAGGTTACTCTTTGTGCTTGTTTTAGGGTTTGGGTTAGTATTAGAGTTAGGCTTTGCAATTGGTGTTAGGTTAATTTTGTAATTGTTATAAGGTTTGGGTTAGCATTAGAGTTAGGCTTTGTAATTAGGGATAGGTTACTATATGTTCTTGTTTTAGGGTTTGGGTTAATATTAGAGTTTGGCTTTGTTATTAGGGTTAGGTTGCTATATGTGCTTGTTTTAGGGTTTGGGTTAGTATTAGAGTTAGGCTTTGCAGTTGGTGTTAGTTTAATTTTTGTAATTGTTTTAGGGTTTGGGTTAGTATTAGAGTTAGGCTTTGTAATTAGGGTTAGGTTACTCTTTGTGCTTGTTTTAGGGTTTGGGTTAGTATTAGAGTTAGGCTTTGTAATTAGGGTTAGGTTACTCTTTGTGCTTGTTTTAGGGTTTGGGTTAGTATTAGAGTTAGGCTTTGCAATTGGTGTTAGGTTAATTTTTGTAATTGTTATAAGGTTTGGGTTAGCATTAGAGTTAGGCTTTGTAATTAGGGTTAGGTTACTATATGTTCTTGTTTTAGGGTTTGGGTTAATATTAGAATTTGGCTTTGTTATTAGGGTTAGGTTGCTATATGTGCTTGTTTTAGGGTTTGGGTTAGTATTAGAGTTAGGCTTTGCAGTTGGTGTTAGTTTAATTTTTGTAATTGTTTTAGGGTTTGGGTTAGTATTAGAGTTAGGCTTTGTAATTAGGGTTAGGTTACTCTTTGTGCTTGTTTACTTTTTAGAGTTTGTTTTACTTTTGGGGTTAGGTTTCAATGTAAGCCCTATCCCCTAACCCTAATTAACAGCTTCTGCTCCATTTTTGAATAATTTTAAGGCAACAGATCCTGCTTCGTCTTTTGACTCTTTTAAGGTCTAACCCTAACCCTGAAAGCAAGCCTAACCCTAAAACAAACACAAGTGTAATTTTCCTACTGTACCCTTTTCTGACGTGAGTGCAACATCCATCCGATCCATCGCTCTGAGCAGGCTCTACAGAGCATATATATGCAAAATGCTCGAGTCCTGTAGCGCTGCACAGTTTGCGGTTCCTACGCGACACTAATTGCACAGAAAAGCTTCAGGGACTTCTGGGTTCGGGAGCCGCCGAGCTGAAGAGGAGGAGCAGCGTGCGGCGAGCGGAGAAAAGGTGAATAAAATCACCAAAAATTGAGAAATTAAAAAGGTAAGCAGGATCTGTCCAATTATTTAAGGGCAATGAAAAGGTAGCACTATTCTTCAATAGATTACCCCTTTAATAGCCGTTATCTGCCACACAAGCTGCCGTTTCACCTGCAGTGCAGCCAGCTCCCCACACGTCGCCTCTCCCGTTTTAAAGACTTGTGTTTATCGCTCGGTTTCTATGAAGTCACATGTCGCCCATTGGTTGGTTTCCTGTAGTTTAGCGGCTCTGAGGTCGTCTTCACAGTTTATCTTTGAGCCTAATTATTTGCAGCTGTTGGTGATTTCAGGGCACGCACGCGAGTAACAGTATAAGCGCCTCTGACGGTACCCGGAGAGCACCAGAAAACCACTGTCACTTCTGCATTTCTCCACTTAATCCCTCATAGCTGGTTATGATGCGTTGAGTGCCTCGTGTAAAACAGATGGCGGTAACCGATATGCTGCCTAATTGCGGCCGGTTAATAGATCGGGATAACAGAGATAAGGGCTAATAAGAAAGACGCGTCCCTCCCTAACTTTGGTCCATGTTGACACGAGTCCTAAATGCCCCCAATCAGTCGTGACCAAGAGGTGGCTCCCCCTTCTATTCTACAACTCCAATTCTCATGATGCTGGCCGCATTTCGGTGGCCGGTGTGATTCACTTTCATCGGATCATGGATCCCTCGCATGTCTTGTTTGAGTTCTCACCATGGTGTAGCCTGAAATCAGATAGCTGGTGGTCTACAACGTCTATGCCCAACACCTGCGGAAATTCAGGTGTGGATCCTGGTCAGAATATCTCACCGACGAGTGTCTCTGGGAAAGATGCCTCCATAGCAACTCAAATGTATGGTAGTGAAGGGGTTAAAAATGTCAAAATCATTTTGTGATCTTTACTTTAGGGGTTATTCAGAGAGAGTCGATCTGGCCCCGAAACGGTGAATTTCCCCATATGGTGACATTTCAGGGCCATTCGGCTATTCAGAGAGCAGGCAATTCGCCAAATTTTGGCGAATTGTCTGCACGTACGGTGCCTGTTCGGCGGCAGTGAAATCCCCCATAGAGAAGCAATGGTTAATCTATTCAGAGACACCGATCAGCAGAGAAAAGTTGCCAAAGTGTCCTGCTGTTCGGTGTTTTCATTCGGCAGGTTTATTCAGGAGAATCCCATAGGCTTCAATGTTAAAAATCTTCCTGTTTTAATCCAATATCTAATAAACCATTTATAATTTTAATCTGCAGCAAAAAATCTCTTTATTAATTTTTTTTAGGATGTTTTTGCATTTTTTGGGATTTTTTCGGCAACATTTTTTTTCCATTTGTTTTAAATCATTTTTTCTTTTTTCTGTAACAGACCTTTTTATTATCATTCATTGGATCAATTTTGAAACTTTCAAGTTTCTTGTTTTGGGTTTTTTACCCCGTTCGTCAGCTTGTCAACTTTTTCCAGCGACTGGTCTGATCTGTGGTCGGTGGCTCGTCGGCTTTTTCTGACGTGTTTGATGTGTTTTGTTCCAGCGGGTTTTCGGTGGGTGGTCGGTGGGTTTTACAGTGGCTTTTCCCTGCACTCTGGGGACCCTGCGGTGAATGCTGAATTCACCGCAGGGTTGGGAAATTTGATTCCACGAAGTGCAGGGAAGTGCGGGGAACGAGAGAGCACCAAAATGCTGTAATTGCCATACACAGGCATTGTGCAGCACATACAGATACAAGGTGTTGCTGTAGTTGCCATACACAGGCATTGTGCAGCACATACAGATACAAGGTGTTGCTGTAATTGCCATACACAGGCATTATGCAGCACATACAGATACGTGGTGTTGCTGTAATTGCCATACACAGGCATTATGCGGCACATACAGATACAAGGTGTTGCTGTAATTGCCATACACAGGCATTATGCGGCACATACATATACAAGATGTCGCTGTAGTTGCCATACACAGGCATTATACGGCACATACAGATACAAGGTGTTGCTGTAATTGCCATACACAGGCATTATGCAGCACATACAGATACAAGGTGTTGCTGTAATTGCCAGACACAGGCATTATGCAGCACATACAGATACAAGGTGTTGCTGTAATTGCCATACACTGGCATTATGCAGCACATACAGATACAAGGTGTTGCTGTAATTGCCATACACAGGCATTATGCAGCACATACAGATACAAGGTGTTGCTGTAATTGCCAGACACAGGCATTATGCAGCACATACAGATACAAGGTGTTGCTGTAATTGTCATACACAGGCATTATGCAGCACATACAGATACAAGGTGTTGCTGTAATTGCCATACACAGGCATTATGCGGCACATACAGATATAAGGTGTTGCTGTAATTGCCATACACAGGCATTATGCAGCACATACAGATACAAGGTGTTGCTGTAATTGTCATACACAGGCATTATGCGGCACATACAGATATTGCATTGCTAATAATCTAATTCTGATCACTACAAACCACCATAAGCAGGAGATCTCACCATTTTATTATCTGTCTGCAGCACATTTACTGCATCTGCCTGTATGATGATAATGCAGACCCCGCTTAAGAAGGATATCTCACCATTTTATTACCGGTCTGTAGCACATTTGCTGACACAAATGACATCTCTGCCTGTATGCTGATAATGCAGACCCCGTGTGATACTCTGTGCCAGATAAGGGACGCTATCTAGAGTTTACAACCTTTCATCCCAGTGATATCTCTATAAAGGATAAACAAATACCTTAAAAAAAATTAAATGAGCAAATCTACATACATTTTTTAGAAACAACAATTTCTGCGCAAAGTTTCCATTTTACCCGATATTTAACTTTTAGCTTCGCATCCTGTGTTTGAAATAAATGAAATGATTTTTTCCAACAAAAATCGCTTGACAGTGAAGGGGTTAACAGTGGATTGCAGGTTAATTGGCTTCGTTCTCTTTTTCCATACGTCTCTTACCAAATACGATCCAGAAAAAAATATAAATACCATCATTGTAACCAACAAAGGGGTTTTTTTTGGGGGGGGTTTCTTTGGGATTACTCTGGGGACAATGCAATTATTGCAACTGTTGCCGCTTCGAGACGCGCAATTATGAATCAATTCATCATTCGCAACTCGCTCCTCGAGGCCGAACAATAGGCCGGCTATGTGTGTAAGAGCCGCTGTATGCCAATCAGTCAGGCTTCTATCATCGGCATTCCTCCCTCACCGCTGACACGCTGCTCCCACTTGGCCATAAGCCGCGCAGTAAACCCTTTCGTGCGGTACGGTTTGATTCGAACAATGAAAACAGCCCCGCTCACGTGTCCCTCCTCGCACCAGCCCCGAACCCACAGGCCACATCTTGTTTTTACATTTGCAAGACACATTTGTTCTTGCAGCTGACCATGTGCGGGAGAATTTGCCAGTGTTCCAGCAAATAACAGCTGCCTCGCAAATTACCTCTACACCCCCCCAGGATCGCCCGCCCGCCACCCCGCCACCCCTCATATCAGGGATTACAGAGAGCTCCCTGTACGGGACGGACCATATTATTAAATTTTTTTTAAATCATTATTGTTTTTCGTAAATATATGTATACACTGCCTGGCGGAAAAAAAGTGCCCCCCCAGCCCCACCGGATGTAACTCAGCCAATAGGTGCTCACCTTCCATTGGATAATTACTGCTGTGATTAATATGTTTCAGCATAAAAGGAGGTCATGTGACTCCCTGAATATACTGAATGAGCAGGTTTTTCTCCCCTGATGTAGGTGATGTGTGAGAGGCTGAACCTGATGGACGCATGTCTTTTTTCAGCCTATGTAATATATAACTATGGCACAGCGGGCATATTCCAAGATGGCAATGCCAGTATTCATCGGACTCCAATTGCGGAAGAGTGGTTCAGGAAACTTGAGACATAGTTACATAGGTCGAAAAAAGCCGTGCGCCCATCGGGTTCAGCCTTTCACACATCACCTACTGCTGTTGATCCTAAAGAAGCGAACCTCCCCCCCCCCCGTCTGAAGAAGCGCTCGCCAATATGTAACATACTGGGAAAAAACCCTTCTTGACCCCAGATGGCATCAGATTTCTCCTTGGATCAAGAAGCTTTTACCCACATATTAAATATTGTAACCCTTAATATTCTGTGTTTAATATTCTGTGTTTGCAGGAAGTCATCCAGTCGCTGCTTAAGGCTAGGGTCAGACGAACGCATTTTTCACGTTGTCCGTGAAAAAGTGCGTTCGAACGAATGGACGTATTTTTTCACGGAATACGCGATAGCGGTCATACGATGCGCATTTTCGTCCGTGATTTTGTACGGATCATCAATAAAACACTTTTTGCGTCTGGACGTTTTGTTGGCCGGACATTAGCAGCGTCTGACGTCTCCTAATCACGCACACACGCCGCTATGCGGCTGCAGCGCACTCAGTACGTCCGTACTAGCGGTTTGACGTTCTCGAAAAAATGCGTTCGTTTGCCACTTGCGTTGCACGGACGAACTTTCGTGCGGCCGTTCGTTGTATGCTGCCCGGCATTGGACGTCATTTGCTGCTAGCACGGCCGTGATTTCGTGCGGCTAAACGCACGTTAAAACTGCGTTCGTCTGACCCCAGCCTAAAAGTCTGTACAGACTCTGACCCAACCACCTCAACAGGCAGAGAATTCCCAACCACCTCAACAGGCAGAGAATTCCACAGCTTTATTGTTCTCACTATAGAAAAAATAAATAAACCCTTCCTATTCTATATTTACAATATTTACAGTTTGAACGTTCAATCACTATGAAGCCCACGCTTTTTATGTAAAGGCAGTGTTACCTGGTACTTTTAACTCCGCTTGGATTCCAGCAAAAGATACAGCTTCAATCTGGTAAAAATGTATCACAGATTCCTCCTGGTGCTGCATGTATCAATGTGTCACATTCCACACACGCGTGTATCCTGTGTGTAATCTATATACCCTGATTATTATCCCATATGCACAGTGGACGTCCTGTTATACTCCGGCGCCCTAATGTTTTGCTCCCACGCTCTCGGTCCTGGCCAGCCCGGGCTATGCTTTGCTGTTCTTCATCCTAACTGTGCTCATTGGCCACAGCTTCATCCCGGGACTATTTCAGAAGACATCATTCATCCATCTTTCATTGCACAGAAGTATTGGCGCTCGAGCGGTCCCACCAGGAGCCTGTTGGTCCCTCTATAGCAGGAACTATATTCCTAATTACCGGAGGATTGCGATTAATGATGAAAAGACTTCTTCAACAATTATTACAGCCGAATTGTCAGATCATTGTGCGACCGTCATGTGATCGTCATTGATGGTCCTTCGATTGTAACAGCCTCCACCTGGCAACATTAACGAGCTTCAACTTACATTACATCAATTAAACAACACACGCGGATATGCTGGACAAAGATTCACACCCACACACATAAACACACACACACCTATACACACATATAGACAAAGACATATATACACATGCAGAAACCTCCCCTAAACACACAAAGACAAACACACATAAACACACACCCAACCACAGAAAGACACTTGTACACTGCAGCAAAGACAGGTACACGCATGCATAAACACCCCCTAAGCACTCTAAGACAAACACACATAAACACACACCCAACCACACACAACCAACCACATAAAGACACCTATACACACATATAGACAAAGGCATGTACACACATGCATAAACATCCCCTAAACATAGAAACATAGAAAGATGTCGGCAGATAAGAACCTTTCGGCCCATCTAGTCGCCCAATTACATGGATACTTTACCTGGATTTATCTTTTGTTTAGGATAGCCTTATGCCTATCCCATGCTTGCTTAAATTCAATCACTGTTTTGGCCTCTACCACTTCTACTGGAAGACTGTTCCATGTATCCACCACCCGCTCAGTAAAATAATGCTTCCTGATGTTACTTTTAAACCTTTGCCCCTCTAATCTAACACTATCAGGGTTATCCAAAGAGATTCGAAAAGTCACCGCACGTTCGGTGACTTTTCGTTCTCTTCAATTCGGTTCCTTTTGGCGATCCCATTTCGGTGACCCTGCGGTGTATTCAGCAAGCACCACAGGGTCCCCGAATTGCAGGGAAAGGCTGCCGCAAACCTGACGAAAACTAACCGAATGCACGCTGAAAACAAGCAAAAACATCTGGATTAACCTTCGAAAAACCCAAACAGGAGCCGAACAGGAGCCGAACAGGAGCCGAATCACACAGAGCCGAAGCAGCTGTGACGTAGAGGAGGCAGTGAATAAATTAGCAAAACCATTTGTATGAATCTGGGAAAAAGAAACGCTGTTTGCAAAGAAACTACTGAGCGAAAATGTCTGAAATTTTCACAGGAGGTCCAGGGAATGATAATAAAGAGGGCTGTTACAAAAAAAATAAGTAAACTGAAAAAAAAATAAAAAAAAAATCGGACTTTTAAAAAAAAAAAATCAGAAAAATGCTTAAAGTATCCTAAAAAATCTATAAATAAAGAGACTTTTTGCTGCAGAATTTTATAATGAACGGTTTATTAGATATTGAATTAAAACGGGAATATTTTTAACATTGAAGCCTATGGGATTCGCCTGAATAAATTTGCCGAATTAGACCACCGAATGGCAGGGCATTAGGGGAACCTTTCACTGCTGGTTTGTGCTCTCTGAATAGCCGAAGCATTGCTTTTTCATGGGGATTTCACTGCCCTCGAACAGGCACCGAACAGGCACCGTATGTGCAGGCAATTCGCCAGGATTTGGCGAACTGCCTGCTCTCTGGATAGCCGAATGGCCAGGAAAGGTAACCAAACGCTGATTTTCAGCGTTCGGTTACCTTTCTCAAGCAATTCGGATCTCTTTGGATAACCCTGTATGTCCTCTTGTTTTGCTACTTTGTTTCCTTTTAAATATACTCCCTTCCTCTACCTTGTGGATTCCCTTTACGTATTTAAATGTTTCTATCATATCTCCTCTGTCTTGTCTTTTTTCCAAGCTGTACATGTTAAGATCATTAAGCCTTTCCTGGTAACTTTTCTCCTTCAAGCCGTACACCATTTTAGTAGCCCTTCTCTGAACTCTCTCTAAGATGTCTATATCCTTCTGGAGATACGGTCTCCAGTACTGCACACAGTACTCCAAGTGAGGTCTCACCAGTGCCCTGTACAGTGGCATGAGCACTTCCCTTTTCCTACACACAAAGACAAATGCACATAAATACACACCCAACCACAGAAAGACACATGTACACACATATGGACAAAGACAGGTACACACATACACAAACACCCCCTAAACACACAAAGACACATATATGCAAATACAAAGACTCACACACACATGCATAAACACAAAGACATACAGTATACACATGCATAAACACACACCCAAACACCTAAAGACACGAAGCAGGAACAAGGAAGGGGGAAGAAGGAAAGAGAAAGATGAAAGAGAAAAAAGGAAGGAAAGAAAAAGAACGAAAAGGGAAGAAGGGAAATAATGGAAGAAGGAAAGAGAACGATGAAAGAAAATGATAGAAAAAAAGAACAAAGACAGGAAAGAGAAACAAGGAAGAAACTAGAAGGAAAGAGAAAGATGGAAAAGGAATGATATAGAACAAAAGCAAGAAAAAGAACAAGGAAGAAAAAAGGAAGGAAATAAAGATAAAGAAGAGCAAGAACGGGAGGATAAAGAAAGGATGGAAGAAGGAAAGAAATTAGAAGGAAGGAATTGAAAGAGAAAGAATGAAAGGGGATGAAGGAATTTAGGAATGAGACAGAAGGAAATTATGATGAGGAAGGATGACGGAATGAGAGAAAGAATGAAAGGGGGAAGGAAAGATAAGAAAAAGAAAAGATAAAGGGAATGAGAGCGACAGACAAAGAGGAAGAAGGAAAGAACCAAAAAGGAAATAATGAAAGAGAAAGAAGGAAAAAGGGATCGAGAAAGACAGAAATAAAGAGAGAGAAGGAAAGAAAAGAGATTTTGGTTTGTTTTAGGCTGGATTAACCAATCACAGCTGGAGTTTTCAACTTTTCATAACCTTGTCAAATGTTTCATTGCGAGCAGTTAGAGAATGGAGGGTTGGAGACACCTGTCAGATCCACATTCAAAGGGAACTTGTGTTGTAAGAGCTGGAGCTTCGCTGCGGCTAATTGTAATTTTATACTGTTCAGCATAATGAGTTATAACGCTGCTGGCTGCAAGACGTGGAAATTGCCTCATTACTGCGCTGCGTCCTTTTTACAGATGCGCGTGCAAATGAGTCGCCTCTTACACTCATTGCACATTCAATGCAGTGAAACCTTCACTTTGGGGTAATTGTAGGTTTTTTGGGACCCACTGAATCTCCCGCGTAACACCTGAACATTATCTTATCACAAAGCAGAGCTCACCTTATTAAAACCATGCGGGAAACGAGTGATACATAGAAGGTGACGCAGAGCATGCACATGCAAGGAAATGTGCAAAGAATATAGCTTGCTCGGTCGGGTGCGAGAAAGCAATGGGATGCACCGTGCCTGTTGATTGGCTCTTTTGTATAAAATTATAATTTTGTCTTGTTGATACACAGCCCTTACTGTACATGGATTACCATGTTACTGAGCCCTAAACAGGGCCAAATTTGCATCTCAGGAGCCTGTAGGCACAGAAATGTGGAGTGCCCCAACCCCCCCTCCCAAAAAAAAGTAACATGCCCAAATGACTTTTTACATTTTCACTTTGGGGCAAACTAACTTTTTTTAAAAAAAAATGAAAAAATGTTTTTCTCTGCGTCAAATCAATAGAAGGAGCAGAGTCTGTTGCATTAGTTGAATTAGTACACATTACATGGTCATGTTTGGTATCAGTGTAAAACCAGACTCTGACCTTTCCAATGACACCTCACTTAACCCTGTATGCTGTACAATTCAGAGATGCAGGTTCCAAAGTCCCCCTGTCTCTCCTCACTGCAGCGCCAGGGTCTAGGTTGTCGATGAAACAATGTGTTGCATCATCAGCTCCACACTTGCTGGCAGTGCGGGAAATGAGAAGGTGAGTTAGTGCAGCATCACTGCGCACTTTATAATTGTAACGTGAATAATAGTGCTGCGTTAGGAAAAAAAAAAGAGAAAAATATTATTTTGTTTGTTATTTTAATTTTACGTAAATCTAAACTGGTTGTATTTGATATTATTGGAGAAGACATAATCTGACCTTTCCAATGATACCTCTTATGTCCCTCTAGCCCTTAGAGCTCCAGAGATACAGAGGTCTAAATGATTGTAAAAAAAAAGAAGAAAGAACGTTTTTTATTAAATTGCAAGGCGCCCCCTTGTGGCAGGCGCCTGTAGACACATGCCTACTCTACCTAGTTATAAATCCGGCCCTGGCCCTAAATGTGAGCTGATCTGGGCTGGCTCTTAGTTCTAGCCCTGGCTCTTAACCCTTTGTGGTGGTGGTGTTCTGAGGTTCTGTGTACCAACCTCAGCTAGTCCACCTGACTATTCTCTGTGCCTTAACCCTAGTTGTGCTGTTACACCCTGTGTACTGACCTTGGCTAATCCTTTTTGACTACCTTTGTGCTTTAACCCTTTTTTTACTGCATACTGAGCTCTCTCTCTCTCTCTCTCTCCTGGCTATTATTGACTCCAGGGGTTATTCAGAAAGGACCGAACTTGCCACCAATAGGCACTGAATGGTGAATTTCACCGTATTGTGCAATTTTGTGGCAGTTCGTCTATTCATTAAGCTGTCAATTCGCCAAATACTGTCAAATTGATGGCAAAATATGGTGAGTTTGCCGCAATTTGATGATCTTCGGCAACAGAATAATTGTCCCATAGAGAAGTAATGGTTAAACTATTCAGGGAACGCTGAACTGCCCCGACATGTCAGTGAAATGCCCTGATTTTCAGTGGTTCAGTTCGACAGTTTTAAACAGGCGAATCCCTTAGGATCATTCGTTGTAAAAAATATTATTTTTCTTTTATTCAACCATTTATTCTTTTATTTTTCAGCAAAAAGCCTTTATTTATTTTTTAGAGCACCTTTTTGGTGAAGAGTTAGATTCCCAATTTTTTTTTTTTTATTGTTATTCTGTAATAGACCCTTTAATGATTTTTTCTTATAGGACCCTTTTTTTATTATTTACACACATTTTAATGCATTTATATTGGTTTAAACACCTATTAGAAGCATAGCAGTGTTCCCCTATTTTTTTTAGCCCCTGCAGTTTGGGGGTCTGTTACAGAAAAAAAACACTATTAAAAAAAAATTGGGAAAAAAATTTTGTGGAAAAAATCCTGATAAATGCCTAAAAGATCTTAAAAAATAAATAAAGAGACGTTTTTGCTGCAGATTAAAAGAATTAACGGTTTAATAGATATTGGATAAAAATGGGAATATTTTTTTTTCATTGAAGCCTATGGGATTCGCCTGATTAAACCTGCCGAATGAAACCACCGAACATCAGGGCATTTCACTGACATTTCTCTTCTGTTTTGTGTCTCTAAATAGATTAACCATTGCTTCTCTATGGGGGATTTCACTGCCGTCGAACAGGCACCGTATTTACTGGCAATTGGCAAAAATGTGGCGAACTGCCAGCTGTCTGAATAGCCGAATGGCTCCAAAATTGCACGGTACGGGGAAATTCACAATTTGGTGACATTTCGGGGCCAGATCAGCTCTCTCTGAATATCCTGTTAGGCCTCGATTTAATTCTATTGCCATATATTTAAAATAATATTGTCTGCGCGCCGACATTGAAAAGTATTTCCACGAGTGTCGATATTTAATCTTAATTTTTATTCCGATCCGAAAAATGGCCACAATGTGACCTATAAAAGTGGCAAGTTTGGCTCAGGCCAAAAAACTTTTAGGTTTTACTACTTGGGAAACAAATCCTCTTGGGGGTCTCTGGACTTCAAGGGTTAAATCACTGCAGTGAGGTACCTATGTCAAGGAGGGGCGCTAAACCAGGAGAGTGGTCAGACCTCCTTATTCCTCGCATATATATAAACAGAAAATCAAGAGAAATCAAAACATTCTATAAACTTCCATAAAGTTACGTTACCTCTACAATAATCTGTACCTAGACTATAAAACACTTGTTGCTGTTTTTTTTCTTTGTTTGAAGCAATTGCACGTAAAAAGGAAAAATAAAGTTAGTTTTTTTTTATCTCCTGTTTTCATTTTTGTGAATTTTTCACATGAACATTTACCAGAACCTGAGCAAACGTCTCATTTTACACTGTGGTATAGGATAAAACAACAGTGGGAGGGAATGTTTAGATAAAACTGCAGGGGATCTATTGTGTTGTACAGCTATCCAAGATAGGACATGGCATCTGAACGGGATCTGATAGTGGGCTAACAACACTGTGTACTACCCCATGGTATGTAATTTACCTATATCCCAAACGATGCAATCATTTGGAGTAGGAGTTTGGAGATCTGACCCATATGGCATTCTATGCCCAATATCACACAGTGAGGAGCAAGTGATGGAAAGACACTGGGGGGGGGGGTTACAATACAAAATATCACACAATGGATGCGCCCAGTGACACATATAGAGGGAAATATCACACAAAGGATGCACCCAGAGACATATAAGAGGGAAATATCACACAATGGATGCACCCAGTGACACATATAGAGGAAAATATCACACAATGGATGCACCCAGTGACACATATAGAGGGAAATATCACACAATGGATGCGCCCAGTGACACATATAGAGGAAAATATCACACAATGGATGCACCCAGTGACACAAATACAGGAAAATATCACACAATGGATGCGCCCAGTGACACATATAGAGGAAAATATCCCACAATGGATGCGCCCAGTGACACATATAGAGGAAAATATCCCACAATGGATGCGCCCAGTGACACATATAGAGGAAAATATCCCACAATGGATGCACCCAGTAACACAAAATAGAGGAAAATATCACACAATGGATGCACCCAGTGACACAAATACAGGAAAATATCACACAATGGATGCACCCAGTGACACATATAGAGGAAAATATCACACAATGGATGCACCCAGTGACACATATAGTGGAAAATATCACACAATGGATGCACCCAGAGACACATATAGATGGAAATATCACACAAAAGATGCACCCAGAGACACATATAGAGGAAAATATCACACAATGGATGCACCCAGTGACACATATAGAGGAAAATATCACACAATGGATACACCCAGTGACACAAATACAGGAAAATATCACACAATGGATGCATCCAGTGACACATATAGAGGAAAATATCACACAATGGATGCACCCAGAGACACATATAGAGGAAAATATCACACAATGGATGCACCCAGTGACGCATATAGAGGAAAATATCACACAATGGATGCACCCAGTGACACATATAGAGGAAAATATCACACAATGGATGCGCCCAGTGACACAAATACAGGAAAATATCACACAATGGATGCACCCAGTGACACATATAGAGGAAAATATCACACAATGGATGCACCCAGAGACACATAGAGGAAAATATCACACAATGGATGCACCCAGTGACACATATAGAGGAAAATATCACACAACGGATGCACCCAGTGACACATATAGAGGAAAATATCACACAATGGATGCGCCCAGTGACACATATAAAGGAAAATATCACATAATGGATGTGCCCAGTGACACATATAGAGGAAAATATCACACAATGGATGCACCCAGAGACACATAGAGGAAAATATCACACAATGGATGCACCCAGTGACACATATAGAGGAAAATATCACACAACGGATGCACCCAGTGACACATATAGAGGAAAATATCACACAATGGTTGCACCCAGTGACACATATATAATAAAATATCACACAATGGATGCACCCAGTGACACATATAGAGGAAAATATCACACAATGGATGCACCCAGTGACACATATATAATAAAATATCACACAATGGATGCACCCAGTGACACATATACAAGAAAATATTTTCTTAACTAAACATACAAGAGAAAAACAAAACACATGTAAGATATCAGCAACATAAAATAAACACATTTCATGTTTTGGTGGTACTGGCCCTTTAAATCCCTTAACACTTTGAATGCCGCGTTACTGAACACTCTGCGATCTAATGGGATTATTTACCAAACATGGATTTTTTTTTCCTGATCTCTGCTTTTACAGCCCATGTCTGTCCAAATCCATGTCCGTGTATCTGCCGCTCGCAGTTTAGAGGATAAACCTCTGCGCATCATGTATTTCAGATTCTTTCCCTTCTAAATATCTTTTCACTGGAAAATTGAGAACGTCTGAGAGGCTAATCCTGTGTTTAAAATGCAGCTACCTAAATATGTGCCTAACTAATGAACCTGAGCATGACTAGCAGCTATGTGACCGCTATAAATCCCAGTGACAGCTCCACTTGCAAATCATCTGGCAAATTAATAAGAAGAAAAAGAAAGAAAAATATGTTGGTGTGACGCGCTCCAGCTGCTGTCAGAGACATGAATCCAGCCCTTGCTGCTGCTGGTGAATAGGCTCGGCTTGTGGAGAGCGTCTGGGCTGAGCACAATGCATTCTTTTTTATATCTGTAATACCGAATTCTTACTTGAAAGTTTGTAACAACCAGAGAGATACCCAGACACTTATAGGGTTATTCAGAGAGCGGTGAAAAGCAGGAGAATGACTGGAGAATGAAAAATTCTAGGTCAAAATAGCCAAACCAGAAGAAATTCTCCCATTTATATCACTTTCCAAATTGGCTATTTTGACTTCGAATTTTCCATTCTCCAGCCATTCTCCTGCTTTTCACCTCTCTCTGAATAACCCTGCAAGCAAAGCCCCCACAAAAAGAGCTGCGCCACGTGTGAAGTGGGAGCCATATGCAGGTGCTGGGCCCCAATGCACATAGATACAGTGATAGACTTAGACAGATAAATAGAGGCATAGTGATAGATACATATAGATACATAGAGGAATAGATACAAATAGGTAGATCTTTGGGGTTATTCAAAGAGTAGCGGAATGTCGCTGACATTTCAGTGCTCTCTCATTCCCCGCAATTCGGGGAATCAAATTTCCCCACCCTGCGGTGAATTCAGCTTTCACGGCAGGATCCCTGGAGTGCAGGGAACAGACCTGAAAACCCATTGGAACCACCGCAAAAACCCCGCCGAACACGTCAGAGAAAGTCGCCGAGCCGCCGAACACAGCACAGACCAGCTTCTGGAAAAAGCTGACAAGCCGACGAACAGGGTAAAAAGAAAAAAGAAAAAAAGTTTGAAAGTGTAAAAATTTAAACGCTGTTTGCAAAAGAAAAATACTCAGGGAAAACGCCTGAAATTTAGATATAAGATGCTATGAATGATAATAAATAGGTCTGTTACAGAAAAAAGAAAAAACGCCATTAAGAAAAAAGACAGAAAAAAATGTGGCTGAAAAAATCCCAAAAAATGCCTAAAAGATCTTAAAAAAATCTATAAATAAAGAGACTTTTTGTTGCAGATTAAAAGAATAAATGGTTTATTATGTAACTATTAGATATTGAATTAAAACGGGAATATTTTTAACATTGAAGCCTATGGGATTCGCCTGAATAAACCTGCCGCATGAAACCACCGAACATGGGGCACTTCGGCAACTTTTCACTGCTGTTCGGTGTCTCTGAATAGATGAACCATTGCTTCTTTATGGGGATTTCACTGCCGCCGAACAGGCACTGTACTAGCTGGCAGTTCGCCAAAGTTTGGCGAACTGACTGTTCTCTGAATAGCCGAATGGCCATGAAAATGCACCGTACGGTGAAATTCTCTGTTCGGTGAGATTTTGGGGCCAGATCGGCTCTCTCTATGAATAACCCCTATAGATGAGTAAATAGATAAAAATATAGACAGATAATAGAGTTCTAGATAGTGATAGATGCAATGGTGTGCGCAGCCCAATTTATAAGGGTGTGCACTGATGGAATATTTACAAATCTATGTTTGGATTATTTTGAACAGAACAGTTATTTCTAATTAGGAATATCTAATGTTTATAGAGTGATACAGTCTATGTGCAAGTAATTTATCATGAACCAGATAAGGAACATCCAAAATGTAGGGGGTCAAAGATGAACCTTTCACCCAACATTACGGTGTGCCTGGGCACACCAGGCACACCCTGTGCGCACGCTTATGGATGGATAAATAGATAGATCGATGGATAAATACAGGTGGATAGAAATACACAGATACAGTATATGCATATGGGTGAAAAACAGACAGATAGATAGATATTGGATAGATAGATAGTGATAAAGATCATTGGATTAATAGAAACAGGTGGATAGAAAAATATAGGGATAGAGGGATACATTGATCGACAGATAATAGTGATAGAGATGGATGGATAAATAGATCGATAGATAAATATATGGATAGAGAGAGAGATAGATAGATAGATAGATAGATAGATAGATAAACAAATAGGTAGTGATAAAGATTATTAGATTAATAGATACAGGTGGATAGATAGATATACAGATATATGCATATGGATGAAAGAGGGATAGATAGATAGATAGATAGATAGATAGATAGATAGATAGATAGATACAGTTGTGTTCAAAATTATTCAACCCCCAATGCTGTAAAGGGTTTTAGGGAATTTAGTGACATTTGTAATTGTATTCAGAATGAAATCCTACAAGGACTTTTTAAAGAACCATATGCAACTAAAATGACATCAATTGGTTTTGTAATACAGTAGTAAATGTTTCTTTTGTGAATTCTTCATTGACACAATTATTCAACCCCTTAAAGACTACCACTCTGAAGAACAGAGGTTCATTCAAGTGTTTTCAATCAGGTATTGAAAACACCTGTGGATGTCACGGAGCAGCAATAAAGCATAATAAGCACCAATTAGGCAGCTTTAAAAGGACTGTGATACTCAGCTCCTTCTAGACATTTACTGGTGTGGTTACAAACATGGTGAAGTCAAGAGACTAGTCCAGGAAGACAAGAGAAGAGGTGATTACTCTTCACAGGAAGGGCAATGGCTATAAGAAGATTGCAAAGATGTTAAACATACCAAGAGAGACCATAGGAAGCATCATTCGCAAATTCAAGGCAAAGGGCACTGTTGAAACGCTACCTGGTAGTGGCAGAAAGAAGATGCTGACTTCGACTGCTGTGTGCTACCTGAAGCGTAGAGTGGAGAAAAGTCCCCGTGTGACTGCTGAGGAACTGAGAAAAGATTTGTCAGATGTGGGTACTGAAGTTTCAGCTCAGACAATACGGCGCACACTGCGTAATGAAGCCTCCATGCCAGAACTCCCAGGCGCACCCCCTTGCTGTCTCCAAAGAATAAGAAGAGTCGACTACAGTATGCCAAAAGTCATGTGGACAAACCACAGAAGTTTTGGGATAGTGTTCTGTGGACTGATGAACAAAATTAGAACTGTTTGGGCCCATGGATCAACGCTATGTTTGGAGGAGGAAGAACAAGGTCTATGAAGAAAAGAACACCTTGCCTACTGTGAAGCATGGCGGGGGGTCAATCATGCTTTGGGGCTGTTTTGCTTCTGCAGGTACAGGGAAGCTTCAGCGTGTGCAAGGTACCATGAATTCTCTTCAGTACCAGGAGATATTGGATGACAATGTGATGCAGTCCGTCACAAACCTGAGGCTTGGGAGACGTTGGACCTTTCAATAGGTCAATGATCCCAAGCATACCTCCAAGTCCACTAGAGCATGGTTGCAGATTAAAGGCTGGAACATTTTGGAGTGGCCATCGCAGTCACCTGACTTAAATCCGATTGAGAACCTCTGGTGGGACTTAAAGAAAGCAGTTGCAGTGCGCAAGCCTAAGAATGTGACTGAACTGGAGGCTTTTGCCCATGACGAATGGGCGAAGATACCCGTAGATCGCTGCAAGACACTTGTGTCAAGCTATGCTTCACGTTTAAAAGCTGTTATAACTGTAAAAGGATGTTGTACTAAGTACTAAGATTGAATGTCACTTGGGGGTTGAATAAAACTGATAATGATGTGAGCACAGAAAAGACATTTGTGGTTATTTCATTATAAATGTTATGTTATATTTGTCTGACCTACACGTGCCTCTTTGATTTAATTGTAAGCAAGATGACTGAATGATCAAAATCAATGTCAAACTGGCCAAAACACTCAATTTCAGTGGGGGGTTGAATAATTTTGAACACAACTGTAGATAGATGAATAAATAGATAGTGATAAAGATCATTGGATTAATAGATACAGGTGGATAGATAAATATAGGGATGGATGGATGGATGGATGGATAAATAGATTGATAGATAGATATACGGAGAGATAGATAAACATGCATATATTTGTATATCGATGGATAGATAGACAGAGAGGTAGGTAGATAGATAATTGAGATAGATGAATAAATAGGTAGTGATAGATATTGTTGGATTGATATAGACTAATAGATAAATACTGGGATAGGCAAATGCTGCAAATACTTGCATATCAATAGATAGATGGATAAATTGATAGACAGATATAGAGATAGATGAATAAATAGGTAGTGATTATTGATGAGCATTCGGTTCGGATCTGTTCAGGGTTCGATTCGAACATCACCCGTTTGGCTGTTCGTCGAACTCCGAACATTTCCGCGTGTTCGCCGCATGTTCGCCCACAATACACCACAATGGACCACAATGCACTTTTCCACTGGCCTGAAGCTTGTAATTGGCTACAGCCTTGCACCTGACCACAGGTCAGGTGCAAGACAGGTGCAAGACTATGCCAATCACGGCTCAGAGTCCTGATTGGGCAAATTTTGCCCAATCATGGGCTCACAGAGCTAAGTCCCGCAGCACACTATATAAGGCTTCCCTGCCTGCAGCCCCAGCGCGTGTATTTGCAGGAGTGAATCAGAGAGGAGAGGAGATTGTTCTGTCAGGGTATATCAGTGACGTTGTAGGAGATGTATGTGAATTTGAATCTGTGTTGGCACTGCCATGCTATCAGGGACAGTGTGTTTCAGTGAGTTGTAGGAGATTTCTGGGAATTTGAATCTGTCTTGGCACTGCCAGGCTATCAGGGACAGTGTGTATCAGTGAGTTCTACTACAGTTCAGCAAATTAGAATCTGTCTTGGCACAGCCTGTTATCAGTGTGTATCAGTGATTTATACCACATTTCAGAAAATTAGAATCTGTCATGGCACAGCCAGGCTTTCAGTGTGTATCAGAGAGTTATACCACAGTTCAGGAAATTAGAATCTGTCTTGGCACAACCTGTTATCAGTGTGTATCAGAGAGTTATACCATAGTTCAGCAAATTAGAATCTGTCTTGGCACAGCCTGTTATCAGTGTGTATCAGTGAGTGATGATACCACAGTTCAGCAAATTTGAATCTGTTTTGGCACAGCCAGGCTATCAGTGTGTATCAGTGAGTGATGATACCAGAGTTCAGCAAATTTGAATCTGTCTTGGCACAGCCAGGCTATCAGGGACAGTGTGTATCACTGACTTATAGCATTGTTCTGGAAAATCTGTATATCTTTGATCTAATTCTAGATACCATACAATAACACAGTTTAATCGGAGTTCATCTGTTTATCTATTGAGAATTGAATCTGACTGTTGCCAGCTATCAGGGTGTTGCAGCCTGCAGGAGAGGAAGTGAATCAGAGAGAGAGATTAGAGGACATTGGCAGCCTTGCAGGGAAAATATCAGTAAAATCGCCGACTTATATCAGAGTTCTGAATGTCTTTAATCTATATACCAGAGTTGAATCTGAGATCTGCATATCTCCAATCTTTATACCAGAGTTGAATCAGACTTCTGTATTTCTCCAATCTTTATACCAGAGTTGAATCATACTTCTGTATATCTCCTATCTTTATACCAGAGTTGAATCAGGCTTCTGTATATCTCCAATCTTTATACCAGAGTTGAATCAGAGTTCTGTATATCTTTAATCTATATATCACTCACCATGTCAGAAAGACCAAAAAGGACAGCCAGATGCTCCCAGACACAGATAAGAGGGCAAGCAGCCTCTGTGTCGGAAGGCAGTGCCCCTGGTCGTCGTGGACGTGGTGCATCCTCTACAGGGGCACGCTTGTCCTTTCTAACTGGTGCTGGCCGTCTTATGCTGCAGCAACATACAGAGGATTTGCAGGATTGGCTAACCAGGCCATCCTCATCCTCAGAGTCCTCTGCCAGCCAGACTTGTAGAGGTTTACAGTCCACCTCAGCTGCCAAAGCATCTAATGCAGCCTCCATGTCCACTCATGCCGAAGCCTCACCAACATACACGGAGGAGTCAGCTGAATTGTTTGACTACAATGACAGTGACATGCTGCTTGAGGATGCGCAGCAACTACGGTGCTCTGATTCAAACTCTGAGGTTGAGGAAGGGAGTATAATCAACCTAGAGGGAGGGGGTGCCAGTGACACACCAATAACTAGCACTCATGTTGCCCCAGCAGCTGCAGCATACTGCCAAGTTGGCTCCAGTGACAAGGAGATAGGGGGTGATGACGATGATGAGGTCACTGACTCCACCTGGGTGCCTGATCAAACAGAGGAGTCAAGTGAGGAGGAGGAACAACAAACACGAGGCACAACATCCTCTATGAGCAACTGTAGCCAGTCCAAGGCATCAGAAGTCACAGCTGCTCAGGAGCAGAGCGCTGTTGTCTCAAAGCACATGTACAGGAAGTCTGCTGTCTGGGAGTTCTTTAAGAAATGTGCAGTAGACCGCACCGTTGCTATTTGTAATCTTTGTCAGATGAGGTTCAAGCGTGGGAAAGACATCCCACACTTGGGTACCACGTGCATGAGGCGACATATGACCACCTGCCATGCATCCTGTTGGCACAACACTTTGCATAGGTCCTCCTCCTCCTCATCTGTCTCTACCCCCACTATATGTCCTGCCATGTCATTGCCTACAACCTCCACTGACAGGGATGATGCTACAGTAATGGGTGTACCAGGTCCTTCCTCAGAATGTGACAGCATCCCATCAGCTGAAGATTTACGCAGTCAGATTACGTTGCCCCAGCTGCTGCAGCATAAGAAAAATATAGTCCCAACCATCCCCAAGCACAGCGTCTAAATGCCAGCTTAGCAAAATTACTCGCATTACAGCTGCTGCCTTTCCAGCTGGTGGACTCTGTTTCCTTCTGTGAATTTGCCGAATGTGCTGTACCACAGTGGCAGGTTCCAAAACGCCATTTCTTTTCACGGAAGGTCATTCCAGCACTATACCAGTACATGGAAGACAATGTTATGGAGTCATTGGGAAAGGCAGTCAGGAGCAAGGTGCACATTACTTTAGACACGTGGTCCAGCAAGCATGGACAGGGCCGTTACATTTCCTTCACTGCACACTGGGTAACTCTGCTTGCAGCTGTGAGGGATCCAGGATGGGGCTCTGTGCTGGAGCTTGCTCATCCACCACGCCTCCAGAAAGCTGCTTATATGAGGTCTGTCTGCTCCACCACCTCTTCCTCTTCCTCCTCCTCCTTCCATGTCTCTGGCGAAGTGGCAGTTAAACCGACGCGTGGCAGGGGCTACGCAATGGCTCAAGCAAAAAGATGCCATACTGTGCTTGAGCTTGTTTATTAGGGGACAGGAGCCACACCGGGCCAGAAATTCTGTCAGCTCTGCAGGGGCAGGCGCAGAGATGGTTAACACCAAGCCAGCTTCAGCTGGGAATGGTCGTCTGTGATAATGGCAGCAACCTTCTCTCCACCCTAAGCAAGGGTAAATTGACGCATGTACCATGCCTAGCACAAGTCCTAAATCTAGTGGTGCAGTGTTTTCTAACCAGGTACCCAGGGCTGGCAGAGCTTCTCAACCAGGCCAGAAAAGTCTGCAGCCACTTCAGGCGGTCATTCCCAGCAAGTGTTTGCATGGCATAAATTCAAAGAGAATTCCACCTTCCCACAAACCCCCTGATCTGTGACATGCCCACCAGGTGGAACTCGACATTGGCAAAGCTGCAGTGTCTGCACAAGCAGCAGAGGGCCATCAATGAGTACCTGTGTGAGTATGGCACAAGGACAGGTTCAGGTCAACTTGGTTCCCCCCCCCCCGCAGTGGCTGATGATCAAGGATGCATGCACTGTACTGTCACCATTTGAGGAGGCAACGAGGATGGTGAGCAGGGACAGTGCATGCATCAGTGACACAATTCCTTTAGGGTTCCTGCTGGAGCGCACTCTGCCGGGAATTATAGATGTGGCACTAGAGGCAGAGCAGCATGAGGAAGAGGAGCCTTCCCTAGCTCTCAAGGCCCCAGTCTTTACGCAGACAGCATTCATGCAGGTCCTCAGATCAGACAGGAGGAGGATGAGGAGAAGGAGGAATATTTAAGTAGTGGGGGCATTGAAGGTGGGGATTCCTCAAGGGAGGGTTTTGTGTCCCCAGAAACACAAGGACTAGTAAATGGCTGGGAGGAGGAAGTGCACGATGGGGTCATCCTCATTGACCAGGAAGACTCGGAAGCTAATGCCACCTCCAACCTATGCTGCATGGGCTCCCTTATCCTGCAAAACCTGCTAAAGGACCCCAGGATTCGTGCTATCCCCAGGATTCGTGCTATCAAGGAGAGGGATCATTACTGGTTGGCAAGCCTTCTTGATCCACGATACAAGGGTAAAGTTGCAGAGCGCATCCTGCCCGCACAGAGGGAGGACAGGATGGAAAAAGTTGAGGACGTTCTAAAGCGACACTTGTGTAACACCTTTCCAGGCACTGGTAGGTTACCAAGTGATGACACAGGTGCTTCTGAGGCTGTGGATGATCAGAGGAAGAGCGGTGAAGGCCGGGGCCGCTTGACTGATGCCTTTTTAATTTTTTTAGTCCATGACGCCCAGGGACGTCAAATGTAGGCACCCATTGCCAGCGTCTTCACCGTATGGTGCAGGACTACCTAGGGGCAAGGGCGGACCTGGATACCTTTACAGCAGATGATCCACTGGCTTACTGGGTGTTAAGATTGGATCACTGGCCAGAACGTAGCCGTTATGCTATGCAGCTACTAGGTTGCCCTTCATCCAGCTTTCTGAAAGGACGTTCAGTGCCGCTGGAGGTTTTGTCACAGACAAAAGAGTGCATCTGTGCACCGGCTCTGTAGACCGGCTGACATTTATAAAAATGAATCAGTCCTGGATCAGCAGCTATCAATCCCCTGATGCTGACGTAACTGAATGGATCGAGGATCTCTTCTGCAGTCCCAAAACCTCCACCACTGCACTCTCCCACAATACCACAGAGGAGTTACTTACGGTGTGAAGGCACTTGCTGCCACCAAAAGTAGAATATTTGGGTGCACTGCCATTGACGCCTATACCAGATTCATATCATTTTTGACTGCATATAATATTTGACTGCAGGGTCCAACCCTGCACTCTTCCACAATACCTTTGAGGGGTTACTTACGATGTGAAGGCACTTGCTGCCACCAAAGGTAAAATATTTGGGCGCACTGACGCCTGTACCAGATTCATATCATTTTAATATTTGACCGCAGGGTCCAACCCTGCACTCTTCCACAATACCACAGAGGGGTTACGGTGTGATGACACTGTTGCCGACACTAAAGGCCCAATTTTAAAGCACCTATTGTTACTTTCATCCAAAACCTGCATACGTTTCACCATAATTTAGCCAAAAAAATCACTAAACTTGTTCTGTGTGTCCTAAAACGTCTCCTCTTTTCATACAGGCTGCCGCCCCAGGCAATTGTTTATGAATAGATTAAAGGAAAACCATTTACCGTCATTTGAAATGCCATTTTTTTGTTTTTAAATATTTCTATACATCCTACAAATCCGCCACTTCACGGGCAGGTTATAGGGACCTCCTAGGCACGATATTTGAAGGAATTTCTCTTTCTTATTCTTAATCTTTATTTAATGGAAAACTCACTATTCCTTTAAAAACTTTTTTTAAAACCTTTTTTGTCCTTGTTTCCTGTCCCCCAGGGCACTACCCGGACCCCCATTCACCTTTTATGGCAAATATCTAGCATATATGCCCTCTTGGAGGGCACTCTAAAAATCGACCGTTCGGGTCCCTTTGACTTACATTGAGCTCGGATCGTGTTCGATTTCGAACTCGAACTTTTGAAATTGTTCGAGTTCTAATGCGAACCGAACACGGGGGCGTTCGGCTCATCCCTAATAGTGATAGAGATAATTGGATTAATTAGAAGGATAAATAGATAGATGTAACCCTACATACAGACTCACAAATACTACAATGTATACACACATCTTATCAGATTGATTCACATTTGGGGTAAAGTCAATAAGTGACGGATGATTCTAGATCTTCACTGATGGATTTCGCTGTTTTTACAGGACTTGTTCCTTTTCTTCTAAAATAACTGGATTTCCTCAGTTAAACCCTCGGCTGCAGAAACTTAATTTACTTTAAATCCACACGAATCCTTTTAAAATCAAAGTTAATCTCGTTATGTTTGGGAATCCGCCGTGTTAAGCGCAACGAGACCTTTATTAAGAAAGCTGACATGGACTGAGCGTCTCGTTAATATTACAGCCGTACGTTTAATGCAGCTTAACTCATACAGGTGTCGCAGGGATTTAGGCTGAATATTCAGTGTACAGGCTGCATCGTGAGACACATTGTGGGCAGGGATTTCGTCCCTGCAGATACCATGGATTTAGTTTATATTAATCACATAGTAATACGTTTTTGCTAAAGGGACACTAACACCTACATAAGCTCTAACTAGATTATTTTTGCATTACAAACAAAATCACATTATTAAACACATTATAAAACACACACTGGTGATTTTTTTTCTTTGTTTGTTGTGATCGCATGAAAAAAGGAAAAATAAAGTTAGTTTTTTCTATCTCCTGTTTCCATTTTGTGGAATTTTCCCATGATGCAATATTTACCAAAATCTGTGCAAACGTTTTACTTTGTGACTGTGTTTTATCTCATACAGTATTTAACAGTTAATGAGGTGGAGGAAGAGATGTTTAGATAAGGCAGCAGAGGGTGTATTGTGTTATCCAGGCTACTCAAGATAAGAGCTGGCAGCTGAATGAGATTAGACAGGGAATTTAAAAGACTTCTAATCTACTCCCTGGTGATGTCCTTTAAATACATCCCAAACAATACAATGATGTGAGTCGGTGACTGACTATAAATATATTTGGGGTTAGGGTTAGGAATTAGGGTGAGAAATTAGGGATGGAAGTGAGAGGGTTCGAATATAAGGTTAGGTTTAGGAATTAGGGTTAGTGTTAGAAATTAGGGTCGAAAATGAGAGTTAGGGTTAAAATTTGGGTTAGGGTTAGAATTTGAGGTTAGGGTTAGAAATTAGGGTTAGTGTTAGAAACTAGAGATGGAAACGAGAGTTAGGTTTAGAATTTGGGGTTAGGGTTAGATATTATGGTTAGTGTTAGAGATTAGGGATGGAAACGAGAGATAGGGTTAGAATTTGGGGAATTTAGGAATTAGGGTGAGAAATTAGGGATGGAAGTGAGAGGGTTAGAATTTGAGTTTAGGGGGTTAGGAATTAGGGTTAGTGTTACAAATTAGGGATAAAAACGAGAGTTACGGTTAGAATTTGGGTTAGGGTTAGAATTTGGGGTTAGGGTTAGAAATTAGGGTTAGTGTTAGAAATTAGAGATGGAAACCAGAGTTAGGTTTAGAATTTGGGGTTACGGTTAGATATTATGGTTAGTGTTAGAGATTAGAGATGGAAACGAGAGTTAGGGTTAGAATTTGGGTTAGGGTTAGAATATGGGGTTGGGGTTAGGGTTAGAAATTAGGGTTAGTGTTTAAAATTAGGGATGGAAATGAGAGTTAGGGTTAGAATTTGGGGTTAGGGTTAGGAATTAGGATTAGTGTTAGGAATTAGGATGAGAAATTAGGGATGGGAATGTGGCTAAAGGTTAGAATTTGGGATTAGGTTTAATGGGAGAAACTAGGGTTAGAGTCTTTTTTAAACTCGTCATTTCTGTAGTAAAGTGAGTGACGTAACGTGACAATAAACCCTTTCTCTGCATTACATGTCGCGACAGTCGCCTGTCCACTAGGGATAGCTTTGTGATTGTTAATATAGCAGGGCACCTGGCATAAAGGGGTTAATCAAAAATCTGTTACTTTTTCCTTATCTTTTCAATATCTTTTTTTTCCCAAACAACGTTTACCAAACAGTAAATAATCCCTCGATGTAAACAGTAACGAGCTGATGTTTTTGATGGATCAGTAGGAAAAAACACCGTCTCTTCAGCCGCAAACTCAGAGCGCGCCCGTTCGCTCGCCGATCCACGGCTCCGGCTGGAGCGCGGCGCGCAAACAATCCAATACTTTCATCTGCCAGAGCACGCAGGTCGTCTTTCAACAATGGCTGTAAAATCAGCATGTGGCCTTGAATTCGCCACGGTTCAACCTTGACGGTGAATCACTCTATTACAACGCAGTTATTGATTTGCACAGGAAGGAGAGGATTATTCCCAGAAAATCAGTTTTGTTACCCGAAACGGGACTGTGGAAAATGTGACATTTCAGACATAAAAAAAATACATCTAAAAACAATATATTATGTGGAATAATTTAACGAATCTATCCAAGCGTCCCCCCTCCCCCCCCGAATCAAACTGGACAGTAATGTCAGAGTCTGCACTATTAATAATACTATTATTATTATGAGTAATTAAGAGCATCGCGAGGATTATTCAATGCAACTTTATACGTCTGGGTATGAAAACGGCTACATTTACAAATCCTGTACCGTGGTATTAAGGGGGGGCTCTTATTACAAACCTGATGCTGCTAATCTGCTAATCCTTCTTTAATGCAATCCCTTAATGATATCTGTTAGATTAGGCTGCCTGTGATTCTTTACTCTTAACCCGTTCCCTGCCAAAAACAAAGATACATGATTTTACATTGAGAAAAGAACATGAAAAACTAAAATTGGCATAGAAAAACCTAATTTTCATAGCTTTTTAACTGTAAAATTAAGTGCAAGAGCAAGATCTCACTCCTGTAAGGAAGTTACAAGGAGAAGCCCCCTCACTCTCTGTAACAAAAATCCCTCACTGTAACGAAAAGATCAACAAATTATACTGCTGCATTCTGGCAGCCAGAGATTTGGCAGAATACAGGGAGAGCTGTGCGATCACACTGCTGTACAGGGATAAGATTCAGGGGGTTATAATAAGTGAAAAATCCCTGTACAGTATATGGTGTAGTTTCTGTTTAGTAGAAGAGCTTTCTGTCTTTCTCTAAAACTCTGTAATGTGATCTCGATCCTACACCCCCTCTTCCACAGGCAGGCACACACACTTAAGCCCCCCTCGTTCTGTGATCCAGGAAAACACAGAGCTTTAGCTGGCTGACTACTGAAGGCTCCTAAACAAACACTATTAACCTCTGGTAGGCCAAGGATAAATATATTTTGCATTGCTGAAATGCCCCTTTTACCAGATTGGGTTTCAAATAAAAACCCTAGAATGAGTGTTTGAGGGTCAACGCCGTTACCAATAATTCATAAGTCGTCAAACAAAAGTAAATGGTGAGTTTATTTATTACAGATCCTGTAATCCTGTGAATGTTTCCGATGAAATACTTTTGTTGACATAAAATGTTTCAGGACGCTAGAACATTAAAAAATAAAAAGCAATTAACACAGTCACCTCTTTGGTACAATACATACAATAAATGACAAACAGTATGTAGGAAAATTGTGTAAATATATGAAATGTACATGTTTTCAAATAGGACGGAATGAGATACAACAACAATAACGATGCTTCAACAACAAAAACGATCGCTCGCTATTCTGCAGAGTGATTTAAATGTTTATATAACGAAGTACATAGCAAAATGTGGTCAACAGCATGGAAAGTATAGTATCAATTCTGCGAGTGCTAGGTACACGGTGACCTTACAACTCTCTGTAACTGCTACAGAAAACACTTTTTCAGTGGAAAATTCGGTGATAAAAATGACAGACAGATACAGAAACAAAAACCTAAGATACATATGACTTTATAGCAACGATGGGGTTTAAACAATGAATGAAGGCCACGGTCACTGGCCAGGAAATGCAGAAGACAGAACGTGGAAGCCCCAGTACATGTGTTTACTGTAGGATCTAATCATATCGGACCGGACAGCTAAGATATGCAACATTTCCTTAAATATGCACATTTATATACAAGATCGTATTATGATTAAACACTGCAGATAGTAAATAGAAAGTCTGGTGCTCATTTCAGAGCATAAACAAAACGTTCTTTAAAAAAATACTTTATTTGGCAGATGTGTTTTTCATCCATAAACCAATTAACCCCTACACAACCGTGATCAGAAGTCGCAGAGACAGCAGCTTTGAAATTGTGTCGACACCATCTGCAGCTGTGATGTATCATTGCAAAAGGAAATTTGTTTGTTGCAAGCAAAAAGAAGGCCTCAATGTTTTAGCATCCTAGGCATGATGGGGGAGTTGTTGACACTTTTTAAAACCAGCAGGGAATGTGTTTCAATGACATCTACCCAGCCGATCCTGCACGAAGACCTGAACTGCAGTAACTCCTTTCGGCCAGCAGATGGTGAAATCTCCCTGCCGAGTAGGTTATTAAAGTAAAGAATACAGTGGAAATATTTCTTACCGTATTATTATCTCTTAAATTATTTTCCAAAAAACACTGGTTTCTGACATTGGGTTTTTTGGAAACCCGCTTGGCAGTGAAGGGGTTAACAGTGAGGTGTAGGCATGATTAATATTTTGATATAAACAGCATTTATGGTTTTTAGATATGGTGCTTGAAAACGATAATAAAACGAACAAGATACATTTGTTTATATTAAATAGAAATAACTTTCAAATCGTTTTAATGCGATATATCGATGACATATTTTTTTTGAGTCTTGTTTTTTTATTAATCCTCTATTTGTTTTAGTTTAATGACCATAAAAATGCACACTATTTCCTTCTTGCCTTGTAGGGGGACACTGGAAATGCCATTAAAAAAATAAATACACTTAAAAATGAATTAAATTCAATTTAAATTAAAAATGAAAAAAATAAAAACAATTAAAAATATTTTACTTAGGCTTACAGTTTGTCAGCTTATCGCATATAATGGGGGCAATTTGTTTAGCTGTTCATGTCATTTTCAGATACTTTTTTTTTAACAATGTCTAACAGGTTTCCAATAAAAATAGACAATAAACATCATGCTTGTACGATACGACTGTCATGGACAAAATCCTTTTCTCACAGGCTCCGAGCGGGGGCTTTACTTCTGATGGTCAATTCGTTGAAAGTATTTAGAAAGTCCCGGTGGTAGATAAATGGGACAGGCATAATTGTTATTCCATGGGAGACATTAACAAGGCAGTAAAATATCCGGATAGATTTCACTTTCCGCAGCCAATTAGTTTTAAAAAAAATAAATCAGCATTTTCCCAGTCTTAAATCAATATTGTGACAATATCGTGCTAATAATCGGTTTTACAGCCTTAAAATGAATCACGGTGCGTCCTTAATCTGAAACAAATTTAAATAAGTCTCTATAGGACAATATTGAGAAAAAACACTGAGAACTACATTTTCTCTGTTTTTATGTCATGCTGCGGTAAATTCTTATACACCTAAAATCATTAAAAGACTCACAGGGTTATTCAGAGAACACCGAAACGGAGCCAACATTCTGGTGCCCGTACGTTCCCCACACTTCAGGGCGATTTGGTGATTCTGGTTCGCCGACTCTGCGGTGTATTCAAGTACAAACGCAAGGTCCCTGGAGTGCAGGGTAAACCCGACGAACACGCACCGGACAGTCATCGAAAATCCGCAGCAAAAACCGTACCGAGCACGCCGGAAAAAGCCGACAATCCGACGATCCGACGATCACAGCGCGGAGCAGCCGCAGGAAAAAGCCGACAAGTCGACGAACGGCGTAAAAAAAACCAAAAAACAGTACGCTTGAAAGTTTGAAAAGTGAAACGCTGTTTGCAAAAAAAACTACTGAACGAAAATGTCTGGAATTTACATAAAAGATCCAATGAATGATAATAAAAAGGTCTGTTACAGAAAAAAGAAAAAACTATTTAAAAAGCAATGGAAGAAAAATTTTGCCAAAAAATGCCTTAAAAAATCTGTAAATAAAGAGGCTTTTTGCAGCAGAATAAAATAATAAACGGTTTATTAGATATTGAATTAAAACAGGAATATGTTTAACATTGAATCCTGTGGGATTCACCTGAATAAACCTGTCGAACGAAGCAACCGAACAGCAGGGCATTTCAGCAACTTTTCACTGCTGTTCGGTGTCGCTAAATAGATTAACCATTGCTTTTCTATGGGGGATTTCACTGCTGTCGAACAGCACCGTATGTGCAGGTAATTTGCCAAAATTTGGCGAACTGCTGTTTTCTGAATAGCCGAATGGCCCCGAAATGTCACCACACCCTGAATTTCAGTGTCCGGTTACATTTCGACGACATTTCGGACCTCTCTAAATAACCCCTCTGGAAAGCTTGTCTTTTATGTAAAGTTAATCCAATAAAAAAGGTATCACTACATACAGCAATACTCGTGATTTTCATATATATATTTACACACATGCACTGATTGACTGATTAGGCAACATATTATAAAAGAGTGTTTTTCAGAGGTGTAATTAAAGTTTCATTGAGCGCTGGACACATTTTATTCAGTCGTGTTATCATTTCACTTGTATCTGGTAACATTAGAAATGACCCAGACCTGTATTTATAAAAAAAAAGTCAACACTGCATTGGTTCCAGTTTGATATACAAAAAAATAGCATATTTTAGACACGTTTAAATACATATTTTAAAATAATTTTGTCTTTTAAGAGCACAGAGGGGGCTGCCACTCATTTACATCTGTCTGTACATTTTCTAGTCAATGACCATTCGGCAGGTTCTATTTTATTTTACCTGTGGACACCGCAAAGCATTAAAAAAAACACACTTTTGAAATCTTTTAAACATCTGAATTCCAGGCGTTTTTTGGAAAAACAAACATAGATTACTGACCCACGTGACTCTTTAACCCCTGCACTACCAAGCATTTTTTTTAAAAAAAATAATAATTTATCATAACATTTATTTGAAACCCAGGATGCAAAGTTAACAATTAAATACAAGGTAACATAGAAATTTTGCACAGATATCGTTTTAATTTTTTTTAACTATGTAAATGTGCTCATTTTTAATCCTTCATGTATTGGTTTATCCTTTACAGTAATATCTCTGGGATGAAAGGTTCTAGACCGTGTCCCTTATCTGGTACAATTTCACACGGGGTCTGCATTATCAGCATACGGGCAGAAATGGCCTTTGTGTCAGTAAATGTGCTGTAGACAGATAATGAAATGGTGAGATCTGCTGTTTAGACGGGGTCTGCATTATCAGCATACAGGCAGATGCAGTAAATGTGCTGCAGACAGATAATAAAATGGTGAGATCTCCTGCTTACACAGGGTCTGCATTATCAACATATGGGCAGATGCAGTAAATGTGCTGCAGACAGATAATAAAATGATGAGATCTCCTGCTTATGGGGGTTTGTAGTGATCAGAATGAGATTATTAGCAATGCAATATCTGTATGTGCTGCATAATGCCTGTGTATGGCAATTACAGCAATACCTTGTATCTGTATGTGCCGCATAATGCCTGTGTATGGCAATTACAGCAACACCTTGTATCTGTATGTGCTGCATAATGCCTGTGTATGGCAATTACAGCAACACCTTGTATCTGTAGGTGCTGCATAATGCCTGTGTATGGCAATTACAGCAACACCTTGTATTTGTATGTGCTGCATAATGCCTGTGTATGGCAATTACAGCAACACCTTGTATCTGTATGTGCTGCATAATGCCTGTGTATGGCAATTACAGCAACACCTTGTATCTGTATGTGCTGCATAATGCCTGTGTATGGCAATTACAGCAACACCTTGTATCTGTATGTGCTGCATAATGCCTGTGTATGGCAATTACTGCAACACCTTGTATCTGTATGTGCTGCATAATGCCTGTGTATGGCAATTACAGTAAAACCTTGTATCTGTATGTATGTGCCGCATAATGCCTGTGTATGGCAATTACAGCAACACTTTGTATCTGTATGTGCTGCATAATGCCTGTGTATGGCAATTACAGCAACACTTTGTATCTGTATGTGCTGCATAATGCCTGTGAAAGTAATTACAGTAACACCTTGTATCTGCATGTGCTGCATAATTCCTGTGTATGACAATTACATCAACACATTGTATCTGTATGTGCTGCATAATGCCTGTGTATGACAATTACATCAACACTTTGTATCTGTATGTGCTGCATAATGCCTGTGTATGACAATTACATCAACACCTTGTATCTGTATGTGCTATATAATGCCTGTGTATGGCAATTACAGCAACACCTTGTATCTGTACTGTACAGGGATTTACACTCATTATAACCCCCTGAATCGTATCCCTGTGCAGCAGCAACTGACCCCACAGTTTTCCCTGTATTCTGACAAATCCCTGGCTGCTGGAATGCTGCAGTAAAGTTTGTTGAGCTTTTCGTTACAGTGAGGATCGGAGCAGCTCATTGCAGCTTGTTTTAGCTCTTTTCAAGATGACTGGAGAGAGATAAAACAAAGGATTTTGTTTCTCCACACTAACCTTGCTTTAAAAAGATATGCAAATGGGTTTTTGACATGCTACTGATTTTGCTATGCGTTACAATGCAAATAGAGTTAACTCGACTTTGGTAGTGAAAGGGTTAAATGATAAAAACAAAACACCTAAAAACAAGAAAGTTGTTCCATGTGATTTTCTGCGATTCCTTATGGAATGTTCTATCCGTAAGCGTACATGTTTTCAGATATACCTAAATTTCAGGCAAAGTAAACGTTAACTAATCCAGTGTATAAAAGCTCGATCTCACAAATCGCTACAGGTTCTACGCATGAGTTTAAACGACGGTGATATTCTTTTTGCAAAAGTTGGCACATTTCCATGTTTTATCAGATTTACAGATTGAACGTGACGATACGCTATCCTGGCGATATGGCGAAAGCGGCCAGAAAATAAAAAAATAACATAAAATAAAAAAAAATACATTATTCATTGATACGAGCAATCGACTCTGTATAGACAACATTTATATGGAGTCTTGATATAATTTATTTTCCTTCCTTTCAAAACGTTCCATCAACATTCGCTTCAAGACCACTGGCAGGAACAGTCCGTGGGTTCTTGGATGGAGTAATTGACCCACGTGGAGTTTGCGCTGCAGTACAGTTGCACGACGCGCCTCTGGAGCCCGAGCTCTCTGCAGCATTTGCAGAAGCGGGCGTACGTGTTGATATTGTAGTTATAGATGCTGGCAGACGGGCACTTCCCGTCACAGGAGACAATATTTACCTGCAAGAAGAACAAGACACAGATGGTTATTCAATAAAAGCCGAACTTGCCACCGAAATACACCGAACTGCAATTTCGTGGCAGTTTGTCTATTCAACGAGCTGTCAATTCACCAAACTGGCGAATTGATGGCGAAATACGGTGCAGTTCGCCACAATTAGCGAACTTCGGCAGAAGTGAAATTGTCCCATAGAGAAGTAGTGGTTAATCTATTCAAAGAACGCCGAACTGCACGAAGTGTCAGTGAATTGTCCTGATTTACGGTGATTCAGTTAGACAGGTTTAAACAGGCGAATCCCATAAGTTTCAATGTAAAAAAAAATATTAATATTAAGCCGTTTATTTTTCTTCATTTTCAACAAAAAAGTCTATTTTTTAGAATGCCTTTTTTTGTATTTTTTTATATATATTTTTTAGACAAAATTTTGTTTAACGGGTTTTTTTTTCATTCTGTAACAGACCTTTTTATTAATTTTATAGGACTTTTTTTTATTATTTAGACACATTTTAATCCCTTAAGATTTAAGGTAAAAAAAAATTTAAAAAAATATTCAAATATTAATTCTTTTTGGTGTCAGCAAAAAGCATTTTTATAAAAAAAATTGGAATGTTTTTTGGTATTTTTCTGGCAAAAAATCTTGATTCAGACTTTTTATGGTGTTTTTATATTTTATTCTGTAACAGATCTTTTTTTTTTATTATTTCCACACATTTTCATGCATTTTTGTTGTTTTAAACAGCTTTTCAAAATATAGCAGAGTCCTTTTTTTTCTTTTAAATTATTCTGCAGTTCGGCGGTTTCAGCAGCTCCACGTTCTGCACACTTTGGGGACCCTGTGGTGAATAGTGAATTCACTGCAGGGTCTCTGAACCCTGATATATATATATATATATATCACATTAGGGGGTGGGTAATGTGCTAAGTGAGAAATGATTTGGTTAAACACTTACGGCTCAATTAAATTCATCACGCAAAAGCGCACGCGCAGCGCTATTTTTTTTGCGCGCAACGTTAAACGTTAACGCATGAAAAATATCGGTGGTATTAAAATCCAAGCGCATTTTTCCATCCGTCAAAAATAACGCGCGTAAAAAAGACGTGCAAAAACACGCGCGCATAAATCAGTGTGCGGACTGTTTTTTCACGCGATTCAGCCAATCAGAATTAAGAACCACTATTGTCTGCCGTTCACGTTCAGTTTTTGCGCCTGTCAAAGTCAATCTGCGCATATATGTTGCAGCAATAATAGAAACACGCACAACTTCTCCATTTTATTGTTTGGGTATGTGTAGAATGTGTAACTATACTGTGCTGTGTATTTTTTTTTTTTTCGTGCTGGTGTATTTGGTTTCGGCCAGAACGTTCAGATTCGCCGTTACCACCAGCTTTTAAAAGACGTTAAAATTATGCGTGCAAACGCTGTGCGTTAAATTTTGCGCATAGATTGTAATACCATCCGCGTACCAGCGCACGAACGCATTTGCGCTCACAATGTTAAGTATAGGACGCGCAACGTACATTACAATCGCAAAGGGTTCGCGCAGCTTCACCCGCTGTAGACGTTAACGCGCATTTTTTGCGTGGACATTGTAATACGACGTTCTGCGCCAAAGGTTTTCCCCCTCGCGTTAGTTAATGCATTTTTGCGCGTGCGTTAACGTTTGCGCAAAGTAGTTAATAGAGCCCTTATATTTTTACGATATGACACCTGGTCTCAATGTATCAGATGCAAAAGAACTCTTTATAACTCGGCAGAAGCCTGCAGAGATCTGGACCAATCATATTCTTCGGAGATTTTGCATACATTGAATTCTATGTATGATGCGCAGTGTTTTGTGTATTTATTCGCCGTGGGGGAGGCACAAACTGTAACTGACGTGGCAGTTGTTGTAAAACATCTCAGAGAGTGGACCATGACTGTTTAGAGTCTTGTGACCTCATTAGCCATGTCTCATATATATATATATATATATATATACACACACCATTTCCTGCTTTATAGGTGTAATGAATATTTACTATCCTCTGAGGACGGACGCCTCGTACCTCCTTACGTTCTTCCTGCCATGTGCTGTCAGCACTGTAAAATATGGTGATACAGGCAAATAAAAAGAGAGGGAGCCGGCCAGTTGTAGTTATCAATCAAACCGGATGATTGAGTTCGTCCACCGGTCTGATTGATACATTAATTAAAAATGATGGAATGTGCTTGTCAAAACAGGGCGATTTTTAATTTTCCGTTTGCTGGACAGCAGATCGGTCACTAGTGATGTCACACGCAGAGAGCGGCTGACGTCACCTTCGCGCGGCAAGGGGGAAAAGGTGAATTAATTTTAAAAAAAAGAATAATTGGGCCGAGTCAGCAGGATGTGCTGGGAAATCACCAAAATTAGCTGACTGAATACATTACTAGTGCAGAGAAGCGCTTTAACCTTAAGAACTACCAAAATCTAAACATTCCACATCAATACACTTCTAAATAACTTTATATGTAACAATTAAATGGTTAAGATCCTATATGAAATACCAGCTCATATAAACGATTGTATCTATGTGCCTAGAATAGAATATGCTTCTCAATCACATAACAATATATACTGAGCAATGTAGAGTAGATTAATATATGGTCATTGTAACAGATCTCTGTCCCCTGACTGGGTCACATCTGTCAATCCTGCTTCCTTGCCATACCCCCGTTCTCCCACCGGTAGTCTTTTGTGCCTTTCTCCAGCCCTTAGTTGAGACTAGGGATGAGCTGTTCGGGTTCGGACGGTTTGGGGTTCGACCCGAACTTTGGCAGTTCGAAAGTTCGCGAATTTCGACCTTTTTGGGCGTGTTCGGTTCGGGTTCGAAAAAAAAAAGAGATTTTGAAAAAAGTATAGAAAATGCTTAAAAAAATACAAAAAAATTTAGAAATAAAGAGACTCTTTACTGCAGAATATTATAAGCAATGGTTTGTTAGATATTGACTTAAAAACTAATGTGTACGTGGAAAGATTATCAACTCTAAACGACCTCTGTTCACAAACGGGCATAACACCAGGTGTTTTTAGTCTGGTAATCAATTTGATACATTGTACAATATACTGAGGGTGGGGTGGTGTCTGCTTCTGATTGAGATTTGAGAATTAATTTCCCTAAAACATCCTAATATGCTGCATTTAACTGGTGCTTGAAAAAAATCTAAAGCAATGTTATTTTTCACCTCGGGATTAAACATTCACAGGGTTATTCAGAGAGCGGTGAAAAGCAGGAGAATAACTGGAGAAGTGAAAATTCTAGGTCAAAATAGCCAAACCAGAAAAATTCTCCCATTTATCTCACTTTCCAAATCGGCTATTTGGTCTAGATTGTTCTCTTCTCCTGCCAGTTCTCCTGGCTTTCACCTCTCTCTCAGGGTTGTTCAGAGAAAGGTGAAAACCAGGAGAATGGCAGGAAAAGAGAACAATCTGGACCAAATAGCCGATTAGGAAAGTGAGATAAGGCTAGGGTCAGACTAACGCATTTTTCACAGCGACCGTCAAAAAGTGCGTCCGAACGCATTGCCTTATTTTTTGACGGAATGCGTGAAAACGGTCATACGATGCGCATTTTTGTGCGTGATTTTTTACGGATCCAAACCAGGAAACTTTGGGTGTCTGGACGTTATGTTGGCCAGACATGAGCAGGGTCTGACGTCTCCAAATCACGCACACACGCCGCTAGTGGACGCAGCACACTCTGTACGTCCTTACTAGCGGTTCTGCGTCCTCGACAAAATGCCTTCATTTTCCACTTGCGTTGCGCAGCCGGACTTTCGTGCGACCGTACTTCGTATATTGGCCGTCATTGCCCGTCATTTGCTGCTAGTGCGGCCGTGATTAAGTGCGCCTGAACGCACGTTAAAAATTCGCTAGTCTGACCCCAGCCTAAATGGGAGAATTTTTCTGGTTTGGCTATTTTGACCTAGAATTTTCCATTCTCCAGTCATTCTCCTGCTCTTCACCGCTCTCTGAATAACCCTGACAGGGTTATTCAGAGAAAGGTGAAACTCAGGACAATGACTGGAGAATGGAAAATTCTAGGTCAAAATAGCCAAACCAGAAAAATTCTCCCATTTATCTCACTTTCCAAATCGGCTTTTTGGTCTAGAAGTTTCCATTCTCCAGTCATTCTCCTGCTTTTCACCGCCAAAAAATCAGTAAACTTTTTCTGCGTGTCCGAAAATGTCTCCTCTTTTCATACAGACTGCCGCCCCAAACAATTGTTTATGGATAGATTAAAGGAAAAGCATTTACCGTCATTTGAAATGTCATTTTTTTGTTTTTACATATTTCTATACATCCTAGAAATCCGCCACTTCACGGGCAGGTTATGGGGACCTCCTAGGCACGATATTTGAAGGAATTTTTCATTTTTATTTTTAACCCTTATTTCATGGAAAACTCACTGTCCCATTAAAAACGGGTTTTTTTTAAACTTTTTGTCCTTGTTTCCTGTCCCCCAGGGCACTACCCGGACCCCCATACACCTTTTGTGGCAAATATGTAGCATATATGCCCTCTTGGAGGGCACTCCAAAAAACCGAATTTTCAGCCCCATTGACTTGCTTGGGGGTTCGGGTTCGGTCCCGAACAAATGGGAAGTTCGGGTTCGGGCTCGAACCGAACTCGGGGAGTGTTCGGCTCATCCCTAGTTGAGACGTACAGGGGCTGTATATCTGAAGCAAAAACCGGGATAATGTGCGTCTACAGGTTTCTACTTAGTGTCCCCATTTTAGCTCTCTATCCATAACGTTCAACGCTAAACACAAATGAAAGTATTTTACTCTATATGTGTCACTGGGTGCATCCATTGTGTGATAATTTGTGTGGCTTTGGCCATAGAATGGAGCGAATGGGTCAGAAGTCCAGGAAACCGACTCATTAAGTTTGTATGTGTGGGCTGTATGTAAAGGATATCTCAAGGGGGTAGTATAAAGTGATTTAAGCCCACCATCAGATCTTTCATTAACCTCAGGTAGCCTAGAAAACACAATAGAACCCCTGCAGCCTTAACTAAACATTCCACCCACAACCCTTTGCCTCTTAACTACGGCTTCATCCTATACCACAGCTGGAAAGTGAGACTTGCCATAAGAGTTTGGTAAATGTTGCATCATGGGAAAAAAATCCACAAAATAGAACCAGAGGATAAAAACCTGACCTTTTTTTCCTTTTTACATGAAATTACTTCAAACAAAGGGGAAAAAAGCAGCATGCGTTTTATAATGTGTTTGTTTGTATAAGAACAAGAAGTTGCAGCTTGTTTTATTGCTAATGCCTCTTTTTATTTATTTATTTTGGAATTTAAAAGGTGGAGAGAGTCGTGATAATTGATGCGTTTGAAGAGGGGCAAACACACTGTATCTGCTGTGGTTCCCAGTGATAATGTATTTAGTGAATGTAGTGTTAAAGATATCGTTAAACCGCTCCAGTACAAAGCGTCTTACCGGAGTGTTGCTTCTACAATCGTTTTTCCTGATGGTCATGCGGACCGTTACTCTCTTACAGAACTTCCCGTCTTCCTTACCTACGAGAAACACACATCACGCAGAGGTTAATAGACTGATAGAATGGATCACATAACAGAATAGACATGTGCATTCGTTTTAGTACTAAAGCGATTTAGTCTGAATTTTGGGATAATTTAGTTTTCGTATGACTCAAGAGATACGATACTGCTCAGTACAAAAAACGAAAGAAACTAAAATAAAATGCACTACATTTTAGTTTGTCCTTTTTGTAATATTACATGGATTGAAGGAGACCAGCAATGAATAGTGCAACATCGCAAAGCTATAGAAAAGATTTGTATGCGTAATCCTTCCCGACCAATACTCGAAAATCTGACAGTGATAGAGCTCCAGAATACTCACTCGCAGCACAGAAAGCCAGGACAGGAGAGGAAACCTTTACTTAACCCTTGCATGTCTATGAGGCAGACAAGATGATAAAAGCAGCTGGAGAAGGAAAACATTCAAATAAATCACACTGAAAGCTAATGACAGAGGAGGGCTGGATAGTAAAAACCCCTTTATAACAAGCAGCGCTGGGAGAAGAGAGGGACTTTATAAAACGTGTGTTATCTCCCTTCCCGCTCTGCATAATAGGGGCTTAGGTCTGATACATTTTATATTATCCAGGAACACTATCCCCCTTTCCTCATCTATAATACACGTTTTATATAAAGTCCCTCTCCTCTCCCAGTGCTGCTGGTTATAAAGGTTTTTTTTACATCTGATACATTTAGTATCCAACTCACAGTTACTCTGTTATTATGAGCTGTCAGTGGGATTTATTTGAACGTTTTCCCTGGATTTAAAGTGCTTAATTTTATTATAAAAATAAATTTGCACCAGTCATCTCTTCTCTGAGCTTTCAGACCGATTTATGTTAATATTTGCACTCTCCCCTGCTTTTATATTCCTGTCTCTTTCCCCCACAGAGATACAAAGTATAAGTAAAAGTTCCATCTCCTGTGCTGGATAAGCATTGCATTCCAAAGTTCTGCACCCTCCACATGCCAATGCAGTACAATGTATCAGGCTCAGTTGTTACAGTAACTGACTAACAGCGCTCAGTTTCAGTAAAACAAGGAAATAATATTGTTATAACCTCTTATATATACAAAAATATTATTTACTAGTTTTACTGAAACTCTGAGCGCTGTGATGAGCAGCAGTCAGTTACTGTAACAGCCTTGCCTGACACATTGTGCTGAGAGTGAGAGATACTGTAACGAGCAGCAATCTCAGCCCTCTGAGGAGCCACTACAATTGTAATTATATCCACTGGTTTTCGGATGAATGAAATTAGTTTTCATACTAAAGAACTGAAAACGAATTTCTTTAGCAACTAAATAAATTGCATTTTAGGACTAGTCCATTAGTTCAAAACGAAATTTTGTGCTGTGCACATGTCTATAACAGAACCTTATCATTTCATGCAGAAGAATTTGCTACTCACATGTTTTACAGCAACCATCTAGAAATGATACAACGTATCCTCCCATCTAGGAAAGTGAAAAGAAAAGAGTTACACGAAGAACATCCTTTTGGTTTGATGTTTGTAAACAGCCAGACTCGACACAGAATGATTAAAATGGACCTTTTACCTAAACTAATCGCTTGCCATTAATCAGAGGATGAAATGCTGAGTTTCTGTTAAGTCTTTACAATCTTACTATTTATATATTTTTGTTATTTATTTATTTTATTTATTTATAAAGGACTTTACCCGGAAGGATACAACGAGATTTCCTGATATTCATATTTAATGTATTACACACTGCCTGACCAAATAAAGTCACACGCGGTAATATCTGGCTGTCGTGTTTTGCTGTGATTGCAGCACGCATTCGCCGCGGCAAGCTGATACAATGTCACAGTATTTATTGGCGTCCAGAGTGGCATTAATTTGTGGCCAAGATCTTGTATTGATGATGGGAGAGTCGCGGAGCTGCGTAAAGTCTTCTCCAGCACATTATCCCAAAGATTAACATAGAAACATAGAAAAATGTTGGCAGATAAGAACCTTTCGGCCCATCTAGTCGCCCAATTACATGGATACTTTACCTGGATTTATCTTTTGTTTAGGATAGCCTTATGCCTATCCCATGCTTGCTTAAATTCAATTACTGTTTTGGCCTCTACCACTTCTACTGGAAGACTGTTCCATGTATCCACCACCCTCTCAGTAAAATAATGCTTCCTGATGTTACTTTTAAACCTTTGCCCCTCTAATCTAAGACTATGTCCTCTTGTTTTGCTACTTTGTTTCCTTTTAAATATACTCCCTTCCTCTACCTTGTGGATTCCCTTTACGTATTTAAATGTTTCTATCATATCTCCTCTGTCTCGTCTTTTTTCCAAGCTGTACATGTTAAGATCATTAAGCCTTTCCTGGTAACTTTTCTCCTTCAAGCCGTACACCATTTTAGTAGCCCTTCTCTGAACTCTCTCTAAGATGTCTATATCCTTCTGGAGATACGGTCTCCAGTGCTGCACACAGTACTCCAAGTGAGGTCTCACCAGTGCTCTGTACAGTGGCATGAGCACTTCCCTTTTCCTACTGCTAATACCGCTCCCTACACAACCAAGCATTCTGCCAGCATTTCCTGCTGCTCTATTACATTGACTACTTACCCTTAGATCCTCTGGGGTTAAGGTCTGGACTGTGCGCTGGCCAATCCATGTGTGAAAATGATGCCTCATGCTCCCTCAACCACTTCTGCACAATTTGATCCCGATGAATCCTGGCATTGCCATCATGGAATATGCCCGCTGTGCCATCAGGGGAGAAAAAACCCATTGATGGGAAAACCTGCTCATTCAGTATTTTGGGCACGAAGCTTTACTGAACCTTGACCTGACCAACTGAAGCCACCCAGATCATAACAGGCTTGTACGGGAGGTGTGACATTTTTTGGGTATAGAGTAACCCCTACAACGTAACTGAAGCTCTCCTCGCCGTCGGCTTCCTTTGTAACGCGCTTTAGAATCACAGATTACTGTACAAAAGGTCAGTAATACGATTTGTATCCTAGGCACCGTTACGAGACGATATATCACGAATGCTTCTTACCAAACTGCCAAATGTCATTGGTTACTGGGGTGTCCAAGCATGGCTGTCCGGCTGTTGCCAAACTATGATTGCCAGGATTCTCTGCAGCCGGATGGGGCGGGCGCTACACTCTCAACATAAACAGATTATCACTGGTTTGATGATTAATTAAAAGACCCTTTAAGTAAAAGGTCCATTTTAACAATAGAGCATTGGAAAGCGGAAATTGTGGGTTGGATAACCAGGGCCGGATTTACAATTTGGCAAAGTAGGCATGTGCCTACAGGAGGCTACCAAAGGGGATGCCTTGCTCTGTAAAACAAAAAAAAATTGGATTTTCTTAATACACAGGAAGGCTCCTTGCTGTGTTAGAAACGTTTCTCCAAAAGATAAAAAATTGTAGAGAAGACAAAATTGTTAAATTTACATATTTTTTCTTGTTAATATTTTTTCTGATCAACTTTATAGAACTAAAATAAATGTTTGTAAAAAATATAAATATCAAACTATTACATGTATAATATTTCAAACATAATATTGTATATTATAATTATAAATAATACACATATATTTGTAAAAAGTATAATATTGTAAATGTTTAGCATTTCCCCCAGTTTTTGCACTTTTTTGGGGTGGGGGGGCTCCAAATTTTTGTGCCCACAGGCTTCTGAGATGTAAATCCGGTCCTGTGGATAATATTGCTTTTGTCACATATCAGCCTCAAGCAATGTATTTGCTTCGTGACTATGGGGTGGGATTTTACCAATGGGGGTGCTCAGGTTTGCGATATAATCACTGTTCACAGCCAGGCTATAGATTCTTCATCCAAAACAACGAAACCAAAGCCATCTCCCCGCCAGCAGATCTAGCCAAAGCGATTTATTTCTTTAAATATAACTATTTAAAGAAATAGATGTAAAGCATTGAGTCTCGACCAGTTTATGAAACCACATGCGGGCGCTTTGAAATTTTTAGCCATATATACCCTTACAGCTGGCGCTTCTTAAAGTCAAAATGAACAGTAAGACCCTTTAAAGGGCCAGTACCAAAAATGCAGCGTCCTTATTGTGTTTATTTGATTTTGCTGATATCTTACATGTGCTTTGTTTTTCTCTTGTATGTTACTTTAAGAAAATATTTTCCTCTATATGTGTCACTGGGTGCATCCATTGTGTGATATTTTCCTCTATATGTGTCACTGGGTGCATCCATTGTGTGATATTTTCCTCTGTGTCACTGGGTGCATCCATTGTGTGATATTTCCTCTATATGTGTCACTGAGTGCATCCATTGTGTGATATTTTCCTCTATATGTGTCACTGGGTGCATCCATTGTGTGATATTTTCCTCTATATGTGTCACTGGGTGCATCCATTGTGTGATATTTCCTCTATATGTGTCACTGGGTGCATCCATTGTGTGATATTTTCTCTATATGCGTCACTGGGCGCATCCATTGTGTGATATTTTCCTCTATATGTGTCACTGGTGCATCCATTGTGTGATATTTCCTCTATATGTGTCACTGGGTGCATCCATTGTGTGATATTTTCTCTATATGTGTCACTGGATGCATCCATTGTGTGATATTTTCCTCTATATGCGTCACTGGGTGCATCCATTATGTGATATTTTCCTCTATATGTGTCACTGGATGCATCCATTGTGTGATATTTTCCTCTATATGTGTCACTGGATGCATCCATTGTGTGATATTTTCCTTTTTTATGTGTCACTGGATGCATCCATAGTGTGATATTTTCCTCTATATGCGTCACTGGGCGCATCCATTGTGTGATATTTTCCTCTATATGTGTCACTGGGTGCATCCATTGTGTGATATTTTCCTCTATATGTGTCACTGGGTGCATCCATTGTGTGATATTTTCCTCTATATGCGTCACTGGGCGCATCCATTGTGTGATATTTTCCTTTTTTATGTGTCACTGGATGCATCCATTGTGTGATATTTTCCTCTATATGCTTCACTGGGCGCATCCATTGTGTGATATTTTCCTCTGTATGTGTCACTGGGTGCATCCATAGTGTGATATTTAGTGTTGTATCTTTCCATCACTTGCTCCTCACTGTGTGGCTTTGGCCATAGAATGGAGTGAATGGGTCAGTCACTGACTCACATCATTGTATTGTGTGGGATGTATTCAAAGGACACCACCGGGGGGGATTAGAAGTATTTTAAGCTCCCTGTTTTATCTCATTCAGCTGCCAGCTCTTATCTGGAGTAACATAGGCAACAAAATACAAATATTATTGGTAAATATTTCATCATGAGAAAAATAAAAAAAAGGAAACTGGAGATAAAACCCTAACTTTGTTTTTCCTTTTTATATGCAATTACTTCAAACAAAGAGATAAAACAGCATCATGTATTTTATAATGTGTTTTATAATGTGTTCTATAAAGTCTTTTAGTTTGTAATGCGCAAGTATTCTAGTTACAGCTTATGTAAGTGGTAGTGTCCTTTTAAGAATGTTTGCATTTTGGATTTATAGTGTGTTGTTTCATAAACTGTTCCTGGTGATACATTGTAGCAAAACATTAAAGTTACAATAAGCAGCTAGATCACGAATCTGCAGACAATACCCAACGTCCGGTCCCTGAAAATGCATTAAGCACATTCCCAAAAAATACCTTTGGTACCCTTATGTTTTAGAATGGATGTACACCTCTGTGGACCCGCGGATCACTGGATTGGTGTCTGCAGGACTTTTACTATAAAGTAGCTGAATGCACCGTCAGATGGGAGATACAGGAATGGCGATTCATTCCGCTCTCAGACGCTAAAGTATCGGTTTGTGTAGAAGGTACAGCTTGTGTCTATATGAAGAAGATGAGGAAAGTGTCCAATCCATATGGAAAGTCAGGAAACCATGGGTGAAGGAACTTGGGGGGGATGGGAAGAGAACCCCTCTCCCAAGTTATCCTCATAGACATGTGCAGAGCATGATGGATTTTGGAAATGGACAGTTTATACTTTAGTTTATGACCCTGAATCTCCCCAGTTTATATGTCATGAAGGTTAAGGGCAGCAAACTAATAAGCTGAGCTCGTTGTTCTGCATTGTTTATTATGACATTACAATGAGACGACCCTCCCCCATCTATCTATCGATCCGTCCATCCATCCGTCCCTCTATCTATCCTTCCTGATACAATGGTTTTCTGAAACGATACTGAATAAAGCGAAGCAGTGTAAGCAAAACAATATTTTAAGGAAGCATGTACTAAAGCAATTTAATCAATAATTAATCAGAAAGTCATTTGTTAAGGCTTCTCGTATATATATATTATATATTTTTTAATTATATCTGCAGTTTTTGGTGATCTATGTGTAAATATTCTGGAGAATATTTATATTTTTTATATTGACGAGCAAATAAATAATATCAATTTTTCCTTTATAGGTTTTTTTCAGAAAGAATTTCCTTTATATATATTTGTAATTTTTCATTTGTTTAAGGTTTGCGTCTGCTTAGTATATGCCCCCTGTACATGTAAAGCAGATTTATTGCTCTATTGCACTATATTTTCACGCTAACTGCTCTCTACAAAAAAGTAAACGAATAACAAGTACCAAAACTCTACTCTCTGGCTGCGGAGCTTGGCTCGTTGTTAAACACCAGACCATTGCTTAGCAGAAAGGATCTTGTTTTTACTCATTAAATGTATAGCATCTGTCCATAGAATGAGCACTAACCTTTATACATTCTGTTTCATTAAATGGAGGACAGTTGATGGCAGATGTTACTAACACTGGTCCTACAGATGTGTTTGTGCAGTCATATTTGACACATTTAGAATTCCAAGACGTACCAGGCTATATAAAATGTAAAAAATAAAAAATATATATAACATGACCCAGATTGGAATCACACAGATACAAAACATTTATATGACTTTGAGTAATGATTCTCTAGAACATCTCTGATACATTGTAACATCCATCTATCTCCACAAACTCTTTTTTTTTTTTTACCTAAAAAAAGTATGGCCTCTATTACATTCTCCGCGCAAATTCGTACGCGCAGCGCAATTTTTTTTGCGCGCAGTGTTAAACGTTAACACGCGTAAATTAACGCTGGCATTACGATCCGAGTGCATTTTTTCATCGGTGCGTAAAAAATACACGCGAAAACGAACGCAAATTAACTTTGCGGGCAGAAATCAGTGTGCGGACTGTTTTTTCACGAGATTCAGCCAATCAGAATTAAGAACCACAATTGTCTCCCGTTCAGTTTTTGCTTCTGTCAAAATCAATCTGAGTATATATGCTGCAGCAACAATACAAACACGCGAAACCTCTCAGTTTTATTGTTTGGGTATGTGTAGAATGTGTAACTATACTGCGCTGTATTTTTTTTTGGTGCTGGTGTTTTTCGTTTCGGCCAGGACGTTCAGATTTGCCGTTACCACCAGCTTCTCAAAGACGTTAAAATTATGCGCGCAAACGTCGTTCGTAAAAAGTAGCGCATCGATTCTAATACCAGCCGTGTACCAGCACACGAACGCATTTGCACTCACAATGATAAGTATAAGATGCGCGCACGAACCTTCGCTCGCGCAGGGTAACTCTCGTTAGACGTTAACGCACATTTTGTGCGCGAACGGCGTAATTTGACATTCAGCGCAAAGGGTTTTTCCCCTCGCATAATGCGTTTTTGCACACGCGCACATTTTTGCGCGAAGAGTGTAATGGAGCCCTATTTATCTTAAATATTTAAAGGTATATTCTATTGAACATACAGCTCCTTTTATTTGGCCTTAAATAATTGGGCAGATCCTGCTGACGGTCTCTGCCCAATTAGTTTTTATGTATTTTTTCTCTTCTTAGGTTGTTTTTACTCGCCTTTTGGCCCTCGCGCTGCTCCTCCTCTCGCACCCGGTAGTCTCTGAAGCTTTTCTGAACAACTTGTTCTCTTATACAACTCGCATAGCGTAGGAGCCGCACATTGCGCAGCGCTATGGGGCTCGCACACTTCACGCACACAAGTTCCGTAGCACCTGCGCAGAGCGATGGATCGGAGCTGCACGCGCATGCACAGATCTGATCCATCGCTGCCTCTCTGAGAACGCTCGCTACAGCAATTGGTCACAAAGGGTGACTTCAGCCACTCTCTGTGTGTGTGACATCACTGGTGACCAGCAGTCGAGAAAATATAAATCCTGGCTGCTGGTGACGATGGGTGGGTGGTGGAAACTCCTCTACTTCACCCAGCGATTCTGCCAGATCAGGGGTTCTGGGGGGGGAGTTGGAGGAGCACGCCTCACATCCTGATCACTTTATAACTCTAAAGTGGTCGGGATGAGCAGAGTGTCCCTTTAAATACATAGGCAGATGCAGCCGACATATTCACCTTTCCTCACCCGGCGCTCGCTGCTCCTCCCAGTCAGCTCAGGGCTGCCGAAATGCAGAAGTCCCTGCAGATTTTTTATTTTATGCAATGTGCGTCTTGTGGGCTATGTAAATTGTGCATCGCTCGTAACCACGTTCGCCTCCCAGGTGATTCGTCTTCACATCCCATAAACAGTAACATTTTACAGTAACATTAATATATAATATAAAATATCACTATAATTCACTCGTTTGGAAGTAAATTGTATATATGATGGGCGATCACTGGCGTGCGCAGCCGTCACATTCGGGTGTGCTGGCAAAGGTGCGCGCAGCCCGTTACATGGCACCTATGGAACATTTCTTAATTGAAAACTTAGGTTTAGAAGATTTTGCACAAAACGCACATTTTTAATTAGAAATAACGAGCCTGAAATGTCTGGAATTAGACTTTTTGAGCCGGTGAATAATAATAATAAAATGGTTTGTTACAGAAAAAAAACGCTATTTAAAAAAAAAATATGAAAAAAACGTTTTGCTGAAAAAATCCCAAAAAATGCCTAAAAGATCCTAAAAAATAAATAAAGAGACTTTTTTCTGCAAAATAAATAAATAAATAACGAGCCTGTAATAAGAGTTTTTATGTTATTCATCATGAACCAGATAAGGGACATCTACTATATCAGCGAATGAGGTGAAAGAGAACCTCCTCATCCAACAATAGGGTGTGCCTGGTGTGCCCCGTGCACACACCTATGTGGGCGATATTGATCAATTCCGCTCGATTCTGTCATCTCTGCTGTACAATTACACAATATGGACGAAGCGGCACTTACTCGATGGCTGAGGAGCGTGCCGTTCAGTAACGTTTGGACACAAGACGTGTTCTTGCAGCTGCCGCAGCACGTCGCGGGATCTCGTGGGGGAACGTACACCTGATTCTGTAACGACAAAGATATCTGAAAATACAAGAGGAAGTCGCCGTAAAATCAACGAATAAACAATCCTCAGGGAAACAAAACAAAACCAAAAATCTCCTATTAGTGTTACACCACACTTCTCTTATTGTCCTTTATTGAGGTTTTCTCTAACATTTTTCTTGTTTCTGTTAACCCTTTCAGGCCCACGAAATGGAAATTGGAAAATATATATATATATATTTTTAATATAAATCTGTACCTAAATACATGAAACGGACTAATGTGATTTGGAAAACTACAGCGTTGTCACGCGGATAATGTGGTTTCCGGTTGAAACCATGGTGCCTGTAACTGTCGAGATGTGTTGTCCCTGGCATGTTTAAAGGTATAGGAACTAGCACTTCCTTTTATCCAGAGCTGTATACACCAGAGACAGAAGGCAGGAGTGCCCACTAGCTTCCTGTTAGAAAGCTGCTGCAGCGGCTGAAGCAGAGAGCAGTGTGTTGCATAACTCCTCAAAAGAACATATCTGCATGTGGTCTAGAGGCGCACATGGTAATTTACCTCTGTATTTGTTTTATGTTGTGTATTTTATTGTTTTTTATACCCCTTTACATTTACAATGTGACCTGTTAATGATGTAACTAGATTTATCATATTTCTGTTGGAAAGACATGTTGATTTTGCGCGAGAGACTTGTAAAGGAATGTGTTTATGCATATTTTGAACATTCTTTGGTTTTATTTCTTGTAGTTGTCACAGTGTCAGTGAAAACGAGAGTGACACAAAGAGCAAAAAGACATCTGTATGAAGCATGTCATTCCTTTAGACCTGTTCAGCTACAGTGCCTGAAAGGGTTAAAATGAAGAGACTGTCACGCATGGTGTTTTCTTGCCTCACAGGGCTTCATAAGGGAACTATTTTATTACCTGAGAAAGTCTTGTACTAGGAGAAAACGCGTCGGGAATCTTTAATCATTCTTCATGATTAATAAATGTACTTTTATTTTGCTTTTAGAAATATTGTATTTATTTACACCTTATTGTATCCAGTCACATCGGATTCCAAGGGAATGTACCTTTGGAAACAGTCCTATACTAGGGCAAAACGCGTCGGGCGTCTTAATGGTTCTTCAATGTTTAATAAATCTCATTTTATTTTGCTATTGGTGTTGGCATTTATTTACACCTTTTCTGTATCCAACACGACTTGTATCGGTCCTCAGAAGATAATCTTGAAAGGTATTAAGACATTACTAGATTTAAGGCAGCAGAGCCCTACATACATACAGCCGCATTCATATCTGGGATCAGCAGCTCCTTACAGTTTCGCATTTCGCTGCGCAGTTTAAAGACGTGACGTTGAGCCGGTGATACTTTGTAGCGGGATCGACGGAGGTCGAGCAGTGCGTCGAGTGGCAGACGCCATCAGATGTGTGCTCAATGATCGTCTGTCCGGGCCTCAGAACCCCTCGGGCGTTACTCAGGCACACCGTGTCTCGCACTGAAACAGAACGAATGAGAAGACACCCGTCAGAATCGTCAAAGAGCCGCAGCACGCCATCTATTATTATTATTCTGTATTTATAAAGCGCCAGCATATTCCGCAGCGTTGTACAATGGGGGAGTACAGACATGAGCCGTCTGCAAAACCACGTCTTCCTGCACGCTCAGTTCTCCCTGCCATCGCGGTATTTTTCAGGGATTGTGCAGAAACGAAAAATAAGTCAAAGTAATCAATAACATGATTTTACTACACATTATTGTGCTTTTTTTAAAATCTTGTACCTGGTAAATATAGGGGTTTCTATAGGTGTTTAGACAGCAGTAAGATTTTCCTTAAAGGCACACGCTATCCATCCTGAGCACTTTATGCAAACTGCCCCCCTTCTCCTCCCTCCCAGCTCCCCCGATCTGGTAGAATCGCTGGGTGAAGCAGAGGAGTTTCCTCCACCCCACCCAGCGTCACCAGCAGCCGGGATTTCAAATTTCCTGCCGGTCACTAGTGATGTCACATACACAAACCGGTCGACGTCACCCTGTGAGACCAATAACTGTATGAGCGTTCTCAGAGAGGCAGCGATGGATCAGATCCGTGCATGCGCGTGCAGCTCCAATCCATCGCTCTGCGCAGGCGCTATGGAACTTGTGTTCGTAAAGTGTCTGAGACTCGTAGCGCTGTGCAATGTGCGGTTCCTATGCTACGCAAGTTGTATAGGAGCAAATTGCACAGAAAAGTTTCAGGGAGTTCCGGGTCTTTTAGTCCCTGAGCCGAAGAGGAGGAGGAGCGCGCGGCGAGGGAGAAAGGGTGAGGGAAATCACCCAAAATAATGAGAACTAACTGGGCAGTTGCGTCAGCAGCTTCTACCCTAATATTTAAGGACAAGAAAGGGAAATCTATGTTTTAATAGAGTATCTCTTTAAAGATACTCTACAGTCAGTCAGTCGGACCCTCGGAGAAGCCCAAATTATGTCCAGATATTCTCACCGCATTTATACACAGTGCAGTTGCAGACGTTAGCAGCGCTTTCTCTCCATTCCTCATCGATTTGCAGTTTTTCTCCCTAAAACAGATGAAAAAGTTATCATTACAAGGTACTCACAGATTCATTAACCCCTTCACTGCCCAAGGAGTTTTGCCAAAAAAATGTTATAACATTTATTTGAAACATGGGATGTGAAGTTAATTAAATATGGGGTAAAATAGAAGTTTTGCAAAGAATTGTTATTCTGAGATTCTTTCTGAGTTAGGAAATGTATATAATGTAAATTTGCTAATTTTTAAGTTGTTTATCCTTTACAGAAATATTGTTGAAATGTACTATTCTGAGTTCTAGATGGCGTCCTTTATCTGACACAATGTCACACGGGGTCTGCATTATCAGCATACAGGCAGAAATGGACTTTGTGTCAGTAAATGTGCTGCAGACAAATAATAAAATGGTGAGATCTCCTGCTTATGGGGATTTGTAGTGATCAGAATGAGATTATTACAATGCAATATCTGTATGTGCTGCATAATGCCTGTGTATGGCAATTACAGCAACACCTTGTATCTGTATGTGCTGCATAATGCCTGTGTATGGCAATTACAGCAACACCTTGTATCTGTATGCGCCGCATAATGCCTGTATATGGCAATTACAGCAACACCTTGTATCTGTATGTGCTGCATAATGCCGTGTATGTCAATTACAGCAACACCTTGTATCTGTATGTGCTGCATAATGCCGTGTATGTCAATTACAGCAACACCTTGTATCTGTATGTGCTGCATAATGCCTGTGTATGGCAATTACAGCAACACCTTGTATCTGTATGTGCCGCATAATGCCTGTGTATGGCAATTACAGCAACACCTTGTATCTGTATGTGCTGCATAATGCCTGTGTATGGCAATTACAGCAACACCTTGTATCTGTATGTGCTGCATAATGCCGTGTATGTCAATTACAGGGACACCTTGTATCTGTATGTGCTGCATAATGCCTGTGTATGGCAATTACAGCGACACCTTGTATCTGTATGTGCTGCATAATGCCGGTGTATGGCAATTACAGCAACACCTTGTATCTGTATGTGCCGCATAATGCCGGTGTATGGCAATTACAGCAACACCTTGTATCTGTATGTGCTGCATAATGCCTGTGTATGACAATTACAGCGACACCTTGTATCTGTATGTGCTACATAATGCCTGTGTATGGCAATTACAGCGACACCTTGTATCTGTATGTGCTGCATAATGCCTGTGTATGCAGGGCCGGCCTTTGGGGTGAGCAGGCTGTGCGGGCGCACAGGGCGCCGTAGCAACATGGGCGCCAGGCAGGCAACCAACACAGCCGCACTGTTCTGTCCCCAAAGGTCGTAGTAAGCGCCGGTGGGCCCCCGCCGTGGTGGTGCGGTTACTGCGGACCGACGCGTGGTGCCGTGGTTGCTAACCACAGCTTGCCTGGTGTGGTGGTGACGGGAGGGACCCGGGGCGCAGGCACACGCCACCTTGTTCTCCTCCCTCTGGCCCAGGCAGCGAGCAGAGGTGGTGCCCTGCCGAAATCATCATCATTAGTGGGGGCGGGCCAGGCGCCGCCATATTAGTGTACACCTATAGGGGCACAGTCTGACACTATCTGGGTCTCCACCAAGATGGTGGCGCCCAGCCTGCCCCGTAAATGATGATGTCCCCAGGGCGCGACGGTGTCATGCCTCGGCGGCTGTTGCGATCCCGGCGTCCCTCCCCACGGCTCCGGGGTCGGCATCTCCCCCGCATCCTGTTCCTGCGCTGTATGCGTGCGCGTGCTGGCGGCGGCTCCGGATTTAGCCCCTCCGGCGGCGCAACGTCATCACACCTCCATGTGATCCGTTTTTGGCCAATCGGCAGGCAGGGCGCGAGATTTAAACCTGCTCTGGCCATTCCTCGATGCCCTTTCATGGTTCTGCTTGTCTGACCCTTAAGTGCTTGCATTATCTTCTCTTTGACGGATATTCTGTGTATGACCTGGCCTTCTATTTCTGACTTGTGTACCTCCATACCCCTTGACCCGGCTATTGTTATTCGACTCTGCTTTTTGCCTGTCCCTTACTTTGGTTCATATTTACCACTCCTTACATACCTGTCTGAAACACCAGCCACTCTAAGGACTGGTTCCTGTCCTCCTCGTGAGTCCCTGCCTTATAGGTTCACCTCTAGTATTTGCGGAACCCAGCCATTACAAGGACTGGTATCGCATCTAGGATTTTGGACACCTATTGCTTTATTGGTACTGTTGAAGTACACCTTTCTCTTTACGTGTGTTGGCCTGACATCAGATTCACCCCTCGCTAATTGCATAACCCAGCCAACTCAAGGACTGGTATCACAATTAGCATTCGGGCCTTCTGTTATTTTATAGGGTTGACCGCTTTTACCCTCGGGTATGTGACTGTGCCTGACAGACGGTGAGACCTCTGCTCGCGCTAGGCTTGCCGGGTCCGGGCACTTACTCATGAAATGGAGGCTCAGAGTCCCAGTCCCCATTGGTCCATGTAGCAGCCGGTGCCAGCCAGGCTAGGCCAGCTGCACCAGGGTCAGATCCAGAGCTGGGGGCAAATATATCCATGTGAGCTGGGGGCAAATATATCCATGTGAGCTGGTGGAAATATATCCATGTGAGCTGGGGGGCAAATATACCCATGTGAACTGGGGGAAAATATTTCCATGTGAGCTGGGGAAAATATATCCATGTGAGTTGGGGCAAATATAAATATATCCATGTGTGAGCTGCCTGGGTGCAATATATATCCATGTGAGCTGCCTGGGGGTAAGATATATATATATCCATGAGAGCTGGGGGCAATATATATATCCATGTGACCTGCCTGGGGGCAATATATATCCATGTGAGCTAGGGGCAAATATATCCATGTGAGCTGCCTGGGGGCTATATATATATCCATGAGAGTTGGGGCAACTATATATATATCCATGTGAGCTGGGGGCAAATATATATATCCATGTGAGCTGGGGCAAATATATCCATGTGAGCTGGGGGCAAATATATACAGTATATCAATGTGAGCTGGGGCAAATATATCCGCTTGTCACTGCGAACCCAACACCAGCTCTTGGCCAAAAATGGTAGAATGCCCCCCTGAAACCTGTGTCTGGATCCGCCCCTGAGTTGCAGCCTTCTCATGGTCCACTCCCCTCCTTGACCCCTGGCTGGTCAGTTGTGACAGGCGTCAGAGTGAGGACTGGAGGACTAGAACAAAGACCCTGCTGTGCTGGCCTGGCTAGGCTTCTTCTGGAGGTGGACAGTTTACAGATGACCACAGTCGCAGGCACAGTGGTAGGTAGCAGCTAGCAGGACTAGCAGCACTGAGCATGATCTGGCCTGAGGTCTCTGTATTTATGTATCTGTGGGCCTGATCTGGTCTGAGGTCTCTGTATATATGTATCTGGGCATGATCTGGTCTGAGGTCTCTGTATAAATATGTATATGTGGGCCTGATCTGGTCTGAGGTCTCTCTGTATATATGTATCTGTGGGTCTGATCTGGTCTGAGGTCTCTGTATATATGTATCTGTGGGCCTAATCTGGTCTGAGGTCTCTGTATATATGTATCTGTGGGCCTGATCTGGTCTGACAAATGTAAATACTGCCTTTCCAGAAGAAAGACAGTGTTTAAATATGTCCATAAAGACAGCGCTAGTGGCTGTCACACAATCAGTGACACACAACGCTGCTAAAGTTTGTCCTTGTAAGACGAACGTTAAACGTCCTTTACTCTCTTCGTGAAGACACCAAACACGCATTTTTTCACGGAAGACGCGATAGCGGTCATAAGATGCGCAATTTCGCCCGTATTTTTTGACGGAGCTATAAAAGCCAAATGGACGTGATGTTGGCCGGACATGTGCAGCGTCTGACGTCTCCTAATCACGCACACATGCTGCTATGCCAACGCAATGCACTCTGTGCGTCAGTACTAGCGGTTCCACGTTCTCGAAAAAATGCGTTCATTTGCCGCTTGCGTTGCGCGGCCGAACTTTCGTGTCCCGAACTTCGTATATAAGGGTGTGGTTACTGAGGAGTGCGGTCACTAGGGGGCGCTGTAAAGCTTTCTCGCACAGGGCGCCTAAAGGCCTAAGGCCGGCCCTGTGTGTATGGCAATTACAGCAAAACCTTGTATCTGTATGTGCCGCATAATGCCTGTGTATGGCAATTACAGCAACACCTTGTATCTGTATGTGCTGCATAATGCCTGTGTATGGAAATTACAGCGACACCTTGTATCTGTATGTGCTGCATAATGCCTGTGTTTGGCAATTACAGCAACACCTTGTATCTGTATGTGCCGCATAATGCCTGTGTATGGCAATTACAGCAACACCTTGTATCTGTATGTGCTGCATAATGCCTGTGTATGGCAATTACATCAACACCTTGTATCTGTATGTGCTGCTTGATGCCTGTGTATGGCAATTACAGCAACACCTTGTATCTGTATGTGCTGCATAATGCCGTGTATGGCAATTACAGCGACACCTTGTATCAGTACTGTACAGGGATTTTCACTCATTATAACCCCCTGAATCTTATCCCTGAACAGCAGCGACTGACCCCACAGCTCTCCCTGTATTCTGACAAATCCCTGGCTGCTGGAATGCTGCAGTAATCTATTTGAACTTTTTGTTACAGTGAGGTTTATGGCGGCTATTTGCAGCAGGTTTTATGTCTCTCCAGGGTGCTTGGAGAGTCATAAAACAAAGGATTTTGTTTCTCCACAGGGGACACACTAATCTTGCTTTAAAAAGGTGTGAAAATGTTTTTTTGATATCCTAATGAGTGCTTTTCAATTTAAAATCGAGGTAAGGTGTGAGGCTGTACGGGGTTATTCACAAAGTGCCAGTGTTTGCCTTTTTTGCAGCACTGACAAACGTCGGCGTTTCACAAAACTAAAATCGAAAGAGCACCAGGAGAAGCCTCGTGGTCCAGCTCCTCATCTCACTGGAGGCTCTGGGGTTATGAGGAGTTGGGTAAAGCTCAGATATGAGGCCCTTTCTCCTGGGTACAAAATGTAGAAATTAACCCCATAGGCTATTTCAGGTCTCTTGATAAACAAGTGTGTGTGAAGGTAGGAGTGTATTTGTGTGTAACATCAACATAAAAGTTGTCTAAGGACTCCAGGTTTATGAAACCTATACCTCGTGATGCTGTTACCTACCAGCTTGCACTCTGGTTTGGGGAACGTATCGCAGGAACATTCTATGGATAAAGAGGAGACATTAAAGGATGGTTACATGTATCTCTGCAGGCACTGAATTCCTCTGCTACATTGCACTTTACTATCATCCTGTAATGGTAAATGTTTTACATCGTCATTATGATGTTTTGGTTTTTTTCTTATATATAATATCCTGCTGCAAAATATGTCAGGAATGTTGCATTTCACATTTAACCCCTTCACTACCAAGATCGAGATATCTCGGGCTTCAAAGGCACCAAATCTCGATTTGCTGATCTGCAGCCCAAAAGCTAATGAAATTCATTTGCTGCAAACAAATGTTGTTTCCTTTTGGGCTGCAGAAGGTGCCCCCAAAGTTTTAGCCCTGTGAGCATAATGCTCAAAGAGCGAAAATTGTGTTAAATCGGCTGGTGATGCTCTGAAATATCGGCCTTTCAGCAGCTGATGCAGGGGGAAAAAAAACATAGACCTGCTGCTCAAACCTCTGTTACTCAATTTGGCAGAAGATGGCGCCATCTACTGGCCAAACAGGTTATTTACAGTAATAGCTATTTATTACTGTATAATTAATAAAAAATGATTTTACAAAAAAACACTGGTTTCTGGCAATGGTTTTATTTGGAAAATCAATCGTTAGTGAAGAGGTCAATCCCCAAATAAATTTTATGAGAGTGTGTCTCGTGCACTTTTACTTTAAGGATTGAAGCCATATGTTCTTGTTTTACCTCTTTAGCGTTCTCTGTGAGCATGATATATGTTTGCATCTTGCAAGACAGGTTTTCTGTGAGGTTTTTTTCTCGCTTTGCCCCCTGGGAGAAACACGTGTGGGATTCCTCCGCTGTTTATTCAGGCCGGCTCTTGATGAAATAGTAACCCGTGCAAATAGTGCTGGCCGTGCATTATGCGGCTCTGCTTATAGACGCTGCTGTGCTCAGATATCATAAGAATAAATACGTCTCTTCATAGCACGCTGAGCGCCGGAGATGTGGGTTACCGCAGCCTGCCTCAGTGAAGCCATGAGATCAATTTGTGATCAGCGATCAATACATTCCCTGGAAGATGCTTTATGGTTCTGTTAACCCTTGGTGTAACAGACCAACATGTTCACTTTCACACCCACAAGTGTGAGGGTTGTCGTAGAGGAGAAGGGACTGCGTGGGCCAAAAGACACTGGCACAGCCATGCTGGGGCTGCAGCCTAGCGCCAGTGCGGCGTCTGGGTCACCTGGCAGCAGTGGAACGCCTGCGCCCACCACGTTCTTATTGACCTGGCAGGCGTGTTGACGTTGAAGCTTCTGCACATTCAATTTTATCTCTTGTATTTTATTTTTTCTATTTTCTTCCTTTGTACCTTATTTGTGGTCATGTTTGGTGTCGTTGGAAAGGTCATACTCTGTCCTGTCCAGTAACACCTAACGTGACCATGAAAGGTGTTAGGAACTGGAGATACAGGGGTTTAAAATGTCCAAAGGTCCTTTGTGTCTCAAGCACAATGGGATTAGAGTTCAGAGGGGGACTATGCGCCCCCTGTGCCCCCTCCCTGGATCCACCAATGATGATGTAACGTATGAAGAAGGCAGAGGGACAGCGTGTCACCTCTTTTTGAATTATCCTCACGAGTTAAAGCCTGGTCAGTTAAGCAGTGCACAGTGTCAACTCCATGATTTAGACCCAACGTAGGCTGGAGGTCCATTCACTAATGTCTGACAAGATGCCAAGTGGTTGCACATGACAGTGTTGGCTCGGAGAAAAAGCTAAAGGACTCGTTGGCCGGTTCCTGATGTTCTAACAGTCATATCGCACCACTCTCCATCCATAAATATTCAGGCTTCTACAAGTGACTGGACATTAAGTATGAAAGTCTGATTCACTGGAAACCGTTTGCCTAATTCTCCGTCACTTTGCTTTGTGTTTCACATGTCAACTGTCACCTGGATTCCCCGGCGTTCACCTCCCCGGGTCAGCTCATCTTGGTGGACTTTCACTATAAATTTTGACTTTGAGACAAAACATCTAATGGACCGACCTATCAGTACAGGGATTTCCTCGACCCATGTCTGGGAGTTGGGCGACTCTATATCTTGGCAGGTTACAGTTGGTGCTGACAAAGTTAACCTTTCTCTGGGCCTATTTTGGAACATGGGCCTGGAGCTGCAGCTCCAATAACCCCTATGTTAACCTGACTTCAGATACAGAATATTTATGCTCTTTGGAATACATTGTTGCTTTACCCGAGTGACGTGGTGGTCTTCCCATATCAAGACAATGGTTTGATATCCAGTAATGCCGAGTTGCTAATTCCCCCGACTCCAAGGCTTTGAATTCACGTCAACCCACAACATCTGTCACCAGTGTTTAAACAGAATATCACCCAGCAGGGGTCGTAGCCATAGGGTGATAGGAATCTCAGGATATACCTGCATTCTATGCTCCATAGGGCAGATAAGGCGAGGGGTGACATGCATTACAAAATTATAAATAGAATCATACAAAAAAACAAAACAGAAGTGAACATTACCGCATGTCTTATACGGACAGCAACTGTCAGGGCTCCAAATTTCTACCAGAGACATTCCCGGGTCACAAGTCATTTCAGGACACCGAGCCGAATCACAAACTGCAATTGTGAAGGAAGAGACATTCCATGAGACAGAAGACAGAGTATCAAGAATGTTATCGTGTGGTAACAATGTTATTACAAAGATACAATAGGTAAACATGGAAATTCTGAGAAAAATACAAAGGAAATAGACACTCATTACTAGAACCCTGACATGTGGACACACACCCTGAATGTATGGAGGAACCCCTAAAAACACACCCGCACACCCTGAATGTATGGAGGAACCCCTAAAAAGACACCCGCACACCCTGAATATATGGAGGAACCCCTAAAAAGACACCCACACACCCTGAATATATGGAGGAACCCCTAAAAAGACACCCGCACACCCTGAATATATGGAGGAACCCCTAAAACGACACCCACACACCCTGAATATATGGTGGTGCCCCTAAAAAGACACCCGCACACCCTGAATATATGGAGGAGCCCCTAAAAAGACACCCACACACCCTGAATATATGAAGGAACCCCTAAAAAGACACCCACACACCCTGAATATATGGAGGAACCCCTAAAAAGACACCCGCACACCCTGAATATATGGAGGAACCCCTAAAACGACACCCACACACCCTGAATATATGGTGGTGCCCCTAAAAAGACACCCGCACACCCTGAATATATGGAGGAGCCCCTAAAAAGACACCCACACACCCTGAATATATGAAGGAACCCCTAAAAAGACACCCACACACCCTGAATATATGGAGGAGCCCCTAAAAAGACACTCACACACCCTGAATATATGGAGGAACCCCTAAAAAGAAACCCGCACACCCTGAATAAATGGAGGAGCCCCTAAAAAGACACCCGCACACCCTGAATATATGGAGGAGCCCCTAAAAAGACACCCGCACACCCTGAATATATGGAGGAGCCCCTAAAAAGACACCCGCACACCCTGAATATATGGAGGAGCCCCTAAAAAGACACCCGCACACCCTGAATATATGGAGGAACCCCTAAAAACACACCCGCACACCCTGAATATATGGAGGAGCCCCTAAAAAGACACCCGCACACCCTGAATATGTGGAGGAGCCCCTAAAAAGACACCCGCACACCCTGAATATATGGAGGAGCCCCTAAAAAGACACCCGCACACCCTGAATATGTGGAGGAGCACAGAAAAAGGACACGAGAGAAAACGGCGACAGAGCAATTTTGGCCCCAAATAGTGACTGTCTCTCCTAAACACGTGGAACGTCTGCAGACAATGAGAGAGATAAGACGTAATCGATGTGTAGATTTTACCGCATGTATACTTGGGGCAGCATTTCTCGGTAAAATTTCCATCTACCGTTAGAATCTCTCCGTCTCGGCAGGTCGGGATGTGATTGGTGCACACTGTGCAAGCTGTAACCAAACAGCAGATTGTTAAACTGAGATCTCGAAGTCACGTGTAGAAACAGTCAACGCACTTTCATTGCCGGCAGCTGAGGTCAACCCGACAGACAGAGCTGTCCATGATCATTTCAACTTCACATACATCACCAGTGGGCACAGCAGGGGTGCTCAACCATGACCCTTCCAGATTTTTTGGTAGAATTTCTGGTAGGGATGTGCGTTTCGAGTTTCGGAATTTCGGAATTTTCACGAAATTTCCCGATTCGTGTTTTCGGATGCGGCCGAATTTCTGAAAATTTTTAGAATCGAAAATGTCAGATCCGAAACGTTTTCCGAGCCGAAACGAAAAACGAAAAATTTCCGAAAAACGAAAATTTTCAGAAAAACGAAAATTTTCTGAAAACGAAAATTTCCCGAAAAAACGAAAAGTCGATACATTAAACTAGTAAAGTGACACAAAAAATATGAAAAATGGTCGATATTCCGAAAAACGTACAATTCCGAAAAACGAAAATTTCCGAAAACACGAAAAGCCGATACAAAAACCAAGCACAGTGACACGAAAATACGAAAAATGGTTGATATTCCGAAAAAAAAATGTACCCGAAAAACGACTCGAACCGAATCGAATCGAAACTGAAATCGGTCGAAACGAGCCGAATCGAAAAGTTTAAAAATCCGAAAAATCAAACCGAATCGAACCGAAAAAAAAAAATCGGTGCACAAGCCTAATTTCTGGGCCATTTGGCTATTGAAAACCTGGCAATTCGCCAAATATTGGTGAATTGCCAGTGAAATACGGTGCCTGTTCAGTGATATCCCCCATCGAGAAGCAATGGGAGAAGCAATGGTTAATCTATTCACAGACACCGAACAGCAGAGAAATGTCAGTGAAATGCCATGATGTTCGGTGGTTTCATTCGGCAGGTTTAATCAGGTGAATCCCATAGGTTTCAATGTTAAAAATATTCCCGATTTAATCCAATATCTAATAAACCGTTTATTCTTTTAATTTGCAGCAAAAAGTCTATTTATATATTTTTAGGAATTTTTTAGACATTTTTCCGGATTTTTGCGGCAAAGTTTTTTCCCCAGATTTTTCTAAAACAGCATTTCTTTTCTGTAACAGACCTTTTTATTATTATTCATAGGACCTTACTGTATATGTTAATTCCAGACATTTTCGTCCAGTAGTTTTTTTGCAAACACCTTTAAAAAGTTGCAGTTGTGTTTTGTTTTTTGTTCCCTGTTCGTCTGCTTTTTCCAGCGGCTGGTCGGCACTGTGTTCGGTGGATCATCGGGCTTTTTCAGACGCGTCTGGCGGGTTTTCGGCGGCTTATGATGTTGTCCAGCGGGTTCCTGGTAGCTTATCGGATCTGATATTTTCAGCGGGTTTCCGGTGATGTTTATTTTCGATTCGGCGTTTTTTCGGCGGATTGTCCCTGCACGTCAGGTACCCTGCGGTGAATGCTGAATTCACTGCAGGGTCGGGAATTTGATTCCCCAAAGTTCAGGGGAAGAAAGCGCACCTTTGAATAACCCCTTTTTTGATAGCAGCAGGGGTCAAGTGCTAAAAAAAGAAGTGTGGGAACTCCAAGATTTCATCTCACACTTAACACAAACATACACTGGATTCTGATATATTTGTAAACGTTGGTTTTATCAAAAATACATAAATCCTATATTTACTGTGATATAACAGGGACAGATATGACGGATCACCTGAATACAAGCTTTATAGTGTGCGGGGCCAATGGGAACTCCGTTCCTTCTGCAAAATTTGTGGAAGAACTGCATTCCAATGCATCACCCCTGGACTTGACCCCTAATTAGCCGACACTAAGCATTGCTTGATATTTGTTACTAGGTGAAAAAATAAACAAACAGAAAACCAAACCTTTTTAACTTGACTGACTGGTGAGGTTTGTCAAAGACCATTTAGGTTCCAAACCAGGGATCTGGTCCAGCAGGAACGCCTGGGAACGCCTGGGAACGCCTGGGAACGCAGGTCCAACACTATTTTAGCAGGGGGAACCTTCTTCCCATGTGGCTGATATCGTGGAAAGCTGCAATACCGATCTATTCGGGCACAATTTTATAAAATCCTCCCATATTTCAAGGGATTGACTTTATAAAGAGTGTATTAGACTCATGATCATGACAACTGGGCGTTCTTGCACATAAAGAAGCGCCGAAGCAGCTACAACTTGCAGTAATCTTTATTATGACTAAACGTGGTAAGCAGGAATCTCGTGAGTTACCACGTTTATTTTTTGGGGATTGACCCCTGTTTCACACACTTTTGTTTTTGAAGCATTTTTTTTTTGCTTTTCTTAGTAACTGTGTCACATGTTTGTGTTTATGAATATATTGAAGATTTACGATGTAGTGGATTGGTGTTTACACCATCCATGAGCAGCTCTTCTTCATTTCTAATAACAGGATAATCACAGATGTTGCAAGCTCTGCAAACGCTTCTTGTACACAGGGAGCTCCGCATTCTTGGAATTAATGCTGTGCCAGTGGAACCAGATATTTTCATAGAGTGAGCGTGTATCGTATCGCAATAACACATGGTGCTCAGCTCATGCCACTCTGGGTCAGATAGCGCATGATTCAAGCCACTCTGGGGCAGGTGGCACTGTGCTCATGCCACTCTGGATTGGATGGTGCTCGGGTCATGCCACTCTGGATTGGATGGCACTCAGAGCATGCCACACTGGATCATATGGCGCTTGGTTCATGCCAACTGGGTCAGGTGGCACTGTGCTCATGCCACTCTGGATTGGATGGCGCGCGGGTCATGCCACTCTGGATCAGATGGCACTCAACTCATGCTACTATGGATCAGATGGCACTCGGGTCTTGCCACTCTGATCAGATGGCAGTTGGAGCATGCCATTCTGGATCAGATGGCACTAGGGTCATGCCACATTGGGTTAGATGGCGCTTGGGTCATGCCACTCTGGATCAGACGGTGCTCAGGTCATGCTATTCTGGTTCCGATGACACTCAACTTATGCCACTCTTGATCCAATGGCGGTTGGAGCATGCCATACTGGATCATATGGTGCTTGGGTCATGTCAACTGGGTTACATGGCGCTTGAGTCATGCCACTCTGGATCAGATGGCACTCAGCTCATGCCACACTGTGTTAGATGGCACTGGGGTCATGCCACTCTGGATCAGATGGCGGTTGGAGCATGCCACTCTGGATCAGATGGCACTAGGGTCATGCCACATTGGGTTAGATGGCGCTTGGGTCATGCCACTCTAGATCAGACGGTGCTCAGGTTATGCCATTCTGGTTCTGATGGCACTCAACTTATGCCACTCTTGATCCAATGGCCGTTGGAGCATGCCACTCTGGATCGGATGGCACTCAAGTCATGCCATTCTGGATCGGATGGCGCTCAGCTCATTCCACTCTAGATCGGATGGCACAGGAAACAACTGACTGTGCTCAAAGCAAGAAAAGTGTCCTACCACAAAACGGCTTGCCGCAGCAGGAGTTGTTGACGTTGGCGACAAAGAGGGTCTGGTCATCTCTGCAGCGTTGTGTTTGATCAGTGGTCTCACATTTCTCTGGATCACATTCTGAAAATAAAGCACAATTCCAAAATTCAAGGGGCCGCAGCAAACATGGAGAGGTGACAGAGGGGAAGCCGCTTGTGGTGCCGAGGAATTCCACCTACGGAGGGAGAAAGTGTAGCGTGTCCAGATCGGCAGAGGGGCTTGGGGGGGTTAAAGAGGGGAAGCAATGAGTCAGATCGGGTTGATTAGGAAACATTTCATGGTTATTATTCATTTTGGCTTTCCATCGATTCAGAACTTCACACGGGCCTGAATTGCTGAAAAACTGATGTTTTGTCCAAAAATAATTCAGATGAAACAAAAGTACAGAATGAACGGAAAAGATGCATCGAGAGAGGAGGCAACGAAAGCTTTTACAGCGACGATGGGCTCCAATGGAGGTGGGAAAGACCGTGCAGGAGAAGACAAGCTATAGAGGGGATCTAGGAGGACATGTCGGTGCTCATCCAGGAGTTATTACTATGAATATGTATAGTTAACTGTCTGAGTGCCAGGTATTAATCTCACCACACGTGTATCTGGGACAGCACGAGTCTTCCTGGTAATAAGACGAGAGCTTCTCCATCATCCCACATTCAGGCACCAAGCTGTCACATTCAGTCTGATTGCACACTGAAACGGTAAAAATCACTCTGTATTACTTTCCTACAGGTAAAACAATGCGGCACTTTATTAATAAAGTAAACAATGACGACTTGAAATGAGATGAGGGTGTACCAAGAAAACAATGGCAAAATATCTAATTTACCCACATTTTTAAACCTCTGAGGATGTTGATATTTCCTTTGACCATAAAGTCAACTGGAAGGTGACATACACAGGGTGCAAAGTTTCCTTCAACCCCTTCACTACCAAGTAATTTTCCCCAAAATAATACAAACCAGTGTTTTTTTTTGGAAAATAATTTTTAGTTAATTATGCAGTAAGAAATATTTGGGAATATTCCCCGTGTATTCCTTACTGTAACAACCGATATGGCAGGGAGATGTCACCATCTGCTGGCCACATGGAGTTACTGCAGTTCAGGTCTCCGCGCAGGATCAGCTGAGGAAAAGTCCATTAGAGACATTCACCAGCTGGTTTTAAACAGTGTTGGCACCAAAGGCATCATGCCCAGGGTGATACAACTTTAGGGGCACCTTCTGTAGCAAAAATGCAAGTGAAACTACTTTGTATCAAATGAATTTCATTTTCAGTGATGCAGCAGAGCTTCAGATTGTGTTAACACGGCCTCGGGCTGCTGTATCTGCTACCGCTGATCGTGTAGACACATCGTGGTAGTGATTTGAAGGGGTTAAAGCCCAGCTACGTCGGCTTGCGATATGTGGCTTTTTACGCTTACCGCAGATTTTCCGTGGGCAGCAGGTTTGATTATCAGAGACAGAGATCACGACCTCCCCGTGTCTGGAGCACCAGGGATCCAGGCCGTCCGAGCAGCCGTATTCCACTGGGATAATCGTATCATTGTCGATACATTTATGCATACAGCATCCTGATACAGAGGTCTTCCAGACTTCTCCTACGGCCCGTGGTGTTCCAGAGCTATCCGTACAAGCTGGAGGGAGAAAAACAGGTTAAAAAGACAAATTCTCTAAATTGGTATCATTGCAAGTGTGAACGTCAGTAACACGAAAACACTATGACCGGGGGTCAAGTCCTAAAAAAAAATAAGGGGTTATTCACTAAGTGACGAACTTGCCACCGAATTGCACTGAACAGTGAATTTTACCATATGGTGCAATTTCGGGGCAGTTGATCTATTCACTAAACTGACAATTTGCCAAATACTGGTGAATCGACAGCGAAATATGGTGCAATTTGCCGCAGATCGTCAAAGTATGCATGTGTCCACAGGTGCCACTACATGGCGTGCTTTGCTCTGTGAAATGTAAAAAATTAAATAATTATATATTTTATAAACCTATATATATTTATCTGATGAAAATATTTGTTTTTTTTAGTGCTCCTAAAATTCCAAATCCAAATCCGAAAGTGCCCGCTGCTGTTATTAGATTTCTGCGCTGTTTCTGTTTAGCTCTAATTTTCCTCCTACTCGTTTATGGAACCCACACATATTATATACCGTTTTTCTCACCATTAATTGGACTTTCTAAAGATGCCATTATTTTCATCATTTATTTTTAAAAAATGAATTATTATATATTTTATAAAGCTATATATATTTATCTGATGAAAATAATTGTTTTTCTTTAGTGCTCCTAAAATTCCAAATCCAAATCCAAAAGTGCCCGCTGCTGTTATTAGATTTCTGCGCTGTTTCTGTTTAGCTCTAATTTTCCTCCTACTCGTTTATGGAACCCACACATATTATATACCGTTTTTCTCACCATTAATTGGACTTTCTAAAGATACCATTATTTTCATCATTTATTTTTAAAAAATGAATTATTATATATTTTATAAAGCTATATATATTTATCTGATGAAAATAATTGTTTTTCTTTAGTGCTCCTAAAATTCCAAATCCAAATCCGAAAAGTGCCCGCTGCTGTTTTTAAATTTCTGCGCTGTTTGTATTTAGCTCTAATTTTCCTCTTACTTGTTTATGGAACCCACACATATTATATACCGTTTTTCTCGCCATTAATTGGACTTTCTAAAGATACCATTATTTTCATCATATATTTAAAAAATTAATTATTATATATTTTATAAACCTATATAGTTATTTCTAAACTAAAGATATATTAAAGTATCTCCCCGCCAGGGGGGGAACTCCAGATTTTTATCCCTAGAGGCTCCTGACATGTAAAGCCGGCCCTGGTCTCTAGAAGTGAGCACAACTGAAAAAATTATATTGTTTTGTTTGAAAATAAATTTAATTTAGTTTCATTTTGTTTTGAGTCGATTCAAATTTTGGATCACTAAAAAAAAAAAAACAATAAATCAAATCCTGGTGAATTACTGTTAGATTAGGGTTAAACATGAGGGTTAAAAGCCAAGCTAGGGTTAAATATTGAGCTGTCTATTGGCCTGTGGTGCTGAATACAACAGATTCAGCACCACAGCCAAATGACAGGACGGGCTGCTTTGTGAAACAGTAAAACGAAACTGATTAGTTTTCATAAATTCGTTTGTGATTTGGGATCGATTCGAATTTCAGGATCACTAAAAAAAAAACCCCAATAAATCCTGCTCTATTACTTTCATATTAAGGTTAAACATGTGGGTTTTTTAAAAGGCAAGCTAGGGTTAAATTACCGTTTCGCTGCAGTGTGTATAGCGGAATCATTTAATCAATGGTTCTCTTATGAAACAGTACAACAAATCAATTTCGTTATATACAGTTTTGTTTCATTTTGTTTTCGTTTCAATTCGGATGAAATTAATTCGTTATTTGAAAGTTCTTCCGAAATACGAATTAACGAATTTTCAAACAAATAGATACATTACGAAACGAATGCGCACCTCTGCTGGCCTCACAAACTCTAGAGTTGCCTCTGGTAATTTGTGCATTACGGTATGTTTCCACGCTTACCGCACTTTGCTTCTGGGATGCACAGGGTGGAGTAGGGGCGATGTAAAAGGGTTCCCTGGGCGCAGACGCAGCCTTCGGTCAAAGCGGAGCAAGATTCTGTATCATGGAGGTCGATTTCATTGTTCTGACAGGTCCGGGGCACATCGCAGACAGGCAGGCACGACTGGTACCTCAGCGTCTCGGGGCACTGAAACGCTACAAGGAATAAAAACCAGCATCATTTTGGTCGGTGAAGATTAATGTCAACACATCAGATGTGCTGGTACCATGTTTTCTAGGATACTCAGTCCTATTAAAGTGTCTTACAGACAAATGTATCAATAAAAAAGAGAATTTCTTTGCTCCTGCTTCACAAATGTATAAATTGTATCTAGATGTCACAGTTCTACAAGCTCTAGTTTTTCAGGGTTGACCTATATTCTTAAGGCAATATCCACTTACGGCAGTAGTCGAGGCTCCGCCACTCGATACAGATGTTGAATTTGTGGCACATGGAGGCGTAGGCGGTCAGGGCTTTGCACTGATCCTCGATATATTCAGTATCTTGCACCCACAGTTCACAGAAGGCTTCAGGGGAGACCTGCCGTTTATGAACGAAGAGCATTATGTTCATTATTAGCTTTCCTAAACATTACTTAACTCTTTAATGACCATGACTGTTTTCCTGTGCATTCATTTTGTCACTGTTGCTGTGTACGCGTTCACCTGGGATTTTCTGCTTATTTACTAAAGGGGTTATTCAGAGAACAATGAAATGTCACGAGAAGTAAACGTGTGCTATAGGAACCCGCTGCGGGGGGGGGGGGGGTGACTTGCTCTGTACACTAATATTTTTTTTATTATTGTTTTAAACAGCAAGATGGTAGATAGACACATCTCTCTGTAGAAGTAAAAAGTGTAAAAGAAACAAACAAAATTTTTACACCTAATTTTTTACACCAATTAAAAAAGAAAAGAATCTCCCCAATTTTTGTATATATATATATTACATTGTTTTAAGCAGAAAGGTGGTGGACGCCTTTCTCTGTAAGAGTGATAACTGCAAAATATATATATATATTTTTTACACAAAAAAAGTATCTCCAATTTTTGCATATACAGTACATATATTTCTTTTTGACATAGGGGAGATGGGAGCCCTCCAGATTTCCTCGATGGGCCTAAGTGCTCTGAGTCCTGAGATGTAAACCTGACCTTGGATATAACATCACTTTATAATGTCACCTATACCCAAGAAACATTTACAGGGTTATTCAGAGAAACTCAGGTGAAACTCTGGAGAACATTTGGAGAAGTGAAAATTCTAGATCAAAATAGCCAAGCCTGAAAAATTCTCCCATCTATCTCACTTTCCAAATCAGCTATTTTGACCTAGAATTTTCACTTCTCCAAAGGTTCTCCAGACTTCCACCTTTCTCTGAATAGCCCTAATAATATCCTGAATAACTGGCGGCTCATAGTAATTTCATCCTTAACTGGTGAAAGTCATATTTTTCAGTTAATTTGCCCTTCGCTCGTGTTTGTTGGCAAGCCGCGGTGCCAGCCACCAGTTCATTCAATGAATGGTACATACATAGGGATGGCAGCTGGTAAACGCCTGGTTTAAAACCATTCCAAAGCATTCGGAGCAGTCCGCGACTGAACAATTCACATCTTGGTGCCGCTCTTTTCCGACATATTTTTGCGTGTAGGGCACTTGCCAGCTGTCCAGGAATTCTGCGGCGTCATCGCTTTTGCCCAGGACTCTGCCGTTGGGCAGAATGAAATCGTTTGTTGTGTTGCCATCGCAGAATCCTATCAATACACAATGAGTAGCAAGTGTTAGGATTTCACGCAAGGGCCCTCGGACGCGGAACCCTGGCACTGGAACAGCTCTTATTCTGAGATCCGTGGGCCCTGCACATCCCTGATACACAGTATTTTCATTTTTTGTGCGCATTTTCCTCATTTCATGTAAATAAACCATTCTTGCCTCATTCCGCGCAACCGGAGCTGCCACCAGAGATCTTAGGACCCCTTACAGAACCATTGGTCGGGGCCCCCCGTCCCTCAGCGGCCTGTTCCAGTAACTCTATTAAAAACTAGACATTTTGTCTCCAGCTTCGAGCGGCCTCAGATGCGACGGCCCACCGGGAAAGTGCTTGGTGTACCGGTGGGCATGTCCTGGGTGGCCCTTCCATCTTTGGTACTTAGTGTGCAAAAGATCTAGCAAAGTCCAGGGCCCCCCGGAGCCACAAGGCCCCTGAACATATCATTGGCCGTCATACCCCTTATGGCAGCCCTGCTTGCAACTGTTTAACATCTTATAAATAGGATTTGATGTTGTTTTTAGTTATGGGCTGATAAATAACCTGTATAGGTACCAAGTAATTCTTTTGTTGCACCAAATTTCCACGCCGCGTACCGTTACCCTTCCCGACTAATTAAGCAACACCAGGAATAACTGCTAAGTGAATGTGACATTTGATTTGAGATTGTTTCCCCTCTTCGTGTAATGTATCTGCTTGTGTAATGCAGAAAACCCAGAGGAAGTGATTTTTTTTAAATATATATAATGAGCGGGCGTATTGATAGAAATAAGCAAGATGGAATTAGTCTGAACGTTTCCATTAAATGTGTGACCGTGCTCTAAACATAACACTGGACCATTGTTATACTTTCAAAAAGGGCTTTTAATTAACGCCGCGGGGAGCGATGGAAAACTGTTATGTCTACAGGACAGAGCTGCAGCGATTGGAACTGCTATGATATGACTTTGTGAAACTAGTACTGACCGACCTCCAACACAAATACATATTTTTACTGATTAGTATTTATCCCGTCATAAAATTACTATTAAAAATTAATTCATGTCATTTATCCGACATTAACTAAAACACGGAGATCTGCCACGAAGCCGCCCCCCCATCTTATGTAAACGAATGAGAAATATAAACATGTTCTTTTTGTGTATAAATAAACAATGCATATACTATATAAGTACTGCACCTCCCTCTACTGTAACGTATTCTGTAAAGCACCAAGTACACCTGTTACTGCTATATAAATATACACTGTATAACTACTGCACTTACTGCACCTCCCTCTACTGTAATGTAACCTGTAAAGCGCTGAGTACACCTGTTACTGCTATATAAATATACACTGTATAACTACTGCACTTACTGCACCTCCCTCTACTGTAATGTAACCTGTAAAGCGCTGAGTACACCTGTTACTGCTATATATACACTGTATAACTACTGTACTTACTTCACCTCCCCCTACTGTAATGTAACCTGTAAAGCGCTGAGTACACCTGTTACTGCTATATATACACTGTATAACTACTGCACTTACTGCACCTCCCTCTACTGTAATGTAACCTGTAAAGCGCTGAGTACACCTGTTACTGCTATATATACACTGAATAACTACTGAACTTACTGCACCTCCCTCTACTGTAATGTAACCTGTAAAGCGCTGAGTACACCTGTTACTGCTATATAATTATACACTGTATAACTACTGCACTTACTGCACCTCCCTCTACTGTAATGTAACCTGTAAAGCGCTGAGTACACCTGTTACTGCATATATATACACTGAATAACTACTGAACTTACTGCACCTCCCTCTACTGTAATGTAACCTGTAAAGCGCTGAGTACACCTGTTACTGCTATATAATTATACACTGTATAACTACTGCACTTACTGCAGCTCCCTCTACTGTAACGTAACCTGTAAAGCGCTGAGTACACCTGTTACTGCTATATAAATATACATACACTGTATAACTACTGCACTTACTGCACCTCCCTCTACTGTAACGTAACCTGTAAAGCGCTGAGTACACCTGTTACTGCTATATATACACTGAATAACTACTGAACTTACTGCACCTCCCTCTACTGTAATGTAACCTGTAAAGCGCTGAGTACACCTGTTACTGCTATATATACACTGTATAACTACTGCACTTACTGCACCTCCCTCTACTGTAATGTAACCTGTAAAGCGCTGAGTACACCTGTTACTGCTATATATACACTGTATAACTACTGCACTTACTGCACCTCCCTCTACTGTAATGTAACCTGTAAAGCGCTGAGTACACCTGTTACTGCTATATATACACTGTATAACTACTGCACTTACTGCAGCTCGCTCTACTATTAACATACCTCAATAAGGAATGCACCTGTAAACATGTAACACAGTGACTATATTTCCTACATATTTATGAGCGGCACTTGACTCCAAGATGGCGCATAAGAATTGTAAGGCAATTCCGAAAACCTTCTTTAGAAATATGTACCAGGAAGCAGCAGTAATATGAAATAAATTTAATACATAAATAAAATAATATTACCAGAACACGTTTCGCTCCTCAGAGCTTCTTCAGCTGGTATCAATTGGTATGATTCCAGCTGAAGAAGCTCTGAGGAGCAAAACGTGTTCTGGTAATATTATTTTATTTATGTATTAAATTTATTTCATATTACTGCTGCTTCCTGGTACATATTTCTAAAGAAGGTTTTCAGAATTGCCTTACAATTCTTATGCGCCATCTTGGAGCCAGGTGCGGCACGCAATTCATCCTGGAGCCTGGGTCAGGCTCAGAAATATGTGAGTTGGATAACTGTTTCCTATTCCTTCTACACATCTGAATCTACATATTGCGCTATTTGTGGTTTTTTTTTCCTCTTTTGTAGAGACGTTTACACAGTGTAAAGAGTGGATTCTGGAAGAATTCAGAAGAAACACAGATGGACATGTATAGTGTTTAGTCATATACTGTATACCAGTTGAAACTGGCACTCTGTTGATTGCTTATTCTGTATATTCTCAGGTTTTTAGAGGAACCTCCATATATGACGTGTAGTGTATAGGATTATCCATTATTCCTGAGGGCGCTTCACTGTCTTCTTTTTTGTTTTCTATTAGGGGCTCCTCCATATATTTGGGGTGTACGGGTGGTTTTTATTAGGGGCTCCTCCATATATTTGGGGTGTCCGGGTGTTTTTTATTAGGGACTCCTCCTTATATTTGGGGTGTCCAGGTGTTTTTTATTAGGGGCTCCTCCATATATTTGGGGTGTATATATTTGGGGTCTCCGGGTGTTTTTATTAGGGGCTCCTCCATATATTTGGGGTCTCCGGGTGTTTTTATTAGGGGCTCCTCCATATATTTGGGGTGTCCGGGTGTTTTTTATTAGGGACTCCTCCTTATATTTGGGGTGTCCGGGTGTTTTTTATTAGGGACTCCTCCTTATATTTGGGGTGTCCGGGTGTTTTTTATTAGGGACTCCTCCTTATATTTGGGGTGTCCGGGTGTTTTTTATTAGGGGCTCCTCCATATATTTGGGGTGTCTGGGTGTTTTTATTAGGGGATACTCCATATATTTGGGGTGTCTGGGTGTTTTTATTAGGGGCTCCTCCATATATTTGGGGTGTCCGGGTGTTTTTTATTAGGGGCTCCTCCATATATTTGGGGTGTCCGGGTGTTTTTTATTAGGGGCTCCATATATTTCGGGTGTCCGGGTGTCTTTTTAGTCTCTCCTCCATTGTTCTAAAATGACATAAGGGTAAGGGCCCTGATAGGTCGGGAATTTTTTTCTTCGGTTCACACTGACACATTTATTTGAGCCGGAGAGGGGGCAACAGAATTTATATATTAGAATCTTCTGTGTCCCATCCTTTGGTTTAATATGTTTTGTTTTTAAAGTTTACATTGTTTATTTATTATTCATTTTTACCTCAATGTCTCATTTCTCGAGACACAACACGTTCTACAAGAAATCAGTCTTCAACACTTATCCCATGAACATACACTAACAATGAAGGGTTAAATGTCATCCAAGTGACCAGCAAGACGCCCTGGATAGTGGATACACATACTTTAATATCCAATGGGTTGTTTTTAAGAATCCGAGTGGTGAAAGCTGATCTATAGAGCTCGCACTACTTGATACTGCGTTTCACATACTATATGTGGCCTTTCTGATGTGTCACGTAAATAACTCTGGCAATTAGACACTTTGTACCTCTGGAATGAGAACACGTTGCCCCCCTCCCATACATTGATTCCAGCATGAATCCCCCTTATTAACATTATCCAGTGAGAACGACAGGGAACACGTTAAAATGTGTCTCACGCAATCCCTTTCTCTGAGGTTTGAGAACAGTTCTGGGAGGGAATTCTTTGGAACGTGGGATTCTGACGCTTCCCATTTGGACGGGCTCGATGGCGTAGTTAGGGTTTCATTCCTGTAAAGTAAATACCGTCCTAAATTTAAAACAGCAGATAATGTTTCCAATCAAAATGATACCCGCACTAAATCTATAACTGGCTGTAGTGACAGGGAAGGTCAGGTGGAGCAGTTTATTTTGTGTCCAACACAAGGAGAATTCATCTGCAGCTTTCCTCTCCTCCCGAGGAAAACAAATGTAATGTATCAGAGGTAACAAGGTGTTATTTAAAGGGCCAGTACCACCAGAAAATGAAATGATGTTATTGTGTTTATTTTATGTTGCTGATTTCTTACATGTGTTTTGTTTTTCTCTTGTTTGTTTAGTTAAGAAAATATTTTCCTCTATATGTGTCACTGAGTGTATCCATTGTGTGATATTTCCTCTATATGTGTCACTGGGTGCATCCATTGTGTGATATTTTCCTCTATATGTGTCACTGGGTGCATCCATTGTGTGATATTTTCCTCTATATGTGTCACTGGGCGCATCCATTGTGTGATATTTTCCTCTATATGTGTCACTGGGTGCATCCATTGTGTGATATTTTCCTCTATATGTGTCACTGGGTGCATCCATTGTGTGATATTTTCCTCTATACAGTGGCAAGAAAAAGTATGTGAACCCTTTGGGATTACGTGGAGTTTTGCATGAATTGGTCATAAAATGTGCTCTGATCTTCATCTAAGTCACAACAATTTGAAAAACACAGTCTGCTTAAAATAATACAACACAAACATTATATGTTTTCATGTTTTTATTGAACAGAACATGTAAACATTCACAGTGCAGGGTGGAAAAAGTATGTGAACCTTTGGACTTAATAACTGGTTGACCCTCCTTTGGCAGCAATAACCTCAACCAAACGTTTCCTGTAGTTGCAGATCAGACCTGCACAACGATCTGGAGTAATTTTGGACCACTCCTCTTCACAAAACTGTTTCAGTGTAGCAATATTCTTGGGATGTCTGGTGTGATTCGCTCTCTTAAGGTCATGCCACAGCATTTCAATTGGGTTGAGGTCAGGACTCTGACTGGGCCACTCCAGAAGGCGTATTTTGTTTTGTTGAAGCCATTCTTTTGTTCAATTACTTGTATGCTTTGGGTCATTGTCCTGTTGCATCACCCATCCTCTGCGGAGCTTCAGTTGGCGGACAGATGGTCTTACGTTTTCCTGCAAAATGTCTTGATAAACTCTGGAATTCATTTTTCCATCAATGACAACAATCCGTCCATGCCCTGAGGCAGCAAAGAAGCCCCAAACCATGATACTCCTCCGCCATGTTTTACAGTGGGGATGGTTTTGATGTTGGTGTGCTGTGCCTTTTTTTCTCCACACATAGTGTTGTGTGTTTTTTCCAAACAACTCAATTTTGGTTTCATCTGTCCACAGAATATTGCCAGTAGTGCTGTGGAACATCCAGGTGCTCTTTTGCAAACTTCAAACGTGCTGCAATATTCTCTTTGGACAGCAATGGCTTCCTCCGTGGTGTCCTCCCATGTACTCCATTCTTGTTTAATGTTTTCCTTATTGTAGATGTGTCAACAAAAATGTTAGCATGTGCCAGAGATTTCTGTAAGTCTTTAGCTGACACTCTAGGATTCTTCTTTACCTCATTAAGCATTCTGCGCTGTGCTCTTGCAGTCATCTTTACAGGGCGACCACGCCTAGGGAGAGTAGCAACAGTGCTGAACTTTCTCCATTTGTAGACAGTCTGTCTTACCGTGGACACATGAACATCAAGGCTTTTGGAGATACTTTTGTAACCCTTTCCAGCTTCATGCAAGTCAACAATTCTTGATCGTAGGTCTTCTGAGAGCTCTTTTCTGCGAGGCATGGTTCACATCAGGCAGTGCTTCTTGAAACCAGTAAACCCAAAACTGGTGTGTGTTTTTAAAGGGCAGGACAGCTTTCAGCCACATATCCAATAATATAACACTGATTGGACTCAAGGTTAGCTCACTCCTGGCTCCAATTAGCTCTTGTAGAAGTCATTAGGCTAGGGGTTCACATACGTTTTCCACCCTGCACTGTGAATGTTTACATGTTATGTTCAATAAACACATGAAAACATGTAATTTTTTGTGTTGTATTATTTTAAGCAGACTGTGTTTTTCAAATTGTTGTGACTTAGACGAAGATCAGAGCACATTTTATGACCAATTAATGCAAAACTCCACGTAATCCCAAAGGGTTCACATACTTTTTCTTGCCACTGTATGTGTCACTGGGTGCATCCATTGTGTGATATTTTCCTCTATATGTGTCACTGAGTGTATCCATTGTGTGATATTTTCCTCTATATGTGTCACTGGGTGCATCCATTGTGTGATATTTTCCTCTATATGTGTCACTGGGCGGATCCATTGTGTGATATTTTCCTCTATATGCGTCACTGGGTGCATCCATTGTATGATATTTTCCTCTATATGTGTCACTGGGCGGATCCATTGTGTGATATTTTCCTCTATATGTGTCAATGGGTGCAACCACTGTGTGAAATATTGTGTTGTATCTTTCCATCACTTGCTCCTCACTGTGTGGCTTTGGTCATAGAATGGAGTGAATGGGTAAATCACCGATCACATCATGGTATTGTGTGGGATGTTTTCAAAGGACATCACCAGGGGTAGATTAGAAATCCTTTAAGCTCCATGTCTCAACTCATTCAGCTGCCAAGTCTTATCTTGAGTAGCATGGAGAACAACAGCCCCCCTGCTGCCTTGTCTAAGCATTCTCCTCCTCAACTCCATTGCGTCTTCACTACTGGTTTATTCTATAAACACAGCTGTAAAGTAAAACTTACCATAAGATTTTGGTAAATGTTGCATCATGGAAAAAATCCACAATAGGAAACGGGAGATAAAAACCTAATTTTATTTTTCCTTTTTTACATGAAATTACTTCAAACAAAGAAAAAAAACACAGCATGTGTTTTATAATGTGTTTGTTTGTAATGGACAAACCTAGTTACACCATATGTTAGTGGTATTGTCCCTTTATTGAGGAAAGATCAGCAATGTGGATCTATGGGTTCAGAAATACCAATGTGAGGATTCTAAAAAAGTATGGATCTGATGCAAAGCGAAGCTGGATGTGCTATTACGTGATAAAGATGATTTAATCAGGATTCAGTATTTTTACATTCACTAAAATAACAAAAAAAATAATGTTTTTGGTTTGACCAATCCCAAAATAACTAGTTCTGTCTCATTTTTTTATTGGGATCTGTCCACGGTGTTCTTTTTAACTTAGGTAGATGACCTGGGTTTGCCAGGAGGGGGCAGTATGTTCAGTCAGTGCTGAGGACGTTTGTTTATTTATATGATTGTAAACGGTTTCCTGTTTTGTTGTTTTCTCTTTTTATAAACATACATTATATTCTGTTATACTATAGTGTTTATTTTGTTTATGTAAAGATATGGAGGACCTGGTATTAAAGTGGTCAGGATGTGAGGAGTAGCCCCCCATACCCATTCACCCCAGTGCCCCCATCTGGTTTTATCGCTGGGTAAAGCGGAGGAGTTTCCTCCACCCCATCAAGTGTCACCAGCAGCCGGGATCATACCCTCACCTCCCTATACACCATATGTTACAGTTGTCTCTTTGCGATAAGTTGCATTTTATTTCCGGTTGCAGGTCTGATTCTTGTTTTGGCTTTCTTATCATGATTGTGGCCACCTCGCCTCGCACACATTGACCACTTTTGGCAGAAATGGGAGATGACTGTTGAATGTTGGTTGCCTACCAAAACCTTGTGCAAGCTAAAGCATTAAAATGCTTTAAGACAACTGACACCCCTTCATTCAGCAACACTTAACAGTTCTTTTAGCGCCAGATGTTAAACGGCCAGGTCGGACTGAAGCATCGGCTTAATGCCTTCTGCCGTATGATGGTGAATAGAATCACGGAGCTTTACTGAATGTGATTAGGAAACGTTACATCGATGACGTATTTTGTTTCTCATCCCTTTCAGAGTTCTGATACAAACACCTTTCATTAAGTCAAACAAATGTTGTTACAATACTCACCACAAAGACCCATAGAGGGGGGTTTACTGGTGGAATTAGACTCAATGATCATCAGACCCGTACTGTGAAACCACTGGATTTTCATATTTGTCGGTGTGTCTATTAAGTACATGTTTCCAGTATCCACAATCTTGTAGCCATATTTTCGAACCATTGGCCAGGCATATCTTGCATTTACGGCTACCTAAGACACAGAGGACACAATACATGGAGTCTGGGATTTAAAGATATGTCTGCGTTATACATAATACAGAGAGGACACAATACAGGGAGTCTGGGATTTACTGATATGTCTGCGTTACACATAATACACAGAGAGGACACAATACAGGGAGCAAGGGATTCACTGATATGTCTGCGTTACACATAATACACAGAGAGGACACAATACAGGGAGTCTGGGATTTACTGATATGTCTGAGTTACACATAATACACAGAGAGGACACAATACAGGGAGCCTGGGATTTACTGATATGTCTGAGTTACACATAATACACAGCGAGGACACAATACAGGGAGTCTGGGATTCACAGATATGTCCGCGTTTCACATAATATCCAGAGAGGACACAATACAGGGAGCAAGGGATTCACTGATATGTCTGCGTTACACATAATAAACAGAGCGGACACAATACAGGGAGCAAGGGATTCACTGATATGTCTGAGGTACACATAATACACAGAGAGGACGCAATACAGGGAGCCAGGGATTTACTGATATGTCTGCATCACACGGAATATACAGAGAGGACACAATACAGGGAGCAAGGGATTCACTGATATGTCTGCGTTACACATAATAAACAGAGCGGACACAATACAGGGAGCAAGGGATTCACTGATATGTCTGAGGTACACATAATACACAGAGAGGACGCAATACAGGGAGCCAGGGATTTACTGATATGTCTGCATCACACGGAATATACAGAGAGGACACAATACAGAGAGCCTGGGATTTACTCATATGTCTGCGTTACACATAATAAACAGAGCGGACACAATACAGGGAGCAAGGGATTCACTGATATGTCTGAGGTACACATAATACACAGACAGGACACAATACAGGGAGTCTGGGATTTTCAATATCAATATGAAAGATAAGAATTATTTTCTCACTAAAACTATTAAAATTACAAAATATGTTGAGTAGAAAGAAAAGAATAAATGGAAATTAAAAACATATTGTTTAAAACCTCTTACTTTTCTATTTAAGCGATCAATAATAATCTGGTTGGATAAGTGCGCTAGTTCCAAGACTGATAAGCACAAGGTGACATCATTCTTGTTGTTGACCTGGAAGCAAATATTAAAAGGAAAATAGAATATTAAACAGACGTATTTATAATGTCACTTTAACATATATACCATAATGTTTACTATACATAATAATAACGGCTAAACAAGCAATATTCTGCGTATTCAGTAGCAAATCATTTATTGTTAAAGATCAATTTAAAACGTTATTAATGGTTTACCTGTAGCCATCGTGTCATGTTAAGAAGAAACTATAAGGTAATTGGAGCCCTGATACATTGTATAGCGGTGACTGAGTATATTACTTCTGTGTTACAAAGAATCCATTAAAATGAAACATAGTAAAAGTAATAAATTTGCTTACGCCATTTGTCGGCTTGCACTTGGAAACCTGGACTGTTACAGACTCGTCCTCAGTTAGACTTAGGATGTAAGAAGCTTCCTTAAACAAAGCCAAGTAACGACCATCAAAGGTAACAAAACTCATGTCAGAGAAGATCGAGCAGCGACCTGGGAAGGGGAGATCAAATGCGTCATTAACATAGCTTTACTGATTTTCATGTTTTAAGAGGATATGATATTACTTTACCATGTTTCTACAAAGCTGGAATGTCCAAGGAAACCCCAAAATGTAGTAATAATGTGAAATGTAATTTTGTGTTGTACCGTGGGATGGAAACGTTTTTCTATTACAATTTTATTTATTTTTTTATTTCCTTTTGTTTAGTTTTACACAGACACGTCCTGTGGTGGACACCTTTCTATGTAATAGTAATTATTTTAACTTTATTATTTTTATGTTTTACATGTTTCATCCTTTTAAAGACCACAAGGGGGTGCCTTTCTTTGCAAAAAAATATGTAAAAAACATTACAGTTTTTCATTTTAACTTCTACAATTTTTTTTTTACTTCGTGGCGCACCCCTTTCTCTTTAAAAGCAAGAAAAATAAAATTAAAATCAAAAGAAAAATAATTTGAATTCGAATATTTTTCCTCCATAATTATTTTTTATATTCTTTATACTTTTAGTTTTGCCGGAAAAAGGTGTCCCCTGTGGTGGGCAACTTTCTGTGTAAAACTAAGAGAAATATAAATATTTGTTTATTTAAACGTAAATTTTTAAAAAAAACAACTTTTTTTTTCAAAAAACAAATTCAAAGTTATTGTGTCCTTTTGGAAAAAAGAAGCAGCAGCAAAATATGCGGAAAAAAACTTGCATCATAAAAAAAATACCCTAGGCTGCAGCTGAATTTTGATGCCCAGATTTTGGCTACGGCCCAACTGGATGCTCCGGGCTGAAATCGAGCCTTATTTTCCATTGCTCGGGTTATAAATTAGGCTTAGGTTACTGTTTGTGCTTGTTTTAAGGTTAGGGTTAACCCATCCTGCTCCATTTCTCTTTCATTTTTATAAAATGGGTAATATTTTTTGTATTCCCCAAAACAGAAATGCAAAAAGTGTTTCCCCTCGGTTTTGTCACTTTTTTTGGGGAGAGGGGGTGCTGCAAACTATAGACTACTGAGAGGTAAATCCGGACAGTGGCGTAGCGTGGGATGTCAGCGCCCGGGGCCAGCCAAGAATGGTGCGCCCCCCCAACCTGTGGACACGTTAGCATGCCCCGATTCCCTTCCACCATTAGGACATTGAACCCCTTAACTGTGATACAATGTAATGTGCAGAGTGTATGAGCGTATCACAGAGCTCCACAGCAATAAAACCCACAGTAATGTGCAGCTCACACATGGATATATATATTGCCCCCAGCAGCTCAAACATGAATATATTTGCCCCCAGCAGCTCAAACATGAATATATTTGCCCCAGCACCTCAAACATGGATATATATCCCCCCCCCAGTTGCTCACCGGCTCTGAGGGCCCACGGGTCGGTAGGGGCCCAGTTTGGGGCGTCAGTGGGCCCCCACCGGTTTCCCTGTGATGACCATCAGTGCACTTAACAGGCAGCCTGCGGTGCACTCTGTAAATGCCGCGGTGGCGCCTGCAGCGTGCCTGCATCCCAGTCTAAAACTGGAGCAGGCACGTTGCACTGGCGCCGCCCCTCACGTGACACGTCATGTGAGGGGGCATCGCAGACGCCACCGCGGCATTTACAGAGTGCGCTGCTGGCTGCCTGTGTGCACTGATGACCATCACAGGGCAGGGAAACCAGCGGGGGCCCACTATGGTGCCCCAAACCGGCACCCCTAAAAAAACTGCCGCCCCCCACGCTACGCCACTGAATCCGGACGAGATTAATATTAAAGTGGCCATCCCCATTAAGCTTCATTGAACCTTTATTAAAAAAAAAATGTTAAAAATAAAAGTAGACAACAGTGAAAACTAAGGTCTGCAGAAACTCCGGTGCCCCCCCCCCACCCCTGGGGACATTAGCTGGTGTTGAAAGGTGTTTTTTTTCTTTTAATAATTTATTTTTTGGTAATTATTGTATTTGGTAATTTAAGTCAGGTCAAAGCGCAGGAAACTCACAGGCACACTCCCATTTGGGGCAACATTTGTCACCATTTATTTGGACGGCAAATCCCAGGAGTCCGCAGCTGGGCTGTGTCGCGTTGTAAGGGCAGTGAAGAGACTTGTTAACCTGGATCAGCTGCCCGTCCACACATATGTATTTTATGCAGTCGTTCTCCGTGTACGGCTGGGAGAGAGAACACGCAGGTTAAATGCACACAATTGGTAAACGACAGTATGAACGAACAGGATCACAGAATTCCCTTCTGGACGTTGTGTTCTGCAGAGGTTTCAGAGGATACGTTGTATCCACTGGGGTAAAAATCATCATCTCTGTCTGTTTTTGTAATTTAATTGATGTCTATATTAATGATACATGTATTAAGTTTAGTTCCACACTAAGGGATTGATTTAATTCGGCCTTTTTTCGGTTCAGGAGATTCAAATTCATGTTTACCTTTATTTGGATTCCCGATAAAGTCTCTCGCGGCTATACTTTTCAATATAAATATTGGCTTTATCTAATTGTATTTATCAATATGCCGATTTCCAAAAATATTGCAAAACCCGAAAGGTGCTGATAAATGGATTTTTCAGGCAGATATATAAACGGAATAAAACAAAAAAATATTTTTCGAATGGTCATGTTTAAAGTTAATCGCTAATCTTTGAGCTATGGAAGCTCCTCTAACAGTGAGTAGAAAATTGGCAAAAAATATTAGCTTCTAACTCACCCCGTATTTACACCAGGAGAGTCTCCTTGTCTTTTTGCTTCTATCACATGTTCTATGCAGCTAAGAAATATCCCGGCAGGGTGTGTGGGTTACCCGAGAAGAAGGCAAGACCCCAAAAGTGCGGATCCACTCAGAGCCAGTGCTGGGGCTCTATATATGTGAGTGGAATACTGTATGCTTTATGATAATACATTATGGGCTCTATTACAATCTTCGCGCAAAAACGCATTAACGCGAGGGGTAAAACCCTTTGCTCTGAATGTCGTATTATAATGTCAGCACAACAAACGCACGTATACGTCTACCACGGGTGAACCTGCGCAAACGCTGCGTGAGCTTACTGTACTGCGCGCATCCTATACTTAACATTGTGAGCGCAAATGCGTTTGTGCGCTGGTACGCGGATGGTATTACAATCTATGCGCAGTTTGTAACGCACAGCCTTTGCGCGCATAATTTTAACAACTCCTAAAAGCTGGTGTTACTGGCAAATTCTATCAACCTGCCGAACCCAAATACACCAGCCCAAAAAAAAAATACACAGCAACGCATAGTTACACATTCTACACATACCCAAACAATAAAATGGAGAAGTTGTGCGTGTTTTTTTTTATTGATGCAGCATATATGCGCAGATCGATTTTGACAGGCGCAAAAACTTAACGTGAGACAATTGTGGTTCTTAATTCTGATTGGCTGAATCGCGTGAAAAAAACAGTCCACACACTGATTTATGCGCGCAACGTTGCTGCTCGCGCATTTGTGCCCGTCCGTTTTACACGCGTTATTGCTTAACGGATGAAAAAATGCGCGAGGATTGTAATTCCAGCATTGATTTACGCGCGTTAACGTTTAACGCTTGGTGCACAAATTCACGCGTTGCGTGAGCGTTTTAACGCGAAGATTGTAATAGAGCCCTGTTTATGACATTCTACATAAGTAGCGGGTCAAGGTTTCTGATGGCAGCCATGTTTAAAAGGCACAAACCTTTATGATATTGGCCAAAAATAAGCTTTTTTTTTTTTTTCGGGCCGGTGATGGTTTTTGCCTATCGGCTCCAGCTGAATTTTTCAACCGAATCAGCTGATATTTTGAAAAAAATTATCGGCCACAATCAGCCAGTAATTATTGAGCAGTCACTAGAATGAAGGTTCTTTCAATGTGTGTATTTATGGCGGGACGCAAAGGATAAGGAGGCTTCTCTTCTAATGCAATCAATCTGTGAAATAAAGGAGGACGCAATGGGGTTTGTTTTCTAGAACTTACTACACAGGTTTGGGCAGTTGCAGTTTCTGATGGCATTAAGGAAGAAGCGGAAATTTCTTCAGTGATATCTTCTTTTTTTGTGTAGTCGGAGACCGTCTCCAGTTCTGTTGTGGTCAACGATACGATGGATTCTGTAACCGTTGACCGTATTGTAGACCTTGGATAGGTCATATCCGTTAAAGTCTTAGTGGGAGTCACAGTTGAAGACTGTAGTTTAGGTTCTTGGCTAGTTGGAAGGAACGGTTGAACACTACTAGTCAGACTAGTTACGCGTGCAGCGTCTGTGTGTGGACTTTGCGTGGTTTTAGAAACTCCCTCGGTTTCATTCACTATACGTGACGTGTGACGCGAGGTCTGCAGTGTAATCATGTCTGCGGGTTTCGAGGTGAGACCTTCTGTCACCCCGTAGCTCAAGGAGTACTCTGCAGTCTGCCCTGAGGTAGTTGGAACTTCAGTGGTGTCTTTCTCAATTGTTTTTGATACGTGTGTGATTGTTAACCCAGTAGTAACACCTGAAGAAGTCCTTTCGGACGTGTATTTAGTTGTTGGAGTGGAATGAACAGCTACAGTTGCAGTATGGCTTGTTACAACCTGAGGACTATGGGTTGTGGTTGAGGGAAATATCGTCTTAGGTGCTCCTGAAACAGTATCTCTTGTTATGGTTATTGCTGATGTTGATGTCTCTTCTGTGCCGACTACCCTAGGAGACACTGATTCGATTGGTGTTGGCTGATGAGTAGCTAATGTTTCAGATACAACCTCGGACTGAGTGCTAGGCTGAGAAATTAATTGAGCTGTTGTTTTATGGATTTCGGTTGATGACAAGCCTTTCAGTTCGGTTGTGTGCTCTGATGACATAAATAATGTTTCTACTTTTTCCGTAGATGCTGGGAGTTTTTCTGACCTTTCTTCGGGTGGTGTCGTTTCAGAACTAGACGGTGGCACAGTGCTGGGGAATGGAGTCGGGAGTCCAGTTGGCGTCGTTGTGGTATTTAAAACTGTGACGGGACTTGCAATGCGCGTGATATTAACTGCTTCAGTTAACACAGTCTGTCTTTCTGTGGTCAGGAGCATTTTTAATGGTTCTGTCGTAGAAGAGGGAACAGCTGGATAAGCTGTAGATAACGAGGTAATAAAAGGTGAATATGTCCGTTGAGTAGTCATTTGGGTGGTTCTGGTGATATCTGCTAAAGGACCTTCAGGGGTCGACCCAGACACTGAAATACTTGTTTTAGTAGATGGATACATGATAGTCGTTGACAGAAAAGGCATTGATACATTTTTAGTTGAATATGTCGTTGATGGCTCTAGAGATGTTGTCCCTGGAGCAACCTTCACAGACGTAGTTTGGGCAGACGTTTGAACAGTTTCTATAGCAGGAACATCAGTGGGTAATGTTGTCCTCTCTGTGTATGGGATAGACTTTATTGAACCGGTTACATTGGAAAACTGGTGAAAGGTTGAGGTATAGAATGTAGTTTCAGACGTCTCTGTAGCTACATGTTTTGTGCTTATTCTCTCAGCCAATGTCTCAGTGGCATTAAATATGTGTGGTGAGGTGACGGGTACTTCAGGCGTCTTGAATTCCATCGACGTTAGTTGTGTGGATGGAGTTTTGCTCAGTGTTTCTGTAAACGGATGTGATGTGGTGCCAGTAATGTTCAGCAAAGCTGTTGTCATTTGTGTAGTGGCTTTGGAAGCCTTAAACGTGGTGTCAACCTGGGTCACATTCTGACCAGGCCCTGTGGACAAGTGTGATATTTCTGCTGTATATGCTGAATCTGTATATATGGTGGTCATGTTGGTGGTGATTCCAGATGTTTGGATTTTTTCCATTGGTTTTGTGGTCTCTATTTCAGTTTGTGTCGTTAACAGTGGGGGGTGTGATGTTAAAGATGGAACCGTGGTGATACTTTCTAAGGATGTAGTTGCCACTGATGTCTCTGAAACCAATGGATATGAGGATGTTGTAGACTCTGTAGTAAGAATGGGATGCAAGGAATAAATTGTAGATGCTGCCGTAGAGACCTTAGTAGTTATCTCTGGTTCTGAGCTGGTGGAGAGGATTGTTTGCCCTGAGACAAGTTTGCTCATCGGAGGGGGACTTGTAACACTGAGTAAAGTAGTAGAGGTTTCTGGAACTGTAGTTCTAGCTTCAGTGACCTTCGTTGTCTGTGTAGCTTGAGTAGGGAAGGTTTGATTTGATGTAAGCTCTGCTGGGGTTTGGGATGAGAGAGCTTTTGTGGAAATTTGAGTTGTCATCCCAGTTTCTAAAGACACGAGTTCCTTGAATGGTAATGATGTTGGTGATATGGTCACATTTAACTCTGGGAGAGTAGACTCTGTTACAAGAGTCGTCCCACTCGGTCTTGTTGACCCCATGGTAGGTGTAGATAACAATTCCTCCATGGTAGACTCTGAGGAAAATGGATAAGTAGTAGTCATGGTGCTGTATGATTGCACGTCCTGTGGTTCTGTTTGAGACACTTGTGTGGTTTCCAACGATGTGTGGTGCTCTGTACTTATTTCACTCGTGGGAATGATTGTCTTTGTGGCCGTGATTGTGGCCATGGTTGTGAGTATGACACTGCTTGCAGGGGTTGTGACTAACGCTCTCTCAGTTTCCGTAGTGGACGCAGTATAAATAGTAGACGTGTGTACTGTTGTGGGTGACATGGTGGTGGTTTCCGTTGGGGTCATGAACGTTGTTCTTTTACTGGTGAGCATTCCCGAGACAAACTGGGAAGTGACTGGTTTGGTAAAACTGGGTAACATTGTCACTGAAACCTTTTCTTCAATCATAAGTGTTGATTTTATTGATGGACCAGAAGTTGTCTCTCTTGTTGTTGCACCTTCAGCCTCGGTGCTTGTAATGGGTTGTACAGGAGGTGTCGAGGGTACGCGGCCAGTTAACGGTAATTGTGATCTCTCCGTGGATACAGCGGATGGTGTTAGTGTAATCCTAGATCTTTCAGCTTCATGGGAAGGAGAGGAATCCGTGTCAGTTTTCACCTCAACATGAACCGTAGAGACTGTTTCTTCTGGAGGGGTCAGGCTGCTGGTGGAGACTCCGGCGTCAGGCCTTGAACTGAAAACGTCTGTAGGTGTGGAGTGACTTACCGGTGACAATGTCCCAGTAGGTTCCTGGGAAATATGCAGCGCTACTGTTGAAACTGGTGTAGCTATGGAGGCATTCGTTGACATCACTGTATGGGGAACAACTCCAGTTACAAAACCGGGTCGCCCAGTGATGATGTCACTGGATTTAGAAACTTTAGCAGCGGTGATATCTGGCTTCATTGATGACGCCGATGTGAAAGATATGCTCGGTGGCGAAGTCACATTGAACGCGGTTGATAGTGTGTGTTGTTCTGTGGGCGCAGGGGTGGAAAGTAAAACTGATATGGCAACTGGAGGTTCAATACCTAAAATAAATAGATAATACAAAACAACCCAATGAATCATTTCAGGATAAACGAGTTTCGGATATACACAAGATGAATAATTTAGGGGCACAAAGAAAGGTGACACTAACTGGAGACTGAAAGAGATATTAAAAGAAAATTATTTTCAGCCGACACAAGGTGAAACACAATATAATAAACCCAACGGGATCAGCTTGAAGAGACAGAAAATGCTTTATTTATAAGTATCCCTTTTATTCTTAGAACTGCAGCTCATACACGGATACATCACTCAGATGTCAGTGATTTTGCTGGTTCGTCATCCAGCTCTGATATACCGAAAGGAGATAGTGACAGAATGCTCTTTGAGAATTTGTTTTTAAAGATTCTGCATTTTTATTGCTGTGTGAACCTCCTGATTAATGTATTATTATTAATAGTAGATAATCTCGTAATAACACATCAGCCCCTCTAATGGGCACAAATTTTAAATACAACATATTCCTGACTCTATTGAAAGTACTTACAGTCCTCCAGGAAGACGCATTTCCTTGTAACTTCATCCAGAACCATATGCGATGGACACGATGGGAAACATCCTTCCACCCTGAGAGGATGTGAGTTCGTTAGAAGCAATATGTATACCAGAAATGTTCTGTTTATACAGTCAGGTCCAGAAATATTGGGACATGGACACAATTCTAACATCTTTGGCTCTATACACCACCACAATGGAGTTGGAATGAAACAAACACTATGTGCTTTAACTGCAGACTGTCAGCTTTAATTTGAGGGTATGTACATCCAACTCAGGTGAACGGTGTAGGACTTACAGCAGTTTGCAGATGTGCCGCCCACTTGTTAAGGGACCAAAGGTAATGGGACAATTGGCTTCTCAGCTGTTCCATGGCCATGTGTGTGATATTCCCTCATATACCCCAATTACAATGTGCAGATAAAAGGCCCAGAGTTAATTTCAAGTGTGCTATTTGCATTTGGAATCTGTTGTTGTCAACTCTCAAGATGAGATCCAAAGAGCTGTCACTATCAGTGAAGCAAGCCTTCATTAGGCTGATGAAACAAAACAAACCCATCAGAGAGATAGCAAGAACATTAACCTCCCTGGCGGTCTAATTTTTTCAAAATTTTGTGTCTAAAAGCGTATTAATTTTTTTTTCAAAGGAAACGTGTTTTTGTACATAGTTAGCCTCTAATAATTAGGAATCACGCACTGAAATCCGTGCAATCAAGAGTTCTTACTGGTAAAATCCTTTATAAATTAATTAATTAATTAATTTAAAAAAAATAGTAAATACACGGAGTCCGATAAAGTTTGAAACACGAAATAATAATTTATTATCCCAAAAATAATTATCCAAAATAATGCAAATAAATGATATTCAATAAAATACAACAAAAAACACTGAAATCTGTCTGAGAACAAGGGTGAGACGATGTATGGTCTATTTCTTATCCTGTACTGCCACCTAGTGGCCGTTCATAAACATTTCCATTTGTATTCAGTGAGTTTTGTGAATGAAATTTGCTGCGGTCCAGCCCCTCTGCATCATGTGACTCGCAGGGAGCCATCCAGGAAGCAGCTCGCTGCGATCACACTGCGGGGACAGCGAGGGAGCCAGGAGGAGGTGAGTATGCATCCAGCCCGAGTGTGGCTCGGGGTTACCGTTAGCAGTAGCGAAATTTAACTCGGGAATACCGCCAGGGAGGTTAAGAGTGGAAAAAACAACTGTTTGGAACATTCTCAAAAAGAAGGAACGCACTTGTGAGCTCAGCAACACCAAAAGACCCGGGAGACCACAGAAAACAACTGTGGTGGATGACTGAAGAATTCTTTCCCTGATGAAGAAAACGCCCTTCACAACAGTTGGCCAGATCAAGAACACTCTCCAGGAGTTAGGTGTATGTGTGTCAAAGTCAACAATCAAGAGAAGACTTCACCAGAGGGAATACAGAGGGCTCACCACAAGATGTAAACCATTGGTGAGCCTCAAAAACAGGAAGACCAGATTAGAGTTTGCCAAACAACACCTAACAAAGCCTTCACAGTTCTGGAACAAGATCCTATGGACAGATGAGACCAAGATCAACTTGTACCAGAGTGATGGGAAGAGAAGAGTATGGAGAAGGAAAGGAACTGCTCATGATCCTAAGCATACCACCTCATCAGTGAAGCATGATGGTGGTAGTGTCATGGCGTGGGCATGTATGGCTGCCAATGGAACTGCTTCTCTTGTATTTATTGATGATGTGACGCTGACAAAAGCAGCAGGATGAATTCTGAAGTGTTTCGGCCAATATTATCTGCTCACATTCAGCCAAATGCTGCAGAACTCATTGGACGGCGCTTCACAGAGCAGATGGACAATGACCCAAAGCATACGGCAAAAGCAACCAAAGAGTTTTTGAAGGGACAGAAGTGGAATGTTATGCGATGGCCAAGTCAATCACCTGACCTGAATCCCATTGAGCAGCATTTCACTTGCTGAAGACCAAACTGAAGGGAAAATGCCCCAAGAACAAGCAGGAACTGAAGACCGTTGCAGTAGAGGCCTGGCAGAGCATCACCAGGGATGAAACCCAGCGTCTGATGATGTCTATGCGTTCCAGACTTCAGGCTGTGATTGACTGCAAAGGATTTGCAACCAAGTATTAAGAAGGGAAAGTTTGATTTATGATTATTATTCTGTCCCATTACCTTTGGTCCCTTAACAAGTGGGGGCACATCTGCAAACTGCTGTAAGTCCTACACCGTTCACCTGAGTTGGATGTACATACCCTCAAATTAAAGCTGACAGTCTGCAGTTAAAGCACATTGTGTTTGTTTCATTCCAACTCCATTGTGGTGGTGTATAGAGCCAAAGATGTTACAATTGTGTCCATGTCCCAATATTTCTGGACCTGACTGTATATATAAAATAATGGTAATTTTCATGACTTGATGCATTTCAAGAGATACTCAGTTAACCATGATGGAGCAAAATTCACGTCCGCGTTACAAGTTCAGAATGGCTCATCTAGGATTACACTGATATAAAAACAGTAAGCACTTGCTGCTAACCCGAAAAAAAAGCATTTTTAAAAAAAATCTGTAACAGACCTTTTTATTATTTTTTTACGGGAGTCTTTTATTGTTTAGACACATTTTAATGCATTTTTATTGTTTTAAACATCTATAAAAGAATAGCAGAGTTCCATTTACTTTTTTCTGCATTTCGGTGGCGTTCGGCGCTCTTCGGTGCACTTCGGGGACCCTGCAGGGAATAGTGAATTCACTGCAGGGTGGGGGAAATGGGGCCGCAGTGCGCCATGATTTAACAAACCTAGGGTGGAATGAGTACAAGCGCTGGACATCAACTACATTGTTGTACATTATATTCAGAAAAAATGTCTCAGTGCTTGAGTTGAGGAAGCTGAAAAATGAAAGAATCTGCCAACAATAAACGTTTTGTAAATAAACAAAAAAAACCTTAAATAGTCACTACCACAAAAATTAAATGATTTATTGTGTTTATTTGATGTTACTGATATTTTCCATTTGTTTTGTTTTTCTCTTGTATGTTTAGTTAAGATAATATTTTCCTCTATATGTGTCACTGGGTGCATCCATTGTGTGATATTTTCCTCTATATGTGTCACTGGGTGCATCCATTGTGTGATATTTTCCTCTATATGTGTCACTGGGTGCATCCATTGTGTGATATTTTCCTCTATATGTGCCACTGGGTGCATCCATTGTGTGACATTTTCCTCTATATGTGTCACTGGGTGCATCCATTGTGTGATATTTTCCTCTGTGCGTCACTGGGTGCATCCATTGTGTGATATTTTGTATCTTTCCATCACTTGCTCCTCACTGTGTGGTTTTGGCCATAGAATGGAGTGAATGGGTCAGTCACGACTCACATCATTGTATTGTGTGGGATGTATTCAAGGGACATCACCGGGGGGGGGGGTAGAAATCTTTTAAGCTCCCTGTCTCATCTCATTCAGCTGCCAGGTCTTATCTTGAGTAGCCTGGAGAACAATAGCCCCCCTGCTGCCTTGTTTAAACATTCCCTCCTCCACCCCATTGAGACTTCACTACTGCTTTATTCTATACCGCAGCTGTAAAGTAAAACTCTAAATAATGTATTAAGACAGAGATTTGTCAGAAAAGTCAAATAGATATTAAAAAAGTTTTGTGTTTCTTTTTGTTTTTTTACCTTGGCACTTCTTTGCAGTGTTCACCCTCAGGGTCTCTGCAGGTCCGGAAACAAGCGCTGGAGCAGGCATCGTAACTCCACTCACAAGATGAACGGGGAGACAATTTTACCTTGGAATCTAAAATAATATATAATAATATGACCTTTAAGTAATTCGCTCTGAATTAATGATTATTTTTTTATCATAGTAATGCATTTTAAGGGTTAATAACCTGGGGAGTGGGTGCACTGAATGTGAAGCACTTTCACCAGTTTCTGTATCAAGTCAGATAGTTCAGGGGATTAAACCACCAGTTTCACTGAGCCGTCCCTGACTACCCAGGACATACTTGAAAACGAGAGAAATCTCAGTGTATCCTTCCTGGTAAAATACTTTATAAATAAATAAATTTCCATGGGTTAATGACGGGGATTAAAGACGTTCATTAACAGTTGGTAGATATTCGTTCATTTAATTCCATACTTAATTACTTGCAGTTTCCTTAAATAGTTCCTAAAATTCCATGCACAGTTTCAAGGATATTGGAAACCTGGTGAAGGGTGCGAAGGTTCTGCTCTGTCATAAGCAAACATTTGAGGCAAAGTGTGAATGGGAGGCTACCAACAGGGGACATATGGGTGGCTTCACTTCTATCGTGTAGGAAAACAAAACAGAAATATAATTTGGTATCATAATGAAACTATTAATAAATGAAGTGGGGGGGGGGGAATCACACCAAATCGCCAACCACCATGAAAAACTACAGAACATCCAGCCAACATAAAAACCTACAGGACTTCCAACAAACATGAACAAACTACCGAACATCCGACCACCATGAACAAATTACCGACCATCCGACCACCATGAACAAACTACAGAACGTCCAACCACCACAAACAAGCTACAGAACGTCCAACCACCATGAACAAATTACCGAACATCCGACCACCATGAACAAATTACCGACCATCCGACCACCATGAACAAACTACAGAACGTCCAACCACCACAAACAAACTACAGAACGTCCAACCACCATGAACAAATTACAGACCATCCGACCACCATGAACAAACTACAGAACGTCCAACCACCACAAACAAACTACAGAACGTCCAACCACCATGAACAAATTACCGAACATCCGACCACCACAAAGAAACTACGGAACATCCAACCACCACAAAGAAACTACAGAATGTCCAACCACCACGAACAAACTACAGACCATCCAACCACCACAAACAAACTACGGAACATCCAACCACCACAAAGAAACAACAGAATGTCCAACCACCATGAACTAACTACAAAGCGTCCAACCAACATGACAAACTACCGAACGTCCAGCCAACAAAAACAAACTAACAAATGTCCACCCACCACGAACAAACTACAGCATGTCCACCCACCACAAACAAACTACAGACCATCCAACCACCACAAACAAACTACGGAACATCCAACCGCCACAAAGAAACTACGGAACATCCAACCACCACAAAGAAACTACAGAATGTCCAACCACCACGAACAAACTACAGACCATCCAACCACCACAAACAAGCTACAGAACGTCCAACCACCACAAAGAAACAACAGAATGTCCAACCACCATGAACTAACTACAAAGCGTCCAACCAACATGACAAACTACCGAACGTCCAGCCAACAAAAACAAACTAACAAATGTCCACCCACCACGAACAAACTACAGCATGTCCACCCACCACAAACAAACTACAGACCATCCAACCACCACAAACAAACTACGGAACATCCAACCGCCACAAAGAAACTACAGAATGTCCAATCACCATGAACTAACTACAAAGCATCCAACCAACATGAAAAACTACCGAACGTCCAGCCAACAAAAACAAACTAACAAATGTCCAACCACCACGAACAAACTACAGAATGTCCACCCACCATAAACACACTACCGAACATCCAACCACCACGAACAAAGTACCGAACATCCTACCACCACAAACTACAGAACGTTCAGCCAACATGAACAAACTACCAAATAACTGACCAATATGAAAACTAAACAACATATAAGCATCAAGACAAACTACTGAACAGCCAATCGACATGAAAAATCTATAGAGTATCCAACCAACATAAAAACTACAATACTAGAGTCCGTTAAGTAAATTAGTCTCATGTGCGGCTATATTCTAACTTCTGAAAAAGTAAACATCTGTAGATAAGCAGAGCCTTACATAAGGACATAGAAATATTTGCAAATTATTTTTCAGACCCCCCCCCCATGTGCTTACACTTTACTTTTCAGTAAAATAATGACAAATGTGAACAATGTGTCAATGTGTGAAGAATAAAGAGCATTTTGCTTCCACTGACTCCATCTGGATCTAAGTGCTTATTTAGAACATCCCTAATGTCATCTGTGAAGAGGCAGCGTTCCTGAATCATGTATACATACTGATAAAAGTGCTACATGCTGCCATCTAGTGTTACAAAATGTTATGGAAAACGTCACTGAGATCGAAAACAATGCGGGTTCATCATGCATCTGACCAGTTAGAATGGGGGTGCTCAACCCTGGCCCTCAACATGTATCAGATCTACATCTCCAATGATCCTCAGCCACTCATTAGGTCCACAGAGCCTCGTGGGAAATGTAGTTCCAAAACAACTGGATGGCCAAGGTTGAGCAACCCTGAATTAGTAGATTAAGGATACATTGTACCAACGATGATACATGTGTTTCCTGAATAAAATATGGAAGGTTTAACTTCAGTAAAACTTCCAGATCCCTAACGACAGGACATGCTTGGGCTCATGAAGAATCCAGTGATGTTTGAGTCTTCAATTGTTGCCATTTGTCAAAAACATGTTTCTGGGCGTGTTCTCTGCCCTGTGCTCCTACGGTGTATTGCCTCTGTATCCTCTTTGTTTGTTTGTTTATAGTTTAGGCTTTTGTTGTGGAAATATTTGTGTTCCTCAGTTTTATGCTTAGACGCTAGGACTTAGAAATGACCTTTCAGTAAGTCAGAGTTATTTCAGCAGAGCCCATCTCACTTAGGCCTATGACTCAACTCTGTGAATCATCCGATGACAAGACATTTAACCCTTCAGCTTCACAGACGTTTGTTTTACATCATAGGAGTTATTCATAGAGCACCGATATGCCACTGGAATTTCCGTGCTCTTTTGTTTCCCGCACTTCGGAGAGTCAAATTTCCCCGATCCTGCGGTGAATTCAGCAATCACTGCAGGGTCTCCAAAGTACAGGGAAACTCTGCCGAACTCATCCAAAAAACCGAAGCAAAGCTGTCAAATCGAGCTGCAAAACCGCCAAAAAACATTGGCTCCAATAAACTGCCGAAAATACATCGGACCAATCTGATGAGCCGCAGCAAAATAACTCCAAATGCATCCGAAAAAAGCCAATGATCCCCCGACCAGCCGCCGGAAAAAGCCAACAAGCTTTTTACTTTCACACGGCAGCACGCATTGCCATTCCATAAACTAGGGGCTCAATTTTATTCCATGGGGGCGGATTTTTCAGAAAACATGTCGGCTGATTCATTTGAAAAAATATGACCAGAGACGATATTCAAAAGATGGAGAATATAGTATCTGGCACCCCCTAATGCATATAACTGAACTGTGCGATTAATACGTTGGATAACACAAAGGTCTATCATACATTTAAATTCGCAGTTCAACAGTCAGCTGCAGGTGATCACACACAGATGGTTCACCTCCAACCATCAAATAGTCAATAATGAAGAAAAAAATGTGGTGACAAGTCTGCGCTTCCCTTTTTGATGATAAATGTTCAAGCTGGAGATCTTCTTATTAAACAACAGAATCACTTGTAATACGTGGTCTTCAACCCTCAAAGAAAAGGGAAAAATTGGCAAACATAGTGTGATCTATATAATTTCTTTGAATTCCCCAAATTGTATAGTAATTCAACTCACATTTGGAGGTATCATAAATCTGACACTAGATGTATAGCACCACCGATATGTAAAGGAGATATCGGACTCCCCTTTCTCCTCCTCCGTCTGGTAATGTTCCTCCAAAGGAAAATAAGGTTGCAGGATCCTCGATCAGTATAAAATAAATTTATTTCTTAAAATAATTAAAATAATACATAAAATGAACGCCAATACGCGTTTCGCGATACCAATCGCTTCATCAGTCGGCAAAAGAATCTAGATATGAAGATATTCAAAAAATGACACTTGTCTGATAAAAGTGTGGCCGGAAAAACACACAAAAAAGCTTATTTCAGCCAAAGTTTTTTTACCGGGAATCGTAATGCCGGTAAACCCAAGGTGGAATCCGCTGAAACGAAAAATGGCTGAAATGCAGCAAAAAAAGGTCCAGATTTCAGCCATTGGGCTGAAATAAATCAAGCTCTAGGATCTTATTTTTTACTTTTAAGATCTTCTAATTTAAGTTTAAATTGACCACATAAGGCCAGCATGGTGCTGGTCAATTCCACCATGCTGTGCCGTGCTTTAATGCCAGTGATAGCATGGACATTGATAGTCAGGCACTGTAATCCTCATGACACAGCAGACCATCATGCACTAACACAGGGGGCACCTTGCTATGTGTTAAAAATAAAAAAAAATAAAAAATAAAAATTTTAGTTTTATGCAGAAAGGCGCTGCCCTGTTGTAGACACCTTTCTTTTCAAGAGTAAAAAAAAAATATATTTTAAAAAGCAAAATGAGAAACTTTCATTTTCTTTATTCCTATCTTCTTTTTTTTTTTTTTACATGATTTAAACTTTGCAAAGAAAGTTGCCCCTCTGTGGTGGATATGACAGACTCCTATCCCTGCAAAAGTAAAAAAAAATGTAAAACTAAAAAACAAAATTAAAAAATTCCAATTGAAATATTTTTTATTTAACTAATATTAAATAAAAAAAGTTTTTATTATTTTTTTTTAATATTATTTTTGCAGAGAAAGGCACACCTTGCGGTGGGAAACTTTCTCTGTAAAACTAAAATAAATATTTGTAAGATAATCTCACTTTTTTGCCCTCAATTGCAACTTAAATACGTAAAATATATATATATATATATGTGAAAGCATAATTTTAAAATAAAATAAAAAATAATAATAAAAAAATAAACACGATTTTTTTTTCTAACGTTTTAATAGGCTATGGAAAAATTGCAGAAACAAAATATGATGTTGTAAAACACCAGCATTTTTGAAAAAAGACCCTCGACTGCAGTTGAGTTTTGATGCCACAAATTTGGCTGTGGCCGAACTGGATGCTCGGAGCCAAAGTGGAGCCTCATTTTTAATGGTTAAGGTTAGGTTATTGTTTATGCTTGTTTTAAGGTTAGGGATAGCCCTAACCTTAACATTCTGCACCATTTTTTGCTTAATTTTTGTAAAATGTGTGATTTTTTTTTTGCATGCCCCCCCGAAAAAAACAAAGAATAATAAAGTATTTCTGCCAGTTTTGTCACTTTTTAGGGGGTGAAGTAAGGAAGGAGGGGGACGCTGTAGATTGCTGTGCCTACAGGTTCCTGAGATATGAATTCATCCCTCGTCCATTATAACTCGCCTGGACATTCTGCTTCTCCTTCCCTTAATCAAAGGATTAAAGGAATTTTTAATCTACATCTTAATAAAAAAACTACAAACAGAATTTTCTTCACCATTTCCTTAGACTCGTTACTTTATTCCCCTTTTTACCAGAAAAGAAATCCACAGACACACCGCTTTGGACACATGCGTCAGCGCGGGCCGGCTCGGCGCGATCCCCCCCAAAAACCACTTCCAATCTGTCTCTCGGATATAATTGGCTTTTATCACGTTGTTATTTTGTAGCAGGTGTTGTAATTCACACTTGGGCAATTTGCTCTTCTCCCCCTTTCGAATGTCACGTGTTTGTACGTTTTGATATGTTTTCACTTTCACTCCAGATCTTACAGTTTATCAAAGATGTTTGTCAGACCTTTCGGTGACCCGACATGTGTATCTGGTCCTTGACAATCAGCACATGCAACGCTCCTGTCATCTACTCGGAGGTGATTTTCTTTCTGGTTTTGTTGGGGTTTTTTTTTTTGGTTAGGACAAATTTTCGTCTTCCACCTGCTCTTGATGTTTTTTATTTTCTTTTTATGTATTTTCATTTTATTGAAAAGAAAAAAGTGAAAAAAAGTATAAACTTTTATGGTTATCACTAAGAATAAGTAGACCGTCGTTAGAGCAAAGTTCTAAAAGAAGAGGAATTGCCATGGAAACCAACTGAATATTCAGGGTGATTGCTAGATATTTATACCTTCACCCCAGGATTGTTGTTTAAGTTTTATTCTGTGCAGTCTTTATGTTGACCACCGTCAACTTAAACTCCCATTGGCACGTAAGCTTGAGTTCCATACTTATAATTGTAGAAGATCAGGCCTTTTTTCCATTTAAATTTGGAATCTCACAATTTTCAAGAATCAATTATATCGTAAAAATCCCAGCTCGACTCCCAGCTCGATTGATCCACCAATCCACCAATCAATCAGTAAAGAATGTGGGTCAATGTGTCGAATTGTGCTCGATGGTCATAAACTAGACTGAAAGCAATCTGATCATAGACTTTGAGCACCTCAAGGCTCTGCGGTGGGGCTGTGTGGCAACCGTCCAGTGGGCCAGAATGAATGATGATTGATAAGATTCTGGACCAGCAGTATGTCTGTACAGACCAATGGAGAGCTCAACAAATTCCACAATCCCCCCCTCCCCCGCAGTAATCAGGCTCAATCACAACAGGGGCTTTTGACTCCACTCAAGGTCCAGGCTCAGCCCACCAATGGTCTGGCCAAAGCCCACCCACAGCCAGATCCAACCTGTTTTTGGACCTCTGCATGGTATGGACTAAGGGCCTGGTCTAGTCAGGTTATAGCTGCTCAACTCAAATTTCCACTGAGCTACAAAAACAGAGCTTACAGTTGTCCAGTTGTTTGAAAGCACAAAGCGGCATGTCGAGAAGGTGGTATAATACGATGATGCCATGCAGAATGACCCTGATCAGTGATGGTCAGAAAGAGAGAAGGAGGAGCCCTTACCTGTTGAGTATATCCAGTAAGAGGTACCACACACACCGGGAAGGCTCAAAACCCCAAACATCATCAAACATATAAAGATTGGGCACTCAGGTGGGATCAATGAGGAGCTTTATTCCATGGGTGCCTCCACAACAGTTCTGCTCTGGCACAATCCTTTCTAAAGTGACTTAGTGGTGGCACTCGTGGAATAAAGCTTCTCATCAATCCAACCAGAGTGCTTCATGAATGTTACAACGTAACCATTTTACACGGTTTTCCTGTAGAGTTTTTGTGGTGTTGATCTTGATTTCATATATAAAAACCAGACAGAAGAGGTCAATATGAGTGTACCATACCGGTCGAAGTTCCAGCGGTTCAGGGTCACCAACTGTCACGCCCCAATGCGGGATCTCGGCGACCTCGGGACCCACCTGGTGCCACCTCGCGGTCTAGGCCTACACCTGCGGTGGTCGCAGTAGCGCTGCCCCGATCATGGGGATCTCCTCCTCCGGCGTTAAGCGGGTCACGCCTGGTCCAAGCGGTCGGTGGGGCCTTTCATGGCGCCGATTTGGAGCCCCAGAACGCCACGGCGCCTGGCTCCTCACCGCGCTGCTTGAGGGGGCGTGGCTCAGACCGGCGTGTGGATCAGGAGACTCCCTTTAACAGGTTGGGGGGCGTGGCTGAGTCCTTGACAGGCAGGGGCTGGGATCGCCCCCAGGGTGAGCCTACCTCCCAGATGGGACCCAATAGGGAGGCGAGTCATCACCATTCAGAGGGGCGTGACCACCCCAGCTGCCTATATATACCCAGTCCTTGCACACCATCATTGCCACAGCATCGCTTCTCTTAGGAGTTGTATACCTGCTAAACGAATTCTAATACATCCTTATTGTGTACCAAAACTGGAAAGTTCTCGACTCTTCTTCTGGATTCTCCCTATTCTGTACCTCGTCATAGCTTCTACACCTGGTTCCTGCTTCCCATTCCTTCGACCCTGACACCAACCCAGGAAAAGGTGCACAGCAAAGGAAAGGACCTGTCACACCAGGCTCAACATGCAAAGGAGATCTTGGGAGCAAATAGCAATGTTTCAGCTCCTGCACAGCACTTTAACTTGTTAAGGTCCTGTGTGAGGACCAAAACATTGCAGTTGTTCTCCCCGGAGTGCTGTGCAATCGACGACTCACCCAAAACAATCAACACCATTGTGCCCAGCTACCATCAGTGGTGTGCTGGTGAAGGCCCCCATTGGAAGTTGTAAAGTGAATTTTTGAATATATATTATAAATATATCTCTCCCTATATATGTTAAAGGTAGGACTTTGCAATTTAGACCGGGTACCATCCAAGGACATCTTCCCATACAATGGAAAAATCGGACTCGGAAAGCGTTCATGTAGGCTGTATCAGGCTGCCATTCCTCGCGACCTCTTCTCTCCCCCTTCCTGACGGACACTCAGAAGGGAGGGGGGGATTGTTCTTAGAAAAAGTGAAACCTCATCCGGGCATTGGCATGTGAGTCCTAATGACATCCCAGCCAGAGTTACACAAGGGAGATCTTTGCTGATGACTGTGTAAAACTGGCAGACCCCCAGTATTAATGAGAAGGACACATAATAGCGCGCGGAGGATCTCTGACGAATCTCTTCTTCTCAGAATAATCTCTCCCTTTGAATAAAAGTCCACTTTAAAACGAGCGCGGCCTGGATTTCCATAAACACAGCGCGCCCGACACACAATCCGCGATGGCTGATTAAACAGCTGCTGTTCTGTTGTCTTTTTATGTGTTTTCGTTAAACTTGCTTCTAATGCCAAGTTTATGGAGGAGATCTGCCATGGCTAACCTCTGGCGCTCCAGCTGTTTCTCAGGAGACTCGGCCTGAAGGTTGGCAAGGCGCAGAGAGGAACCGCTCAAAAACGCAGGTGTGTCCACCACAACGAGCAAGCTGCCGGATGAGCTGTCTTATATATATATATATCCGTACTTTATTTCTGCGTTTTTAGCGAATAATGTCAATTATATTCTTGCCTGCCCACCACATAGACAACAGGAACTGGTTGTCGTCCCTCACTAACCTTCCACAATGGCTCTTCCAACCCTGGACAAAAATAAATCTTAAAAACCCTCAATAAATGTATAATTTCATGGATTTTTGTGTCTACTAGACATGTGGCATGGGCAAAAAATCCAGTTCTTAGTTTACGATTGGTCTGGATTCGGTGCGACTGCCAGTTCCATTCGTTTGAAATTCAGGCAAAATATTTTGTTTCATAAAATCAATTCCTTGCGCGAACTTCATGACCCGGACAATGAGAGAAGACTCCTGTCCTCTCAATACTTCATGACCCGGACAACGAGAGAAGACTCCTGTCTTGTCAATACTTCATGACCCGGACAACGAGAGAAGACTCCTGTCCTCTCAATACTTCATTACCCAGACAACGAGAGAAGACTCCTCTCCTGTCAATACTTCATGACCCGGACAACGAGAGAAGACTCCTGTCCTGTCAATACGTCATTACCCAGACAATGAGAGAAGACTCTTGTCCTGTCAATACTTCATGACCAGGACAACGAGAGAAGACTCCTGACCCCTCAACCCTTCATGACTCGGACAACGAGAGAAGACTCCTGTCCCCTCAATACTTCATAACCCGGACAATGAGAGAAGACTCCTCTCGTTGTCTGGGTCATTAAGTATTGACAGGACAGAAGACTCCTGTCCCCTAAATACTTCATGACCCCGACAGCGAGAGAAGACTCCTGTCCCCTCAATACTTCATGACCCGGACAAAGAGAGAAGACTCTTGTCCCCTCAATACTTCATGACCCAGACAATGAGAGAAGACTCCTGTCCCCTCAATACTTCATGACCCGGACAATGAGAGAAGACTCCTGTCCCCTCAATACTTCATGACCTGGACAACGTGAGAAGGCTCCTGTCCTGTCAATACTTCATGACCCGGACAACGAGAGAAGACTCCTGTCCCCTCAATACTTCATGACCTGGACAACGTGAGAAGGCTCCTGTCCTGTCAATACTTCATGACCCAGACAACGAGAGAAGACTCCTGTCCCCTCAATACTTGATGACCCAGACAACGAGAGAAGACTCCTGTCTCCTCAATACTTCATGACCCCGACAACGAGAGAAGACTCCTGTCCTCTCAATACTTCATGACCCGGACAACGAGAGAAGACTCCTGTCCCCTCAATACTTCATGATCCCGACAACGAGAGAAGACTCTTGTCCCCTCAATACTTCATGACCCGGACAACGAGGGAAGACTCCTGTCCCCTCAATACTTCATGACCCGGACAAAGAGAGAAGACTCTTGTCCCCTCAATACTTCATGACCCCCGACAATGAGAGAAGACTCCTGTCCCCTCAATACTTCATGACCTGGACAACGTGAGAAGGCTCCTGTCCTGTCAATACTTCATGACCCGGACAACGAGAGAAGACTCCTGTCCCCTCAATACTTCATGACCTGGACAACGTGAGAAGGCTCCTGTCCTGTCAATACTTCATGACCCAGACAACGAGAGAAGACTCCTGTCCCCTCAATACTTGATGACCCGGACAACGAGAGAAGACTCCTGTCTCCTCAATACTTCATGACCCCGACAACGAGAGAAGACTCCTGTCCTCTCAATACTTCATGACCCGGACAATGAGAGAAGACTCCTGTCCCCTCAATACTTCATGACCTGGACAACGTGAGAAGGCTCCTGTCCTCTCAATACTTGATGACCCGGACAACGAGAGAAGACTCCTGTCTCCTCAATACTTCATGACCCCGACAATGAGAGAAGACTCCTGTCCCCTCAATACTTCATGACCCGGACAATGAGAGAAGACTCCTGTCCCCTCAATACTTCATGACCTGGACAACGTGAGAAGGCTCCTGTCCTGTCAATACTTCATGACCCAGACAACGAGAGAAGACTCCTGTCCCCTCAATACTTCATGACCCGGACAACGAGAGAAGACTCCTGTCCCCATAATACTTCATGATCCCGACAACGAGAGAAGACTCCTGTCCCCTCAATACTTCATGACCCGGACAACGAGGGAAGACTCCTGTCCCCTCAATACTTCACCCATGCCCAACATTTGATGGGATAAATCAGTGGAAGTCAAACAGCCCCCCAGTTTGATTAAACCCATTAACTTCTAGCCATAGGTGGTGGCTATGTGGGATTATGGAGCAGATGGGTCAAATGGCTCTGATTTAAAAGCACTGGCAAATTGTACACGCGGTCGCATCAACATGAACTGAAGTAAAACCATATAAATGGAACTCATTCCCAAGAAACCATAGATTTGCTTTTGCTCCATTCATTGAATTGTCGACTCATTGTTTCTTGTTTTGGTGAAACAACGGATCGCCCAAATTAGGACACATGTCATTTCTAAGAGTGAGAACATTCTGTCACGGATACCCAGTGACCCAACATGAAGAACCCCAGAAACAGTCAGGGTAATTCAAAGTGCTCCGAATTGCTTGAGAAAGGTAACCGAACGCTGAAAATCAGGGTTCGGTTACCTTTCCTGGCCATTCGGCTATCCAGAGAGCAGGCAGTTCGCCAAATCCTAGCGAATTGCCTGCACATACGGTGCCTGTTCGGTGCCTGTTCAAGGGCAGTGAAATCCCCATGAAAAAGCACTGCTTCGGCTATTCAGAGAACACAAACCAGCAGTGAAAGGTTCCCCTAATGCCCTGCCATTCGGTGGTTTAATTCGGCAAGTTTATTCAGGCGAATCCCATAGGCTTCAATGTTAAATATATTCCCGTTTTAATTCAATATCTAATAAACCGTTTATTATTTTAATCTGCAGCAAAAAGTCTCTTTATTTAGTTTCTAGGATCTTTCAGGCATTTCTTCACAATTTTTTTGGCAAAATGTTTTTCTGTTTCTTTTTTATTTTATTTTTATTATAAAATTCTGCAGCAAAGAGTCTCTTTATTTATAGATTTTTTAGGATATTTTAAGCATTTTTCTGATTTTTTTTTTTAAAAGTTCAATTTTTTTTTAAGTTTACTTATTTTTTCTGTAACATCCCTTTTTATTATCATTCATTGGATCATATGTAAATTTCAGACATTTTCGCTCAGTAGTTTCTTTGTAAACAGTGTTTCACTTTCACACATTCATACAAACTGTTTTGCTAATTTATTCACTGCCTCTTCTGCGGTGTCGAAGGCTGCGATCGGCTCCTCTTCGGGGTTTTTCTGTGGTTTTCGGCAGGTTAATCCAGATGTTTTTGCGGGTTTTCGGCGTGCAGTCTCTGGGTTTTGCAGTTAGTTTTCGTCGGGTTTGCGGCAGCCTTTCCCTGCAATTCGGGGACCCTGTGGTGCTTGCTGAATACACCGCAGGGTCACCGAAATGGGATCGGCAAAACAAACCTGTCACGAGGTGTGTGCGGTTCAGGTGAGAGCCCAGCAGGCGGCGACACAAAGAATAAGTTTAATGAAACTTAAATAGTCCTTGGCAGCAGGCACTGAATGAATAAAGAAATATATAAAGTCCCGGGAGAGTTCTTGGATGGAGAGTCAGGATAGTGGACTATGCAGTCCCAGACTGCAGACAGGGTCCACTAGGAATAAATCCAGATGGCTGACCGTGGTACCTTAAGATCAAAAGGTCAGAGACGGTGGTAATCACTTGTAATCCACAGGTAGAGATCGCTGAGAGTCCCTTGCACAGGTAGATGTATCCAGAAACAACAAGGTAGACAGATGGATTTAGCAGGAGCAGGTTTACACACGTCCAGATGACCTCAGTCAAGGAGAACAATGTAGAACCACTGCTGGTTCAGTCTCTCTGCCTTTTAAGAAGGTTGAATCATAGATGGGCCTCAGCTGGAACTCCTAGGCTGGACGGGAAAACCCAGGCTGGATCTCCAGGAGCCTGGACATGGCACTGGGCTGAGGTAAACCCTGGATTGGAACCCAATACAAAAACAGTCCAGGACAAAGGCTGTTAGGACCAGGCTGTGCAATATAGGTTCCCCCGGGTGGGCTGTGACAGTACCCCCCCCCCTGACGGGTGCCCTCCGGGCACTGAGGCTGGAACAGGGGATGGAGCACAAATCACCACCCTCCAACGTACTCAGAGTCTGGATTGCCATAAACGTCACCATAAGCATGTAGGGCCCTCTCGAAATGTGGCAGGTTTTCTTTTCGGACCAACGTGCCATTGGATGCCCAGACGCAGCCCTCGGGAGCAAGACGTACAATGGGTGATGGACCCTTGGCAAAGTTTGGTAGGGCAGCACCCTTGGCACGGTTTAGTGGGGCAGCGCCCTTGGTGCCACTCCGTAGGGCAGCGCCCTTGGCAAAGACCGTCTGGGCAGTGGCTGTAGCGAGGCTCAGTGGGACTGCACTCCTGGCAAGGCTCGATGGGGCAGCGCCCTTGGCAAAGACCGTCTGGGCAGTGGCTGTAGCGAGGCTCAGTGGGACTGCACTCCTGGCAAGGCTCGATGGGGCAGCGCCCTTGGCGATGACCGGTGCGGCAGCAACCTCTCGAGATCCTGCGGGATGCGCGGCAGCGACCTCTTGAGATCCTGCGGGTTAAAGGGCAGCGACCTCTTGAGATCCTGCGGGTTGCAGGGCAGCGACCTCTTGAGATCCTGCGGGTTGCAGGGCAGCGACCTCTTGAGATCCTGCGGGTTGCAGGGCAGCGACCTCTTGAGATCCTGCGGGTTGCAGGGCAGCGACCTCTTGAGATCCTGCGGGTTGCAGGGCAGCGACCTCTTGAGATCCTGCGGGTTGCAGGGCAGCGACCTCTTGAGATCCTGCGGGTTGCAGGGCAGCGACCTCCGTAATCAGTGTCAAAGCAACCTCCATGGGCATATAAGGCACCAAATCTGTGGGCAAGGTAGGTTCCATGTCCATGGGTTCAACGTCAGCAGGCTCAGATGGCGGGGTCTCCAAGTTATCAGAGAGGGAGTCATCCTCTGTACTCTCCAAATCAGAGAAGGTTTCCCTAAATTCAGGTCTCTTAGATCTGGGTACCGGAGTGTGGCGAGACTTGCCAACTGTGGTTGCCTGGCGAGGCCTGATAGTAGCTTGGCGAGGGCTGGCAGAGACAGGGTGCTGTCGAGCTTTAGCAATTGGAGTTCTCTTGGACATTGATGACAAGGACTCAGCAGGTAATGTCTTTTTGCTGTTGGCATGCACAGACACAGGAGGAGCAACCAGTTGAGAAGCAGGAGTAACAGGGTTGACTCTGGTCTGTGCAAGGGATGGCTTGGGTGGAAGCACAGGGCACGCAGATATGAAATGTGAGCCCGCACTACAATAGAAACACAGTCCCAAAGACTGGAGCGTTCCTCCTCAGACAAGGGTCTCCTGCAGCCAGACATAGAAGTAGAAGAGCGCATCTTAGGTGAGGTGCCCCTTAATCCTTGCAGCACTTTAAGCAACATAGAGTCCAGTTGCTGCAGGTAGTTCTCCACAGCCATTTTCATGGATGCCACCACCGCCTGTATCACCGCAGACTCGTAATAAGATGGGTTCTGCATTCTGTCACGTGGCGTGTGCGGTTCAGGTGAGAGCCCAGCAGGCGGCGACACAGAGGGGAGGCCAGACAGGAATCACACAATGGATAAGTTTAATGAAACGTAAATAGGCCTTGGCAGCAGGCACTGAATGAATAAAGAAATATATAAAGTCCCGGGAGAGTTCTTGGATGGAGAGTCAGGATAGTGGACTATGCAGTCCCAGACTGCAGACAGGGTCCACTAGGAATAAATCCAGATGGCTGACCGTGGTACCTTAAGATCAAAAGGTCAGAGACGGTGGTAATCACTTGTAATCCACAGGTAGAGATCGCTGAGAGTCCCTTGCACAGGCAGATGTATCCAGAAACAACAAGGTAGACAGATGGATTTAGCAGGAGCAGGTTTACACACGTCCAGATGACCTCAGTCAGGGAGCACAATAATGCAGAACCACTGCTGGCTCGGTCTCTCTGCCTTTTAAGAAGGTTGAATCATAGATGGGCCTCAGCTGGAACTCCTAGGCTGGACGGGAAAACCCAGGCTGGATCTCCAGGAGCCTGGACATGGCACTGGGCTGAGGTAAACCCTGGATTGGAACCCAATACAAAAACAGTCCAGGACAAAGGCTGTTAGGACCAGGCTGTGCAATATAGGTACCCCGGGTGGGCTGTGACAAAACCGAATTGAAGAGAACGAAAAGTCACCGAACGTGCGGTGACTTTTCAAATCTCTTTGAATAACCCTGAGTGTCTAAATAACCAGTTCTTGGTGGCCAGGTTTAAGGGAAAAGCGAGGAAAGTAAAACAAGCCAAGGTCAAGGGTACGAAGGTCAGACTCACAAAATACAAGCCAAGGGTCAAGGGTAGGAGAGAGACACAGAATTTTAAACAGAGCCAAGATCAGGATCTGTAGGCAGACGGGAAATCGATAAACAAGCTAAACTCAGGAACCATAAAGCAGATAAACAGAGTGACGTGTTGACGGAAAACGACATGAACAGATATTCATTTTAAAGCCCCAGGCTGCTGATTGGTTGGGTGTCAATGTGCCGGAACGTGCATGTACGATGACAGGAAGGCAAGGGCATGTCAATGCAATGATACGGGAGCAAGGAGGCATCATTGGGATGATGTTAATGCCAGGGGGTGTCATCAGATTGACTCTTACTGTAATAGAGAGAAGAAATAGCACTTGCCTGCCGAATGGGCCAAAACACAGGTGACATAGAGACCGGGGGGGGGGTCTAAAACTCCAAACAGCATCAAATGGAAAATATGGATCGGGCAGGCTGGTTGGATAGTTGGATAGACAACGAGACGGCTGTGGCAACACCCATGGAATAAAGCTCCTATTTGATCCAGCCAGAGTGCCCGGTCCATTTTCTACATTTGACCAGCATGACAGAGGCAGGAGAACCAAAAGACGGTTCAGGGGGCAGAACAACCCCACACCATGGGCATGAGTGACGGATGCTAAGATACGGAGATGTATAACTTGCCCCTCTGTCACCTCGTGCTGATCTCTGCGATGCCTTTCGAAAACCACAGATTTATTTTTCCACTTCATCCCTTCCAAGACCACATATTAATCATTGCCGGTTCTGCGGACATTTACTTTATCTTTATCTGTAGCAGGTCTGATCAATCACTCAAAAACTGCAACTGTATCACAATGAGGCGTCTGACATTTAACTCACAGACACTCGCGAAACATTTCACTCTTAACATTTTATTTCCTCCCGTCCATCTCCAACCAACGTCACGGCGGCGGCATTTACTGCCAGTGCAAATACCGCCGGGTGCTTTTTCTCTATTGATGTGTGTCATAAACTGGCAAACTCAAGACAATCGCTAGACCTTTCCGGAGCTCATTATTCCCCCCCAACATAACTATCTCTTCCCTCCAGCAACTTTTCCCGATGTACGGTTCGCGGCATTTACAATAGTCAGCAAGAAACTCGATCCGCCTTCGCCTTCTCGCTCGGTGGCTGGTGTAACTTTTCCATTAAGTTAAATAAATGCTGGCGTATTTTTAGACCATGTAATGACCCTGTATCAGCAGCCTGATCCCTCTCAAAGCAGGTCTGAAAAATATTAAATTCCCGGGCTTATACCATTCTGAAACACAATCCCCGCCTGAGTGATTAATGAAACGTCTCCCAATCATTCCTCTGGCTCCATTCTACGCGGTGAAACCATAAAGAGGGTCTGAATCTGCCACCCGAACGCACCGAACGCTGAATTTCACCATAGCTGCAATTTCGGGCCAATTCGCCCATTCACAAAAGCTGTATTTTTCCCCAAATACAGGCGAATTGACAGCGAAATACCGCGCAATTCACTGCAATTCGGCGTCACCAAAATTGTCCCTTAGAATATGTGATTCGTCTGTTCACAGAACGCTAAATTGCACTGAAATTATGGCAAAATGACCCAATTTCAGTGAATTTATTTCAGGTTTTAACAGGTTAATCTAATCGGCTTTAAGGTAATAAATATCATCTTTTTAAAAAAAAATATTTAAAGACAATTTATTATTTTTGTAAAAATAAAAAACAATGGCGCAAAATCGTGCATATATCAGTTAGATACCAATCTGTTGGATCACCAGACACACATTGGTATTTAACTGATATATGCACGATTTTTCTCCATTGTTTTTTGTTTTTTTTCGATTTTGGTATTTTTAAAGGTTCCAAGGTACCTTTTACTTTGTGCTGCAATAGATTAAGAACTAAGACAAAAACAGTTTACTCATTTATTAATTTTATTTAAAACAAAATCTTTTTCATTCATTTTTTTTTAAAAAAGACCTTTTGTTTAGTAGTTTTTGTATTTTTTAAAAGACATATTTTTTTTTATTTTTTTTTAAGAGACCATTTATTATTTTTATTTTTTACAAAAACTTTTATTATTTTTTTTAAAAAATCCTCTTTTTTAGTATTTTTTTTGAATTCCTTAACCTCCCTGGCGGTCAAATTTTTTCAAAATTTTCTGTCTAAAAGCGTTTAAATTTTTTTGGAAAGGAAATGTGTTGTTTTATATAGTAAGCCTATAATAATTAGGTATAACTCACTGAAAGCCGTGCAAACAAGAGTCTAGTAAACACATACAGGGTTATTCAAAGAGAATCGAAAAGTCACTGCACGTTCGGTGACTTTTCGTTCTCTTCAATTTGGTGCTTTCCCATTTCGGCGACCCTGCGGTGTATTCAGCCAGCACCACAGGGCTGTCAAAGTGCAGGGAAAAGCTGCCGAAAAGCTGCCGACAACCCACCGAAAACCTGGCGAAAACCCGGCGAATGCACGCCGAAAACCCGTAAAAACATCTGGATTAACCCGTCGAAGACGCCGAAAAACCCGAGCAGGAGTCGATCACACGCAGCGAAGCCGCCGGAAAAAGCCGACACCGCAGACGAGTGAAGTGAATAAATTAGCAAAACAGTTTGCATGAATGATTGAAAAGTGAAACGCTGTTTGCAAAGAAACTACTGAACGAAAATGTCTGAAATTTACATATAAAATCCAATGAATGATAATAAAAAGGCTGTTACAGAAAAAATGAGTAAACTTAAAAAAAAATCCAGAAAAATGCTTAAAGTATCCTAAAAAATCTATAAATAAAGAGACTCTTTACTGCAGAATTTTATAATAAACAGTTTATTAGATTTTGAATTAAAACGGGAATATTTTTAACATTGAAGCCTATGGGATTCGCCTTAATAAACCTGTCGAATTAAACCACCGAATGGCAGGGCATTTCGGGAACCTTTCACTGCTGGTTTGTGTTCTCTGAATAGCCGAAGCAGTGCTTTTTCATGGGGATTTCACTGCTCACGAACAGGCACCGAATGTGCAGGCAATTCGCCAGGATTTGGTGAATTGCCTGCTCTCTGAATAGCCGAATGGCCAGGAAAGGTAACCGAACGCTGATTTTCAGCGTTCGGTTACCTTTCTCCAGCCATTCGGATCTCTTAGAGTCAGATTAAGTTTGAAACACAAAATAATAATTTATTATCCCAAAACTAATTATCCAAAATAATGCAAATAAATTATATTCAATAATATAATCAAACCAAAACCACTGAAATCTTTCAGAAATAAAGGGTGCAAAATAATAGAGGATTTATTCTCATCAAAGCAGCTTTACAGAAATAAAAAGCACATAAAAATAGGGCGTTCACTAGTGCTTGCCCAGCTTCATCAGTTGGATCTGGGCAAGCACCAGTGAAATATGGGACTGTTTACATTTTACAGTATTTTTTACAGTTTCAATTTTGTTTTTGTTTTTTATACAGTTTTTCAAATTTGCCGCCTGGTCCCGACCCCCTGCGTCGCGTGGCTCGCAGGGAGCGGAACCAGGAAGCAAAGTCGCCAGCCGCCACGATCACACTGCGGTGACTGCGGGCGACGGCGAGGGAGCGAAGGATGCGGTGAGTATACAACCCGAGTGTGGCTCGGGGTTACCGCTTGCGGTAGCGAAATTTAACCCCGTGTCACACTCGGGAATACCGCTAGGCAGGTTAATAGACATATTTTAAAGACTAATTTTTAATTTTTTTTACCCCGTTCGCTGCAGAGGACGCGCTGAGCGCGTCCACCCGCAGGTAACGTTCCTTGCGGAGGACGCGCTGAGCGCGTCCTCCCTTTGGGGCCAACGTTCGGCCGGGTTCCGGCCGATCGCTGGCCCCCCCGATGTCAGCCCAGCACCCGGAACCGCCGCCGGAGTAATTAGGTGTCATCGCGGGGGCGCTATGACACCTAATTCAGGCGCCCCCCCGCGTGTGCGGAGGAGGCGCCTGAAAGGGAGGGGGGGAGGGCCTTCGGACCTCTCTCCCTCCCGATCGGCGGCGTGCAGGGGGTTAACCCAGGCACCGTTTGGAAGGGCACAGCCTGCCCTTCCAAATGGTACCTGGCATTAACCCCATGGGGGCCAGATCACGAATCGGCGCTGAAAAGCGCCGGTTTGTGATCCTTTCCCGGAGCTGGCCGACATCATGGATGTCGGCCAAGCCTCCGGGAACTCCCCCTGAGGACTGGCGTCATCGTGCATAGCAGTCTTGGAGTTAACCCCTAACCTCCACCAATGGTGGAGATAGGGGGTTCCAATGAACCCCCTATCTCCCGATCCGTGGCAATTAGGGGTTAATGTTTGGTATTGTTGGATCGGCCAGAGCATGGCCGTTCCAACAATACCAAACATGAGTATGAAAAAAGGTTTTTTAAAAAAAAATTAAAAATAAAAATAAAAAAATATTTTAAAAAAAAATTAAAAAAAATTGTTTATTTTTTTTCTCTTTTTTTTTGGTTCATTAATGCAGCAATATTGTTCCCATTTAAATTCTAATGTGAACAATGATGCTGCACTAACAATTTTTGTATGCGGTGCGTTTGTTAAAAATCACGTCATTTTCCCCAAAAAAAAATTATACGAGACCCCATCTCTAATTTTTTTAACAAGCGCACCCCATACAAAATATAACCGCAATTGCTCGCATGTTAAAATGTGAAAAAATACCACTTTACACGTTGTAAATTATTAGAAATTCATGTTTTATTGCATTGTTTGTTATAATATACAGACAGGTCATGACGTATACATATAATAATGACATATTATGAATCTGCCGAGTCTGAGGGAAAGAACGATATATAATATGTCTGGGTCATATACTAAAATAAGCCTTCAAAACACGTTTAAACATGATGAGCAAAATTGGTAAAAATGAGCTCAGCACAGAGGCGGGAAAAGCCTCAGCAGCGAAAGGGTTAAAGGACATTTTTATTTTATTATTTGGACACTTTTTTACTACATTTTTATTGATTTAACCTCCTAGTAAGAGAATAGGAGACTTCCTATTTTTTTCCCAATTTGGTGGAACTCTCCGAACTCCCCGGCGCTATTCAATAAATAGCGAATGCACCGAATTCTAACCCTAAAATTATTTAACCCTAATAGTGTATTTAACTTTGTTGCCTCTTCGTTGTTTGTTTCTATAAACTGGTAAAACATATTTATTGTTTATAAACAGATTCGTTGTAATTATAAATAAAATGTCCTCCGTGTGAGTCCACTATCCCACAGCGTGATAAGGATCTTTAAAAAAAACAAATCCGACCCCAAAACCCCCAAATCCGACCCCTTAATCGTTGTTTACTCTGCAGAACATCAGATATGAGCAGAAAACGCCCGGCTAACATACAGCAATAGATATGATTCAACTTTGCGATTAAAGTCCTTGGCCGGGAGACGTTGGGAATTTGCCAGTGACAAAAGCTGTCATTTTTTTGGCGTGATCGAAGTGTGCCACGGAACAGCTGCACCGGCCTGGCCTCACGATACTCCGCGAAACAAACCCAGATTCACAATATCGCCCCTGCCGCTGTCACCGCCGGCTGGAATATCCGAACAGCTGGGGCCCCGTTTCGCCCAGCGCCCAGTGCTCTGCTCAGGTTAGCAGACATACTCCTGTCTTATCGACTTAACAGTTTGTTAACCGAACACGCTAATGGTTCAACAGGATCATTTAAAAGAGAGCGCCGACGAGCCCATTAAACGTACGCCTTGTGGAATGCCTGCATGACAGAAGAAGCGAGGTTACAATGTAACAATGCAGCTTTTGGAGGACACGTCCCAGAACCGGAGCTTCTCGTATTGATACAAAACCCTTCATAACGTTCCATGTTTTCCAGGAATCTCAAGCTCTAGCCTTCCAGATATTCCCGAACTACAACTCCCATGATTCTCTGCCCATCTCTTGCCTTCAAACAATCCTGGGTAATAAAGGCCACTAACATCTGGGTTCAAGCTCCATCCAATCAGTGACAAAGTGTCCTGGTGGAGACTGAAACGTTGACCGTGTTGTAACAAACTTGAAGGTCTATTCACTAAACACCAAACTTACCACAGAATTGCACCGAACGGTGAATTTCAATTCAATCATTGCAATTTCGGGGCAGTTCGTCTATACACTAAGCTGTCAATTTGCCAAATACTGGCAATTTGATGGCAAAATATGGTGCAGTTCGCCGCAATTCGGTGATCTATGGCGGCACTGAAATTGTCCCATAGAGAAGCAATGGTTAATCTATTGAAAGACGCCTAACTGCACCGAAATGTCAGTGAAATGCCCTGATGTTCAGTGATTCAGTTCGACATGTTTAACCAGGCGAATCCCATAGGATTCAATGTAAAACATATTATATATATTTTTTTTAATTTTAAAAGACCATTTATTCTTTTCATTTTCAGCAAAAAGCCTTTTTATATTTTATTTTCTGGAACACATTTTTGAATTTTTCTAGACAAAAAAACTTTCCCCAATTTTTTAAAAAGCCGACTGTTTTTATTCTTTAACAGAACTTTTAATTATTTTTTTAAGAACTTTTTTTATTATTTAGACACATTTTAATGCACTTTTATTGGTTTAAACACCTATTAGAAGATTAGGAGAGTTCTGTATTTTTTATTTTTCCTTGCAGTTTGGTGGAATTCGTTGTTCTTCGGCAACGTTCTCCAACTTTTTTGTGGGGCATCATCGACTTTATCTTCGGCTCACTACAGGGACCATTCGCTAAATAGTGAATACTGTTGGCGAAATGGAATCTCCGAAGTATGGTAATGTGAAAAGCACCGAAATTTCACAGATATTTTTGTGCTTTGTGAATAGACTCTTAGGTCATAATTTCTATAAAGAAGTATCTGCGTGCGCATATTTATAGTATTACTATATATTATTTTATTTTATAATAATATTGCATATTATTTTATTGCTTTATGATATTATAGTATTATTAAATATTATTTTATAATATAGTTATTATTTTTTTTTTACAATATTATAGTATTATTATTGCATATCATTTTATTGTTTATATTATAGTATTATTAAATATTATTATATTATTTTATAATATAGTAAATTATTATTATACAGTATTTTTTATAATATAGTATTATTATTACTGCATATTACTTTATTGTTTAATGATATTGTAGTATTAAATATTATTTTATTATTTCATAATATAGTACATTTTTATTACACAGTATTTTATAGTATTATTGCATATTATTTTATGGTATTATAGTATTATTAAATATTTTATTATTTTATAATATACTAAATTATTATTATACAGTTTTTTTTTATAATATTATAGTATTATTATTTGCATATTATTTTATTGTTTAATGATATTATAGTATTATAAATATTTTATTATTTTATAATATAGTAGATTATTACTGCATATTACTTTATTGTTTAATGATATTGTAGTATTAAATATTATTTTATTATTTCATAATATAGTAAATTTTTATTACACAGTATTTTATAGTATTATTACATATTATTTTATGGTATTATAGTATTATTAATATTTTATTATTTTATAATATACTAAATTATTATTATACAGTATTTTTTATAATATAGTATTATTATTACTGCATATTACTTTATTGTTTAATGATATTGTAGTATTAAATATTATTTTATTATTTCATAATATAGTAAATTTTTATTACACAGTATTTTATAGTATTATTGCATATTATTTTATGGTATTATAGTATTATAAATATTTTATTATTTTATAATATACTAAATTATTATTATGCAGTATTTTTTTTATAATATTATAGTATTATTATTTGCATATTATTTTATTGTTTAATGATATTATAGTATTATTACATATTATTTTATAATATAGTAGATTATTACTGCATATTACTTTATTGTTTAATGATATTGTAGTATTAAATATTATTTTATTATTTCATAATATAGTAAATTTTTATTACACAGTATTTTATAGTATTATTACATATTATTTTATGGTATTATAGTATTATTAAATATTTTATTATTTTATAATATACTAAATTATTATTATACAGTATTTTTTATAATATAGTATTATTATTACTGCATATTACTTTATTGTTTAATGATATTGTAGTATTAAATATTATTTTATTATTTCATAATATAGTAAATTTTTATTACACAGTATTTTATAGTATTATTGCATATTATTTTATGGTATTATAGTATTATTAAATATTTTATTATTTTATAATATACTAAATTATTATTATGCAGTATTTTTTTTATAATATTATAGTATTATTATTTGCATATTATTTTATTGTTTAATGATATTATAGTATTATTACATATTATTTTATAATATAGTAGATTATTACTGCATATTACTTTATTGTTTAATGATATTGTAGTATTAAATATTATTTTATTATTTCATAATATAGTAAATTTTTATTACACAGTATTTTATAGTATTATTACATATTATTTTATTATTTTATGGTATTATAGTATTATTAAATATTTTATTATTTTATAATATACTAAATTATTATTATATAGTATTTTTTTAATATTATAGTATTATTATTTGCATATTATTTTATTGTTTAATGATAATATAGTATAATATTACATATTATTTTATAATATAGTAGATTATTAATATTATAAAGTATTTTATTTTATAATATCATAGTATTATTATATATTATTTTATAATATATTATAGTATTTTTATTTTGCTAGTAAGGCTCATACTCTAGGAGTCTTGTATAATTAAATATTTATTTTGAGGAAATTCCACAAAGGACTGAAACGTTGACGATCCCTATGTAGTCATAATAAAATACACTGGTTTCTGCATAATCCCAGCACTTTTTTGTTTTCTTACTTTGTCAAATTCAAACTGAAGATATAGTCATGTCCTTCTCTTACTGTCTGCTCGAGCGTTCTCGGAGAGGCAGCGATGGATCAGATCTGTGCATACGCGTGCAGCCCCGATCCATCGCCCTGCACAGGCGCTACGGAACTTATGTACGCAAAGTGTGCGAGTCCCGTAGCGCAGCACGATTTGAGGTTCCTACGCTACACAAGTAGTATAGAAGCGCAGATTGTACAGAGAAGCTTCAGGGATTTCTGGGTTCGGGAGTCCCTGAGCCAAAGAGGAGGAGGAGCATCGCGCGGTGATGGAGAAAAGGTGAGAAAATAACACCTGAAAAAGAAAAAGTGAATAAAAAAAATAATTGGACAGAGACTGTCAGCAGGATGTGCCCAATTATTTCAGGGCAAAATGAGGGAACTCGATTTTTAATCCCTTTAACCACTTGGCTGCTATGGACGCGCTCAGCGCGTCCAGCTAAGTGGTTCTTCTGTGCTATGGACGCGTCCATGCACAGGAGGCAGCAATCCGCCGGATTCCGGCGGATTGCTGTGCCCCCCCGGTGCGGGCTGACATCTTGGATGTCAGCCCAGCACTCCAGGACCCTGGCGGGGCCATTAGATGTCATTGTGGCGGCGCGATGACATCTAATTCAGGCGCCCCCCGCGTGTGCGGAGGAGGCGCCTGATAGGGAGGGGGGAGGTCCTTCGGACCTCTCTCCCTCCCGATCGCCGGGGTGCACAGGGTTAATTCAGGCACCGTTTGGAAGGGCACAGCCTGCCCTTCCAAACGGTGGCTGTCATTAACCCCTGGGGAGCCGGATCACAATTCGGCGCTGAAAAGCGCCGGATCGTGATCCTCTCCCGGAGCTGGCCGACATCTTGGATGTGGGCCAAGCCTCCGGGAACTCCCCCTGAGGACTGGCGTCATCGTGCATAGCACGATGACGCCAGTCCTGGAGTTAATCCCTAGCTGCCAGCAATGGCGGAGATAGGGGGTTCCAATGAACCCTCTATCTCCCGATCCGTGGCAGCTAGGGGTTAATGTTTGATATCGTTGGATCGGCAAGAGCATGGCCTTTCCAATGATACCAAATATGACCATGAAAAAAAGTTTGTTTAAAAAAATAAAAATTAAAAATAAAAATAAAGACAAATTAAAAAAAAATTCTAGAAAAAAAAGGAAACAAGTTTTTTTTTTGTTTTTGTTTTGTTAATGCAGCAATATTGTTCCCATTTCAGTTATAATGTGAACAATGATGCTGCACTAACGATTTTTGTATGCGGTGCGTTTGTTAAAAATAGCGACATTTTCCCCAAAATAAAATGTAACGAGACCCCATTTCGAATTATTTTAACAAGCGCACCCCATACAAAATATAACCGCAAACGATCGCATGTTAAAATGTGAAAAAAAAACACTTTACACATAATAAATTATTGAAAATTCTAATTTTATTGCATTTTTTGTTATAATATACAGACAGGACATGACGTATACATATAATAATGACATATTATAAATCTGCCAAGTCTGCCGGAAAGAACGATATATAATATGTCTGGGTCATTTATCAAAATATGGCTTCAAAACGCGGTTAAACATGATGAGCGAAAGTGGTAAAAATGACCTCAGCACAGAGGTGGGAAAAGCCTCAGCAGCGAAAGGGTTAAGAAAATAAATTGAGGATTTTGAAAAAAGTGTAATGCCTTAAACTACCTGTAGGTGGCCAATGCCAGTATGATTCAATTTCCGATAAACCAGCTGATATTTATATTACAGGAAGTTGTTTAATGTTGTGCTTCGCAGTTTTACTTTCTGTCTTGATGCTCACACAGCGTCCCTTTAGGTCTGGCTGTTGCAGTTGATACATTGTTGCTTCATGTCAGACCAAGCTCACACTGTGATACTTATTCAGGAAGTTGTAGTTGCTGTGTTATTTTAAGCAGTGCAGGGACTATCACAGGAGCTATTGGAGCTGCAGCTCCAGGCCCATAACCCAAACCAGTCCCAGTAGAGAACGTTAACTGTGTCAGTACCAGTTGCCACCTGTGCAGAGTAAGGGATAGGATAGTGGCTCAAAGGGAGGTTAAAATATTGAGGCACAACGAAGCTGAGAGGATTGAGACAGAGATGCCCCAAATCTGCAGCTCCAGCCTCATGATGTCCAGCGCTGAGTGCACCTGCATGATGGTGTGTTCACGGTACAGCTGCACCTCCTAAGCGATTTCTATTCAATGTATTCTATACATGTTCTAAAACCATCGGAGGTGCCTTCAACCCTCAGTGCAAATGTTTGAAAACACACTTGATAAACAGTCAACGTTTACCTGTCAGTCTGAAGAGCGAGGAGAGCCTGAATGCGGCGGAGTGGTGGTATCTCGTAAGGTATATGTACGAAGATGAAAGGCGTAGGAAGAAGCCCGTCTTGGCAAAGCATTCGAACGCGCTGTATCCGGAAATCCAGGAGTTTCTGTGGATGATAAATGTGGATCGGTTCTGGAAGGCTTCGTTCTTCTGCCACTTAGATATCATGAACGTGTCATTCCTGGCCAAGTACAAGAAATAATTTGGACGATCAGCCAGCTCCAGGGACACCAGGTTTCTGTCTGGGGAATAAGGTAACGTGTCGTCAGTAGGATCGATATGAAGGCGCGGCGGTGCCCACACTACGAGCCCAAACCCTGCAGCGCGCTTTGCTCTATGGTCCTTTCCACCTGTACTGATACCTTGTAGAGAAGAAGAGCATGAACAAACACGCTCACAAATTCTTACTAAAGTCAGATGATCACCGGGTGCCCTGGTAACTGGCAGCAGCCCAACCCCATCAAGATTTAAGGGTTTATTCACTAACCTCCGAATTGGCCCCGGATTGCACCGAACAGGGAAAATCACTGTTTGGTGCAACTTCAAGCCAATTCGTCTATTCTCCAAGATGTAAATTCACCAAATACAGGCAAACTGACAGCAAAATATGTTACAATTCATCCCAATATTGTGGCACCGAAATTGTCCCATAGACTCTTGTGTCTTCTATTCAGAGAACGCCAAACTGCTCCAAAATTGTGGTGAAATCAGGGCCGGATTTGCATCTCAGGAGCCTGTAGGCACAGAGATGTGGAGCCCCCCCTCAAAAAAAAAAAATACGCCAAAACGACTTATTACATTTTTTTTTTGGGGCAAACTAAAAAAATAAAACATTTTAAAAATCTGAAAACCAGTTTCTCTCTTTGAATCAAAAGGAGCAGAATCTGTTGCGTTAGTTGAGTTAGTGCAGCGGCATTGTTTGTTTTATATGTAAAAGCATATATTGCCTCTGCCGTAGAACAGAGAAAAAAAATACATTTTACATTTACTTTTTTTTCCAGTTTTTTATGTTTACACATTACATGGTCATGTTTGGTATCAGTGTAAAGACCAGACTCTGACCTTTCCAGTGACACCACACTTAACCCTGTGCGCTGTACAATTCAGAGACGCAACTGCCAAAGTCCCCCTGTCTCTCCTCACTGCAGCGCCACGGTCTAGGTTATCAATGAAACAATGTGATGCATCATCAGCTCCACACTTGCTTGCAGTGCGGGAAATGAGAAGGTGAGTTAGCGCAGCATCACTGTGCACTTTATAATTGTAAACTGAATAATAGCGCTGCGTTAGAAAAAAAAAAAAAAGGATATTATTTTATTCGTTAATTTATTTTTTCATAAATATAACCTCGTTATGTTTGGTATTAATGAAAAGGACATAATCCGACCTTTCCAATGATACCTCACATGGTTTTTCTAGCCCTTAGGACTCTAGAGATACAGTGGTCTAAATGATTGAAAAAAAAAAAAGGATTTTTTTTCCAAAGCCCTTGTGGCAGGTGCCTGTAGGCACATGCCTACTCTACCTAGTTATAAATCCAGCCCTGGGCAAAATGCCCTGATTTTAGATCTTTCAATTCGACAGGTTTAAACAGGCGAATCCCACAGGTTTCAATGTAATAAATGGAATTTCTTTTAATTATTTTTTTTTTAAAGACAGTTTATTCTTTTCAGAAACCCTTTTAATTTTTTAGAACGCTTTTTTTTTTAAAGAAAATTTGGGTTTTCGTGTCTTTAAAAAGAGTTTGGGCAATTTTCCACGGTTGGTGTAAACGTAACCAAAGCTGTTATAAACTTAACAACTCCATAGACTGCGATGGCTCTGGTTAGTTTACAAGGGCTCTGGTTAAGGCCGGGGTCAGACGAGCATGAACGTTCCTTCCACTCGACGCCCGTCTGGCCACCTCGCTGAGCGCACTCAGTGCATTTTGAAGCACCGTCAATGCACCTCTTAGGCTAGGGTCAGACGAACGCATTTTTCGCGTCGTCCGTGAAAAGGTGCGGTCGAACGAATGGACGTATTTTTCACGGAATACGCGATAGCGGTCATACGATGCGCATTTTCGTCCGTGATTTTGTACGGATCATCAATAAAACCCTTTCTGCGTCTGGACGTTATGTTGGCCGGACGTGTGCAGCGTCTGACGTCTCCTAATCACGCACACACGCCGCTATGCGGACGCAGCGCACTCTGTACGTCCGTACTAGCGGTTTGACGTTCTAGAAAAAATGCGTTAGTTTGCCACTTGCGTTGCGCGGACGAACGTTCGTGCGGCCGTACTTCGTGTGTTCCCCGGCATTGGACGTCATTTGCTGCTAGCACGGCCGTGATTTCGTGCGGCTAAACGCACGTTAAGGCTAGGGTCAGACGGGCGTGATTTCTATGGACTGTACGTCCGTGCACACGGACGGATGTCAGTACGGAAGACACAGTAGTGGCCACACAGTCCGTTTATTCACTGATGTATTTTTGTAGAAGGAAAAATAAATTAAAAAGCAAAACCATTTTGTCCGTGAAAAATGCTGGACGTATAAATGCCGTCCGTCTGACCACGTTCCATCACTCACACACAAAGCTATGCGACGTTGTGGACGCAGCGCACTTTGTGCGGCCGTTCTAGCGGTTGTACGTTCTTGCCTGCCTTGTGTCCGTGGGCCCCGGCCGTTGTGCGTCCGCAGTTCAGTGCGGACGTACTTCATGTGTCAGGCTCCAATGGACTTTCTTTCATGCTATCACGGACGTACTTTTAGGCGCAATCACGGACGTGAACACTACGCTCGTCTGACAGCAGCCTAAAACTGCGTTCGTCTGACCCTAGCCTTAGCGCTTCGTCGAGGAGGCTTTGTAAGGCGCACGCTTGTCGCGCATGCATTTCGTGCGTGCGCACAAGCGTGGGACCGACTCTGTTGCAGCGTCACAACACTGCGACGGGCGATGGTAGACATGTCAGTACACCGGCCTAAGTTAGCACCAAGTATGGACCAGAGCCCTATAGCATGTTTTAAAAATTTTTAAAGACTGTTTATTCTTTTAATTTTTTTGCAAAATCTTTTTATCATTTTAGTTTTTTAAGGACTTTTTGTATCTTTAAAATACATTTTTGTTTTCTTTATTTTTTTAAAAGACTTTTTTATTATTTCGACACATTTTAATACATTTGTATTGATTTAACCAACTATTAGGAAAACAGGAGACTTCCTTTTTTTTCAGTTCAGTGGAATCTGCCAATGCCAAATCGTGCATTTCAGCAGAACTATATTTCCCTCGAGTCTCAGCCAACGTAATGAGTGTCTGAGCATCATGGGAGATGTAGTTGCAAAATATCTGGAAGGCCTAGGTTACTGACCCCTGCCTTAGGGGAAACTCATGGAGCCAGTGACACACTTTTGGTTCTTCCAGCCATGTTTTCTCTATCAGTGGGGGTCATTATGACTTATCTTTGCCCCGTGGTAAACATTTACTCGCCCCCATCCAGTCGTTGGACATTTCAGGGGATTTCCCTCGGGTTACGCTCAGTGCGGTGCGTTGCATTAACAGTTAAAAGTTGACTTTCAGCCTCAGCTCTCCAGTGTCTATTCTGGGATAGTGATCTTACCATGTGCTTTGGGTTTATAGAGCCCCGGAGTCAGCATGAAGGTAGCTCGATCTCCTGCAACAAGATAGTCTGTCCTCATTGGAAAAACACTGCCATCCGAAATCCTGGACGCCAACACCAGGCTCCGATCCAAGTAACTGACTAGTTTATATGGACCTTTTCCTAGGACTGGAAAAAAGAGAGGAGGAAAGATCAGCATTCACCCATAGAAAGGAAAGGCAGAAGAAAGGATAGAGACAGACAGACAGACAGGTTCCCCGTCCACTGCAGAATTAAATTCAAAATCCTTATCCTTACCTACAAAACCCTCACTAACTCAGCTCCCCACTACCTGTCCTCACTAATCACCAAATACACCCCAGCCCGCTCCCTAAGGTCAAACAGTGACCTGCACCTAGCTTCTCCCCGCATCACCTCTTCCCATGATAGACTGCAGGATTTCTCACGTGCAGCCCCCATTCTCTGGAACGCTCTCCCTCGTACTGTCAGACTTTCCCCTAACTTCTCTTCCTTCAAACGCTCCCTTAAGACATTTCTATTCAGGGAAGCCGACCACCCGACTCACTAGTCTACTACTACACCTCACTGCCCCAACCAGTCCATCACCTCACCTTGCAGCCCATCACTCTCACCTCGCAGTCCGTCACTCTCACCTTGCAGGCCGTCACTCTCACCTCGCAGTCCGTCACTCTCACCTTGCAGGCCGTCACTCTCACCTTGCAGTCCATCACTCTCGCCTTGCAATCCAACACTCTCACTTTGCAGTCCATCACTCTCACCTGCAGCCCATCACTCTCACCTTGCAGTCCATCAATCCTGCCTTGCAGCCCATCACTCTCACATCGCAGCCCATCACTCTCACCTTGCAGTCCATCACGCTCACCTGCAGCCCAGCACTCCCACCTTGTAGCCCATCACTCTCACCTTGCAGCCCATCACTCTCACATTGCAGCCCATCACTCTCACATTGCAGCCCATCACTCTGACTCTGCAGTCCATTACTCTCACATTGCAGTCCATCACTCTCACCTTGCAGCCCATCACTCCCGCATTGCAGCCCATCACTCTCATCCTGCAGGCCATCACTCCCACCTTGCAGTCCATCACTCTCACATTGCAGCCCATCACTCTCACATTGCAGCCCATCACTCTCACATTGCAGCCCATCACTCTCACATTGCAGCCCATCACTCTCACATTGCAGCCCATCACTCTGACCCTGCAGTCCATTACTCTCACATTGCAGCCCATCACTCCCGCATTGCAGCCCATCACTCTCATCCTGCAGGCCATCACTCCTGCCTTGCAGTCCATCACTCTCACATTGCAGCCCACCACTCTCACCTGGCAGTTCATCACTCTCACCTTGCAGTCCATCACTCTCACCTTGCAGCCCATCACTGTCACCTTGCAGTCTATATTGTGCTCATTGTACAGTGCTGTGGAATATGCTGGTGCTATAGAAGTAAATATTAATAATAATAGATAGTAACAACAAACATAAGAAAAAAAAGAGATAGAAAGGATGGATACAAGGGTAGATAGATATAAATATAGAAGGATGGATGGATAGAAAGAAAGAAATTCATAAAGTTAGTAATATAAATGTTTTAATGAGAGGATATTTCCATATTGTTCCTTACATTTTCCTTGTCGATCCTCGCTGCAATGGTTTGATGGAAAAAAGAAGGTTCTTCTCTCATGTTTAGTTTTAAAAAAACACATATTTTTTCGTCTTTGCAGAATTATAGAGGAATGTTATCCACAACATTATAAAATACGTAATTAAACATGAAAACTACGTGTCAGTATTGTTTTACTCTAACCTACAGTGCCCCCATCAGGCAGGTGGAAGAACTGCACAAAACAGCTGAGTTCTGTCATTTATTGTGTCTTTTGACGCACTCAGAATGGGTTTAATAGAAGTTATTTAGGTCATTTAAGTATTGTGTTTGTAACTTGTGATGTTCCCTGGGATTGTGGTCAATGTTGTGTGTTGGACTTAATGTTACATTGTTTACAACATAGTTGTTTTTACTCTGGATGTTTTTAATATAAATATACTTTTCTAAAGGGTTTTAAGTGATTCCTTCATTATAATGTATCAATATGTATCACAAGGCGACTGGAAAGTGCTTTACGTCACACTTCTGGAATCCATTCATTCATTAACACATGTTGCTCATCTTAAAGGGATCCTTTATTAAAAAACACAGAGTTTCCTTTTTTGCTCTTAAATAATTGGGCAGATCCTGCTGGAAGCCTCTACGCAAATCTTTTTATTTCATTTTAGGTGATTTTACTCCCTTTTCCCACTCGCCGCGCGCTGCTCCTCCTCTTCGGCTCAGGGGCTCCCGAACCCTGAAGTCCCTGAAGCTTTTCTGCGCACCTTGTGCTTCTATACAACTACTGCGCAGCGCTGCGGGACTCACACACTTTACATACAGGAGTTCCGTAGCTCCTGCACAGAGCGATGGATCGGAGCTGCACGCGCATGCACAGATCTGATCCATCGCTGCCTCTCTGAGAACGCCTGCTACAGCGATTGGTCCAAGAGGTTGACGTCGCCCGCTCTCTGTGTGTGACATCACTAGTGACCGATCTGGTGACCTACAGCCGGGAATTCAAAATCCCAGCTGCTGGAGATGCTGGGTGGGGTGGAGGAAACTCCTCCACTTCACCCAGCGATTTCACTAGATCAGGGCAGCAGGGAGGTGGGAAAAGTGGGGGGGGGGGCAATCTTCAAATCTTGACCACTTTAAAAGTCGAAAGTGGTCAGGATGAGCAGAGCGTCCCTTTTATTCATGAACACATGTTGCCATTACTCGGTGATGCCGATATTATTCATTTTCTCCTGTTTAAGACTCCGCGGACGTCTCCCTCCTGACCCAAACGCAGGCGCTTTATTCACAAGGTCATTCCCTGCACTTCGCAGTGGAGTCAGGAGACACTGCATGGAGTTGGCTGGTAGATAAGGCGTTTGCGTTTAGGGCAGGAGAGAGAAGTCCGCGGAATCTTCTAAAAGTAAGAGAAAAATAAAATAAATGTGAATTAGGAAGATGCTTCTTCTAAAAGGCTGAATTGATTTAGGGAAAGCTCAAAAATCTGCTAAAACAGGTGTCAGCAACTTCAGCCCACAAGCTGCTTTGGAACTACATCTCCCATGATGCTCTGCCACTCATTAATGTTGACTGAGCATCATGGGACATGTAGTTCCGAGACAAAGCAGCTGTTTCCTGCACTAAAACGTCAGATTAATTCTATGATCTCCCAGATAATAGCTGCATTTTAATTCGTTTTAAGAAGCCAGTAGTCGCTCCCCTGTTACATCGCCCCACATTTTCCAACTCATATGAACCACATGTCAGCGTGACAGCTGCGCGCCCGCTCAGTGATGGAGGACACAGCTGGCCTCTCAGCGCCTCTCGTTAACAGTACAGCAATTAAAGTGGAAAAATCCCAATGAAATGGTTTGATTCAAGGGGCCCGCAATCCCAAAACATTTACATTTGTGTCAATTTGCGGCCGCTTGTTTGCATTTCTATGAAAAATTCCAACGGAGGGTCGGGTTAAAGTCAAAGGGGGGCTAACTGCGCTTACAGATCTGGATGGGGGTCGCCAGGTCGGCCATGTTTTCCTGGACACATATTACTATATCCTGCAGAGGGGGAGCTCAGGGAAAAGTGCTGCCCTGCAACATGTATAATTCATATGCTGTAGGGGGGAAATCAAGGCCGGTCACCTGGGATTCCTTTATGATTTCTTACCTGCAGCGTATGGATTATACATGCTGCAGGGTGGCATTTTTCATGCACTGCCCATCAGAATGAATAAATTGTAGGGTCTATTCACAAAATACCAAAATTGACAGTATTTCGGTGCTTTGCGTTTCGGCCGATTTTGGCGATTCCATTTTGCCGCAAATACGGTGAATTCACGATTTAGAGAATGGTCACCGTATTTTGCCGAAATTGGAGTCACTGAAGCAGTTGTCGGCCGTCGGCGAAAACCACTGAGCTGCGCCGATAACCACTGAATTGCGCCGAATTGGCCTCGGCAAATTCCACCGAACTGGAAAAAAAACCAGGAGGTTAAGGCTGGGGTCAGACCAGCGCACTTTTAACGTGCGTTCTGGCGCACATAATTACGGCCGCACTAGCAGCAGATGACGGGCAATGACGGCCAATATACGATGTACGGCCGCACAAAAGTCCGGCCACGCAACTCAAGTGGAATTTGAACACATTTTTCTGAGAACGCTGAACCGCTAGTACTGACGTACAGACTGCGCTGCGGCATAGCGGCGTGTTTGCGTGATTAGGAGACGTCAGACACTGCTAATGTCCAGCCTACATAACGTCCAGACGCAAAAAGAGTTTTATTGACGATCCGTACAAAATCACGCCCGAAAATGCGCGTCGTCTGACCGTTTTTGCGCATTCCGTGAAAAAATACGTCAATGCGTTCGGACGCACTTTTTCACGTTCGCGGGGAAAAATGCTTTCGTCTGACCCTAGCCTTAAGGCTAGGGTCAGACTAACGCATTTTTCACGTTGTCCGTGAAAATGTGCGTTCGAAGAATGGACGTATTTTTTCACGGAATACGCAATAGCGGTCATACTATGCGCAGTTTCATCCGTGATTTTGTACGGATCATCAATAAAACACTTTGTGCATCTGGACGTTATGTTGGCCGGACATTAGCAGCGTCTGATGTCTCCAATTCACGCACACACGCCTCTAGCGGACGCAGCGCACTCTGTACGTCAGTACTAGCAGTTTAACGTTCTCGAAAAAATGCGTTCATTTTCCACTTGCGTTGCGCAGCCGGACTTTTGTGCGACCGTACTTCGTATATTGGCCGTCATTGCCCGGCATCTGCTGCTAGCACGGCCGTGATTAAGTGCGCCAGAACGCGCGTTCGCACTGCCTCAGTCTGACCCTAGCCTAAATCAATAAAAATGTAGTAAAAATGTGTCTAAATAAAAAAAAAATCCTTTAAAAATACTAAAGACTTTTAAAAAAATAATTTAAAAAGTGAATAAAAAATAAAAGGGTTTTTGCAAAAAATAAAACGAATAAACGGTCTTTAAGATTATTTAAAAAATATTTTAGGTTAATTACATTGAAACCTATGGGATTCGCCTGTTTAAACCAGTCAAATTAAAATCACTGAAATTTCGGTGCAATTCGGCATTCTGTGAATAGGTAGTTTCCAATGGGCCAATTTTGGTGCTGCCGAATCGCGAAATGCACCATATGTCACTGTCAATTCGCCTGTATTTGGTAAATTGACAGCTTAGTGAATAGACGACGAGTATCCAGCCTGCAGGAGGTCAATAATGTCAGCACGCTCGCGGGATGACATCATCATGTCTCTGAATGCTTGCAGCAGCGAGCGTTCTGGGAGACGCAGACTGGTGCTGCACATGTGTGAGGAGCCCCGATCCATCGGCCTGCCCTGCACAGACGCTGTGTAACTTGCGTGCAAAAGTACGCAAGCTCCGAGAGATACACAATCTGTGTACCGTATGTACGAAAGTTTCGTATGCGACGTAAATTGTGTTAGATAGCTGCAGGGACTTCCGCATTTCAGGATCCCTGAGCTGTAGAGGAGGCGCAGCGCGCAGAGGGACAAAAAGTGAGTATTTACACCCAAAATACAGCAAATCTAAAAACATAATTGGGCAGAGGCTGTCGGCAGCATTAAGAAGGAGAAAGGAAGAGGAGGGGCTTCATTTTTTAGTGTACTGGCCCTTTAAATACCTCTTCTATTTTTGCCTTAAAAGCATTATAACCAAATTCACTGCTCAGCATTTTTTGGTCCATTTAATCATTTTTTCTTTCTTTCATCAATTTGTATCAATGTTAAGTTATCCTTTTTTTTTGTAGCTCCGGGGACTTTGTGGGGGTTTTTTTCATATTTTTGTCTTTTTAATATTTGATGTTTTTTGCGCGCGCTGCGTTAAATGTTTCCATTTTTATTCTGATTCTTATTTTTTATTATTTATCATTATTTTAATTTTTATTGCATTTCACTGAATTCACCGTTTAAAGAGCTGAACGTTTATCAGAGCCCATTAATTCGAAGTGTTAGAGCAGGAATCTCAAACTCTGACTGCCCCCCCCCCCTGATCGAAAACTCCCATGATCCTCTGGACATATAATGCATTGAAAGAATTCTGGGAAATGTAGGCCATCAACATCCGGGGTGCCCGAGTATGAGACCCCTGCATTAAGGGCTTTGAAAGTCAAAAGGATTTGCTGGATGGTTAAAGTATCAATATATGAATGTTGTTACATTTTGACGCACTTTACCTTTATTAAAGTATTCGCAGTCGTACGCTGAAAAGACAAGAGGAGAGAAGTCAGCAGTGATCACATTATCTGACGCATTATAAAAACAGTAGAATATCCATGCAGGACTCGTGCATTCGTTTTCGGGGGAATCGCAATTTGTCTGAATTCTTGACGACTCGTCGAAATAACAAAGTGCCGAGGCACGACATGAATGAGACGAATCAATAATGAAGCGCTGCAGCAGCTTGTTATTAGTTAATTCAGTAATGCAGTAATCAGCATTAACTGGAGGCTCGGCAGCGACTGCGACAAAAAAAAGCATTTGGGGGTCTTAATCAAAGTACCCTCTAGTACCCTATAGCAGGGGTCACCAACCTTGGCTTCCTGATGTTTTGGGAACTACATCTCCCACGATGCTCAGTCACCCATTAGGCAGACTGAGCCACATGGGAAATGTAGTTCCCAAAACATCAGAGAGCCAAGGTTGCTGACCGCTGCCCTATAGTACCCAATGTGCCTCTGCTAGACACGGCATGGGTTGGGGTTCATTACCTATGCGGCAAGCAGCCATTGATTGGTTACTGCTATCATCCCAGTACTGCTGGGGTTAAATTACTAGTGTTTGAGCAGCTATTGCCCCAGTCACTTATAATGTGCGGGGGGGGGGGGGCACAGCAGCAGTAAATGGATACAATGTTTCCTCTCAATTTATGAGCCTTTGTCTCTTAAGCGCTTGATAAACAGCTGGAACATTGTATCTCCCTGCACCTATTAAGGCTGTCCGTACACTGGGTCCATAGTCGGACGACCGACTTGGACGTCTGACTATGGGCAATTTTTTTGAACAATCGGGTCGTCCACAGGAAACGAATATGGATGACCCGGATCGACCGACGGGAAGACCACTGAACGCCGCCGAACCAGGGAATAAAAAAAACAGCTGCCGAAGACATGAAGGGAACTCCGGTGCTGTCCCTGGTGCTGAAAGAGCTTATTAAAGCCCTCTCAGCAACAGGGAAAGCACCGGAGTTCTCTTTAGGTCTTCAGCAGCGTTTGGCTTTTTTCTTTTTGCAGTTCGGCAGCGAAGGAAATAAAATTTTTTTTTTTTAAAAAAAAAAAGTGAATCAAAAATGTCGCTTAACAAATTACTAAATTTTAAAAAAAAAATCAACAAATTAAAAGAATAAAAAGTTGAATAGTAAATAAATTAAAAAAAAAAAAAAGAAAATATTATTTTACATTGAATCCTATGGGCTTCGCCTGTCGAACTGAATCACTCCTCTATGGGACGATGACGGATAATCGCACTATCGCACAAATACAGACCCAGTGGACGGCCAGCCTGAAGCCGCCTTGTCACATCCTGCAGTGTGAGCGGCCGCCATTACTTTTTCCTTGGCTTCCAGTATCTATCTCCTTCATAAGACCAGGTCATGGTCTGGATACTCACGGCAGACTCTCGGCGACCGCCAGTCTATGGTGATTCCCTGCTGGCAGCACTGATGGGCGTACGCGGAAACGCTGGTGCAGAAACACTCACAGTCGCCGCCTCGGTTGCAGCCGCAGGTGTCAGTCAGGCAGTTTGAGTAAAACCAAGTAACGTCCACCTAAAGAAAATATAATAATAAACAAACAGAGATTGCTCGACCGACATAGAATACGAGACCCATTATTATAAGGAGTTCTCTATTTTTATTAACCCTTTCACTACCATGGTATACTCGTCCTTCAAAAGCTTCTGCAGGAGCTCAGCATTGAGTAAACGCTCTCCGGTCATTTCTGGAGCAAAGCAAAGGAATTATACTGTTTATTAATTTATTGTATTTCCCTGCTCTAATGTCATTTTAGGGGTTAATCGGTAGGCTACATGCTACACTGCTTATTATTTTTATTGTGTTTCCCTGAGATTATAGCATTTTAGGGGTTAATGGGTAGGCTACATGCCACACTGCTTATTATTTTTATTGTGTTTCCCTGGGTTTATAGCATTTTAGGGGTTAATGGGTAGGCTACATGCCACACTGCGTATTAGTTTTTATTGTGTTTCCCTGAATTTTTGGCATTTTAGGGGTTAATGGGTAGGCTACATGCTACACTGCTTATTATTTTTATTGTGTTTCTTTGGGTTTATGGCATTTTAGGGGTTGATGGGTAGGCTACATGCCACACTGCTTATTATTTTTATTGTGTTTCCCTGGGTTTATGGCATTTTAGAGGTTAATGGGTAGGCTACATACCACACTGCTTATTATTTTTATTGTGTTTCCCTGGGTTTATGGCATTTTAGAGGTTAATGGGTAGGCTACATCATGCCACACTGCTTATTATTTTTATTGTGTTTCCCTGGGTTTATGGCATTTAGGGGTTAATGGATAGGCTACATGCCACACTGCTTATTATTTTATTGTATTTCCCTGGGTTTATGGCATTTAGGGGTTAATGGATAGGCTACATGCCACACTGCTTATTATTTTATTGTATTTCCCTGGGTTTATGCCATTTAGGGGTTAATGGATAGGCTACATGCCACACTGCTTATTATTTTATTGTATTTCCCTGGGTTTATGGCATTTTAGGGGTTAATGGGTAGGCTACATGCTACACTGCTTATTATTTTTATTGTGTTTCCCTGGGTTTATGGCATTTTAGGGGTTAATGGGTAGGCTACATGCCACACTGCTTATTATTTTATTATGTTTCCCTGGGTTTATGGCATTTTAGGGGTTAATGGGTAGGCTACATACCATACTGCTTATTATTTTTATTGTGTTTCCCTGGGTTTATGGCATTTTAGGGGTTAATGGGTAGGCTACATGCCATACTGCTTATTATTTTTATTGTGTTTCCCTGGGTTTATGGCATTTTAGAGGTTAGTGGGTAGGCTACATGCCACGCTGCTTATTATTTTTATTGTATTTCCCTGGGTTTATGGCATTTTAGGGGTTATTATGGGAGTTAGAATCTAATGAGTCAATTCACCTTTAGACTCTGATTTTGGACGCATTTCAGAGAATCCATTACAGAGAAAATATGGTGAACTCCCTATTTAGCGAATGGTCACCAACATTTGCGAAAATTTGAGTCACTGAAGCAGTTACTGGACGACGGCGAAAACTGCCGAACTGCTGCGAATAAAATATTGAATTTAAGTATCAGGTTAATACAACAGAAAGGTAACACTGCATCACAATACTCACTGCATCGCATTACTCACTGCATCACATTACTCACTGCATCACATTACTCACTGCATCGCATTATTGCTCACTGCATCACATTATTACTCACTGCATCACATTACTCACTGCAGCATGTTACTCACTGCATCACGTTACTCACTGTGTCACTTTACTCACTGCAGCACGTTACTCACTGCATCACGTTACTCACTGCATCACATTACTCAATGCATTACAATACTCACTGCATCACATTACTCACTGCGTCACATTACTCAATGCATTAATACTCACTGCATCACATTACTCAATGCATCACAATACTCACTGCATCACATTACTCACTGCATCACATTACTCAATGCATTACAATACTCACTGCATCACATTACTCACTGCGTCACATTACTCAATGCATTAATACTCACTGCATCACATTACTCAATGCATCACAATACTCACTGCATCACATTACTCACTGCATTACAATACTCACTGCATCACCTTACTCACTGCATCACATTACTCACTGCATTACAATACTCACTGCATCACATTACTCACTGTGTCACATTACTCAATGCATTAATACTCACTGCATCACATTACTCAATGCATCACATTACTCACTGCATCACAATACTGACTGCATCACATTACTCACTGCAGCACATTACTCACTGCAGCACATTTATATCGCTCAGAATCACATTACTCACTGCATCATGTTACTCACTGCATCACATTACTCACTGCAGCACATTACTCAATGCATTAATACTCACTACATCACATTACTCACTGCATCACAATACTCACTGCAGCACATTACTCACTGCATCACATTACTCACTGCATCACATTACTCACTGCATTACAATACTCACTGCGTCACATTACTCACTGCGTCACATTACTCAATGCATTAATACTCACTGCATCACATTACTCATTGCATCACATTACTCACTGCATCACGATACTCACTGCATCACATTACTCACTGCATCACGTTACTCACTGCATCGCATTACTCACTGCATCACAATACTCACTGCAGCACATTACACACTGCATCACATTACTCACTGCATGACGTTACTCTCTCTGCATCACATTACTCACTGCATCACGTTACTCACTGCATCACATTTATCACTCTGCATCACATTACTCACTGCATCACATTACTCACTGCAGCACATTACTCACTGCATCACAATACTCACTGCACCACATTGCTCACTGCATCACGTTACTCACTGCATCACAATACTCACTGCAGCACATTACTCACTGCATCACATTACTCACTGCATCACTTTACTCACTGCATCACTTTACTCAGTGCATCACATTACTCACTGCATCACATTACTCACTGCATCACATTACTCACTCTGCATCACATTACTCACTGCATCACAATACTCACTGCAGCACAATACTCACTGCATCACATTACTCACTCTGCATCACATTACTCACTGCATCACGTTACTCACTGCATCACATTACTCACTGCATCACGTTACTCACTGCATCACATTACTCACTGCATCACGTTACTCACTGCATCACATTACTCACTCTGCATCACATTACTCACTGCATCACGTTACTCACTGCATCACATTTATCACTCTGCATCACATTACTCACTGCAGCACATTACTCACTGCATCACATTACTCAATGCATTAATACTCACTGCATCACATTACTCACTGCATCACAATACTCACTGCACCACATTGCTCACTGCATCACGTTACTCACTGCATCACAATACTCACTGCAGCACATTACTCACTGCATCACTTTACTCACTGCATCACTTTACTCAGTGCATCACATTACTCACTGCATCACATTACTCACTGCATCACATTACTCACTCTGCATCACATTACTCACTGCATCACATTACTCACTGCATCACAATACTCATTGCAGCACAATACTCACTGCATCACTTTACTCACTGCATCACTTTACTCAGTGCATCACATTACTCACTGCATCACATTACTCACTGCATCACTTTACTCAGTGCATCACATTACTCACTGCATCACATTACTCACTCTGCATCACATTACTCACTGCATCACAATACTCATTGCAGCACAATACTCACTGCATCACATTACTCACTGCATCACGTTACTCACTGCATCACGTTACTCACTGCATCACATTACTCACTGCATCACATTACTCAGTGCATCACATTACTCACTCTGCATCACGTTACTCACTGCATCACGTTACTCACTGCATCACATTACTCACTGCATCACATTACTCACTGCATCACATTACTCAGTGCATCACATTACTCACTCTGCATCACATTACTCACTGCATCACGTTACTCACTGCATCACATTACTCACTGCAGCACATTACTCACTGCAGCACATTACTGCATCACATTACTCACTGAAGCAAATTACTTACTACAGCACATTACTCACTGCAGCACATTACTTACTGCAGCACATTACTCTGGGATTTTGGAATCTTATTTATATACTTATTCAGATTTTTCAGTGCTATGATTTAGGCTGGGGTCAGACGAGCGTAGTGTTCACGTCCGTGATTGCGCCTAAAAGTACGTCCGTGATAGCATGAAAGAAAGTCCATTGGAGCCTGACACATGAAGTACGTCCGCACTGAACTGCGGACGCACAACGGCCTCGGCAAACGGACGCAGGTTAGGCAAGAACGTAATACTGCTAGAACGGACGTGCGGAGTGCGCCACGTCCACAACGTCCACATAGCTTTGTGTGTGAGTGATGGAGCGAGGTCAGACGGACGGCATTTATACGTCCAGCATTTTTGACGGACAGAATGTTTTTTCATTGTAATTTATTTTTCCCTCCTACATCCGTCAAAAATAACTTCAGTGAAAAAACGGACTGTGTGACCACTACTGCGTCATCCGTACTGACGATGTCCGTACTGCACGGACGTACAGTCCGTAGAAATCACGCTCGTCTGACCCCAGCCTTAGTGGTGAAAATTCTAACAGGGTTATTCAGAGAGCGGTGAAAAGCAGGAGAATGACTGGAGAATGAAAAATTCTAGGTCAAAATAGCCGATTTGGAAAGTGAGATGAAAGTGAGAATTTTTCTGGTTTGGCTATTTTGACCTAGAATTTTTCATTCTCCAGTCATTCTCTAGTCATTCTCCTGCTTTTCACGCTCTCTGAATAACCCTGTAAGTGTTTCCCCCCCCCTGTTTTTGACTGTGATATCTTATGCCCCCCCCTATATAATGTTCATAGAGTCGCCACTGCTCCCGTGACAGCGAGGCTCATGAGAATATGAGCATAGTGTTTTTATACATTACTATTTGATACCATCCGCACCATGATGTATCCTTCCTGGTAAAATACTTTGCAAATAACTAAATAGATAAATAAATGTTCTTTTCTTCTTTTTTGGGGTCAAATTTGGATGTTTTCTACACGGCCTATATGGGTGAGAAATTGAACACCTCTACACCATCGTGTGCGCCTCACGTGGACTCTTTTACACATTATACCAAGTCTGGTAAACACTGGACTGATCTTATGATTGAATATGAGTCTAATGGTCCAGTTTATGGAACCAACATGTAACAACATGCAGAGCTTCATGATGAGCGGAAGGGGTTAATGCAAATTAGCTTATGAATGGCTGAATCAATGGGATCAAGTGATCACTGTAAGACATTAAGATCCCTCAGTGGATTTTAATGGATTATATTTTTATCTTTTTAAAGAATTCATTGTGGTAATTTTAGTTGCAGAGTGGGGCATCTCGCTTCTGTTTCCTCTGCAAAAATACAGACATTGTCAAGTATTTTGCTGCTGCAGGCATTTCATCGAAGTGTGTGTGTGTGTGTATGTGTGTGTGTGTGTACACTGCTCCCAGCACTGAGCGACAGTCCAGCAACCCCTAACTCTGCAGATCAGTCCCTACGTCCCTTGAATTACCACTTCATTTCATATATACCCATTTTTTAATGTTATAAAAGCACTATATATTTTTTACATACTGCAACAGAACACTATTGAGCGCTTAAACCCCGCTGTGTTTAAGCCATTTCCAGAGCTAGAGAACTGAACCTAAAGATGCAAGAAAAAAGTAGCAATCCAATATTTTTTTTACACTGTATTTTTGTAAAAGTCACGTTATGTTTATAAACAGCTCAGTGCATGCATTACTCCGACTCACCACTGGGTGGCAGGCATCAAACACGTCACTCAGGAGGATCCCACACTCCTTTTTAGCAAAAGGCTCTCTCAGGGGGTTCATGGTGCAGGGGTTCCTGATGTCCGAGCTGTCAATGCACTGGAAGGGAGACAGCGTTAAGGCAGCAATACAGATTTTAACCCTTTCATAACACGATAGTTGATCTATCCACTAGCAATTATTTTGGGAAACCTAACCAGAGCTGGGGTGAACGTATCCACTCCATCGATGGCTCTGGTAAGTTTACATCAGCTCTGGTTACATTTACGCCTGGCTCGGAATCTGTCCCTTAGTGACCGAATTGAGCGCATGAACAAAATGATTCAGTTGCGGGTTTTCGCGGGTTTTACCTCCTCTGCCGCCCAACTGTTGCCGAATTCCTGAGAGTTTGTCAGATCCAGATGATCCGGGCTTCTCATCTCATTTATGGTTTTCAGATCGAAATTTCCACAAAGTCCATTCAATTTACCCTGCAAATAAAAATGAGCGTTATTATGTTCTACAAACAAACAGGGTCACGTGATAAAGTCAATATTATTTATAGAACATGCTGGAATATTTAAACCCCTAGCTGTACAAATATATATATATATCCATCCAACTGGTCGGGATATAATAACAATAAAAAGTTAATAATAATAATAACACACTTTTTAGACTTTACCCCTTTCAATACCAAGAGGTTTCCCATTAATCCACTGGCAGGATTCAGTGGGTTAATTAAAAATCCCTGTCCATTAACCACACAGTAGAAGCATCTCTACTGTATATACTGTCCTATATGACAGGCAGAAGGCTCCCTCTGCTGGCAAAAAAGTGCTACTACATGAACATTACAGCTTGGGCTTCGTGCTTCCTGGCAAGAAAAAAAAAATCGGATCTCGAAGCTTTACAAACAATTTCAACGCAACGGCAGTCATGTGCGACGTGTTGAAACTTTTGGGGCACCTTCTGAAGCCAGTCGGCTAATGAATTTCATTCGTATCAAACAAAATTCCCTTCCATTAATCCAGAACATGACCAAATCGAGGATACTTGAATTTGGGGACTAGCAGGCTTTGTAGATCAAGTATACTCGATCATGGTAGTGAAGGGGTTAAGATGACAGAGCAATAGTTAAAATAAATCACTAGAAACATACTAACAGGATACACTTTGAAGATGTCGCTTTCTTTAACCTGATTCCTTAACCCCTTCACTGCCGTGATCGTGTTTGCACAATCAGCAGCAGCAGCAGGCACAGCATTGGTGTCTTTGCAAATGAAATTCGCTTGTTGCAAATGAATCACATTTGCATTTGGGCTGCAGAAGGAGCCCCCAAAGTTTTTTCACCCTAGGCATGACAGCCGAGGTGCTGCAACAGTTTTTTCATAAGTGAGTATCTTTGTAACTAGGGATGAGCTGTTCGGGTTCGGACGGTTCGGAGTTCGACCCGAACTTTGGAAGTTCTAAAGTTCGCGAATTTCGAACTTTTTGGGCGTGTTCGGTTCGGGTTCGAAAAAAAAAAAGAAATTTTGAAAAAAGTATAGAAAATGTTTAAAAGAATACTAAAAAATCTAGAAATAAAGAGACTCTTTACTGCAGAATATTATAAGCAATGGTTTATTAGATATTGAATTAAAAACTAAAGTGTACGTGGAAAGATTATCAGCTCTAAGGCTGGGGTCAGACGAGCGTAGTGTTCACGTCCGTGATTGCGCCTAAAAGTACGTCCGTGATAGCATGAAAGAAAGTCCATTGGAGCCTGACACATGAAGTACGTCCGCACTGAACTGCGGACGCACAACGGCCGCGGCAAACGGACGCAGGTTAGGCAAGAACGTAATACTGCTAGAACGGACGTGCAGAGTGCGCTGCGTCCACAACGTCTGCATAGCTTTGTGTGTGAGTGATGGAGCGTGGTCAGACGGACTGCATTTATACGTCCAGCATTTTTGACGGACGGAATGTTTTTTCATTGTAATTTATTTTTCCCTCCTACATCCGTCAAAAATAACTTCAGTGAAAAAACGGACTGTGTGACCACTACTGCGTCATCCGTACTGACGATGTCCGTACTGCACGGACGTACAGCCCGTAGAAATCACGCTCGTCTGACCCCAGCCTTAATGACCTCTGTTCACAAACGGGCATAACACCAGGTGTTTTTAGTCTGGTAATCAATTTGATACATTGTACAATATACTGAGGGTGGGGTGGTGTCTGGTGTCTGCTTCTGATTGAGATTTGTGAATTAATTTCCCTAAAACATCCTAATATGCTGCATTTAACTGGTGTTTGAAAAAAATCTAAAGCAATGTTATTTTTCACCTCGGGATTAAACATTCACAGGGTTATTCAGAGAGCGGTGAAAAGCAGGAGAATAACTGGAGAAGTGAAAATTCTAGGTCAAAATAGCCAAACCAGAAAAATTCTCCCATTCATCTCACTTTCCAATCGGCTATTTGGTCTAGATTGTTCTCTTCTCTTGCCAGTTCTCCTGGCTTTCACCTCTCTCTCAGGGTTGTTCAGAGAAAGGTGAAAACCAGGAGAATGGCAGGAAAAGAGAACAATCTGGACCATAGCCGATTTGGAAAGTGAGATAAGGCTAGGGTCAGACTAACGCATTTTTCGCAGCGACCGTCAAAAAGTGCGTCCGAACGCATTGCCGTATTTTTTCACGGATTGCGCGAAAACGGTCATACGATGCGCATTTTTGTGCGTGATTTTTTACGGATCCAAACCAGGAAACTTTGGGTGTCTGGACGTTATGTTGACCGGACATGATCAGGGTCTGACGTCTCCAAATCACGCACACACGCCGCTAGTGGACGCAGCGCACTCTGTACGTCCGTACTAGCGGTTCTGCGTTCTCGAAAAAATGCGTTAATTTTCCACTTGCGTTGTGCAGCCGGACTTACGTGCGACCGTACTTCGTATATTGGCCGTCATTGCCCGTCATTTTCTGCTAGTGCGGCCGTGATTAAGTGCGCCAGAACGCACGTTAAAAATTCGCTAGTCTGACCCCAGCCTAAATGGGATAATTTTTCTGGTTTGCTATTTTGACCTAGAATTTTTCAGTCTCCAGTCATTCTCCTGCTCTTCACCGCTCTCTGAATAACCCTGACAGGGTTATTCAGAGAAAGGTGAAACTCAGGAGAATGACTGGAGAATGGAAAATTCTAGGTCAAAATAGCCAAACCAGAAAAATTCTCCCATTTATCTCACTTTCCAAATCTGCTTTTTGGTCTAGAAGTTCCCATTCTCCTGCTTTTCACCGCCAAAAAATCTGTAAACTTTTTCTGCGTGTACGAAAATGTCTCCTCTTTTCATACAGACTGCCGCCCCAAGCAGTTGTTTATGGATAGATTAAAGGAAAAGCATTTACCGTCATTTGAAACATAATTTTTTTGTTTTTACATATTTCTATACATCCTATAAATCCGCCACTTCACGGGCAGGTTATGGGGACCTCCTAGGCACGATATTTGAAGGAATTTTTTGTTTTTATTTTTAACCCTTATTTCATGGAAAACTCACTGTTCCATTAAAAACGGGTTTTTTTTAACTTTTTGTCCTTGTTTCCTGTCCCCCAGGGCACTACCCGGACCCCCATACACCTTTTATGGCAAATATGTAGCATATATGCCCTCTTGGAGGGCACTCCAAAAAACCGAATTTTCAGCCCCATTGACTTGCATAGGAGTTCGGGTTCGGGTTCGGTCCCGAACAAATGGGAAGTTCGGGTTCGGGCTCGAACCGAACTCGGGGGGTGTTCGGCTCATTCCTATTTGTAACAGGGAGAAATTCACCTGCTGCAGCACAAAGTCCCAGCTGCAATAGCTCCTTTTGTCCAGCAGATGGCGATGTCTGCCTGTCACATGAGACTAGTATAGTAAATCATGCATTAATTATATATTGGGACTATTCAATGAAAAGTGTGTTGTTTTTTTTTAAATCCACTGGATCCTGGTAGTGGAATTCTGGAAATTCATTTGGTAGAGAAGGGGTTAATACGCACATTATTTTTTGTCTTTATATGAGGAGCTAAACTGAATTTCCCTTTTACAGTGCACTGAATAAAACAAAAATTGGGAATAGTGTTTTGACAGAAATGCTGAGGTTTTCAGTAAAAAAAAACTACTGAATAATTAAATTTTCAGTAAAAAAAGAAAGAAGGAAATACTACCGAGTAAGCAAAGACCCTATAACACACCGCGCACGCCATTACCTGCCACTCCGGCCCCGCCTGTATGTGGATTGTGGTTCTCTGGTCCCATAAGACGGTGATCTGTTCTGATGGGAAGTGGATAAACGTGTAGAGGCCGGCCTGCCACAAATGCACGGGACGCCTCTTATCTATCACACTGGACGGGCTCTGCAGAAAATCACACGGAAATCACATGGAAATCACACGGAAATCACACGGAAATCACACGGAAATCACACAGAAATCACACGGAAATCACAAGGAAATCACACGGAAATCACACGGAAATCACACAGAAATCACACGGAAATCACACGGAAATCACACGGAAATCACACGGAAATCACACAGAAATCACACGGAAATCACACGGAAATCACACGGAAATCACACAGAAATCACACGGAAATCACACGGAAATCACACGGAAATCACACAGAAATCACAGGAACGGCCAATGAAAAGCAGGAATAACGGGACAAGAGAAAGCGAGGAGAAACCAATGAATTAATGTAACGACACGAGGGATGAATTGTGTCAATAAATACAATGTTAAGTCAAAACAAACAAGTAAATGTCATTCTGTGAAGAGCAAGTAAACAATGTACACAAGCACACACAGTCACAGATACACACACACAGTCACACGAATACATATTAACACACTCAAATTCACACACACACAATCTACACATTAATTCATACAAACACACACATTCAGACACACAAATACATGTTGACACACAGTTTCATACAATCACATAGAAGCACACTCACACATGGACATGCTCACATACAAACACACACAAGTACATACATGGACATGCACACATACGAACACAAACACATACAAAACACACACAAAAGGACATGCACGCAAACACACACACACACATAAGGACATGCACCCATAGAAGGACATGCACACATTCAATCACAAACAGATACAAGGACATGCACACATACAAACACACACATTTACATGCACGCACACACACGGACATGCATTGCACAAATACAAGGACACGGTACACATATGAACACACACAAATACATGCACACGTTCAAACACACATAAATACGAGAACATGCACACAAGGGCATAAACGCCTACAAACACACACATACAAAGACATGTACACATACAAAACACACACAGATACGGATATACACACATACAAACACACACACACAAGAACATGCACACATGCACACACAAGAACATAGGGATATTTGATAATACAGAAATGTACCATACAATATTGATGACTGTATAAGCTGATTGAAAGTTCATGAGAAAAGTTCCCAATAGCTCTCAGAGGTAGACTCGTCTTACGGCCTTGATATCCTTTCAGGATCCTGGATCGTCCGTAGGTTCTCCAATATTTGGATGCCGATAACCTTTAATAACTGGCTTCTCTCAGGTCTTGGTATTCCTTTAGGGTCCTGGATGTTTTGCAGGTCATACCCTATAATGACTGGTAGGAATCTGCAAGACTTTTAGGCTAGGGACAGATGAGCGCATTTTCTGCGGCCACCGTCAAAATGTACGTCGATGCGTGCGCACGCATTTTTTCACGGAATACGCTTAAGTGGTCAGACGATGCGCAATTCTGGACGTATTTCATGACGATGGGGTGAAAAGAAGTCTAGGGAAATCCGGCTGTTTTGAACGTTATGTTGGCCGCACACTAGCAGCGTCTGACATCTCCTAATCACGCACACACGCTGCTATGCGGCCGCAGCGCACTCTGTACGTCAGTACCAGCGGTTTAACGTTCTCGAAAAAATGCGTTCATTTTCCACTTGCGTTGCGCGGCCGGACTTTTGTGCGACCGTACTTCGTATATTGGCTGTCATTGCCCGGCATCTGCTGCTAGTGCGGCAGTGATTATGTGCGCCAGAACGCGCGTTCGCACTGCCTCAGTCTGACCCTAGCCTAAGATTTTGAAAAACCTGATTTTGAAATCTGAAACCTTCTCATTGCTGCTTTAAATGTTGCTATAAATTCTAGCCTGAGGTATCGGAGCCACGAGATGTAGAGAAAGCAAGGCGTCCTCAGGCTAGAATTTATAGCAACATTTAAAGCAGCAATGAGAAGGTTTCAGATTTCAAAATCAGGTTTTTCAAAATCTTAAAGTCTTGCAGATTCCTACCAGTCATTATAGGGTATGACCTGCAAAACATCCAGGACCCTAAAGGAATACCAAGACCTGAGAGAAGCCAGTTATTAAAGGTTATCGGCATCCAAATATTGGAGAACCTACGGACGATCCAGGATCCTGAAAGGATATCAAGGCCGTAAGACGAGTCTACCTCTGAGAGCTATTGGGAACTTTTCTCATGAACTTTCAATCAGCTTATACAGTCATCAATATTGTATGGTACATTTCTGTATTATCAAATATCCCTTTGTATTATTAGATATTTCCCCTAGACCGCGTACGCGGACACGCCGATCAGCGATTTTTCTTTTTCCTGTTGATTTGGTGCAGATTGGGACCGCACTTTTGGTGCTTTGGGCAACGGGGTTATATTTTCCATTTTTGCTCTAGTGTCTGTTCCCCACAATTCTTTTGTTACACACAAGAACATGCACACATACAAACACACACAAGGGCACGCACACATAAAACACACAGACATACAGATACACATACAAACACACACTAAATGCATTAATTCACACCGGATTTCCTGTTTCATCATCGAATATTAGATGAGATTTCCCGGCGCTGATGGATAACGTCTTCCTGCAGATAATTCCACTGTAGCAATTCACATTTTCCATGACGATGGACAGATCCCTTGGTGAAAGGCCCTGGAAGAACATAAAGTAATAAAGTACCTGGAGAACACGCCGTGATCTCCACAATGTGGACAACTCACTCCTTGGTATAAAAATCCATGAGCATGGTGGCTGCCGGCCAATCAGTACGAAGCCGAGAACTCAATAAGCTTCGCCCGAACGCCCCATTCCATTTATTCATTTATCCTGGAGTGAAAAACTAAAGCCTAAACCTTAACCCCCAAAACATCAAACCCACAGCCCACGACCCCCCCAGCAAGTATCAATATGTCTGTGACAATAACAAGGGGAGATTTACACCCTTTGTTCCCCACATCGTTTCCTGGGGTATCTGTGCCCCCCTCAACACGTTGCCTCCTGGTTCCTAAATCCATGGAACAATGTTCTAACTGTTTATCCTCAAAACGTTGTATTATGCAGTTATTTTGTTTTGAATCCTCATTCGTGAAAAATGCACTGAGAGAGACACAAAGGCTTTCAGCCACCACCACCTCACATCGTATCACTGCTTTAATCTGGGATTGGTGCTACGGTTTGGCATTTGGCTTGCAATGTTGTTTGTTGTGATATAAACACCTCTTACCTTAACAAGGTGGACCTTACATGCTCCCACAAAGTCAAACGCTAACCCGTCAAAGGTCCTGTAGTGCCGGTCACCGTAGGTAGTGCACATGGAAGGACACGGGTGAAAGGTGCACTGGAAGGAGCCGTGCTGGCAAACACTGATACAAACCAGGAAGGAAGCAGACAGAGTTTGTTAAAATGTGTCCTCTGCAAAACACGACTAGTGATTGGATGACATTCTACATGCGCTGGGGTGACCGGGGGAGGCTGTCCTGAGGGAGGGGCTCTGGGATCGGAACAATGTATTCACTTATTGTAAAGTTCAAAACCAAAAAAAGTAATTAAAATTGTCCATCACATCAATATTTTGTGCAAGAACAAACTCAAGGCTTGATCGCAGAGGTCCCATTAAAATAATGTCAACAAGTGAGCTGCAGAGCAGGCCTGTCCATGGTCCTGGTGGGGCCATAGCCCCAGGCGGCACTTTGATGAGCTAGGTGGCATTTTGCGGTTCCTGTCATATGCCGCTTCTGTCCTGGCTACTGGGTCCCTGCTGGACTGTCAGGTAACTTTTATGGCTCCACTAGCAAATGCTGATAGTTTCACTGCTATTCCAAGTCAAGACACAACTTTTGTTGGCCGGCAGATTGCTGTAATATACACTCCTATTGTAACGGAACACAGTTTTACTGCTGGCTTTTGAACTGTGTTTTTTTATTCTAATGTTAACTGAAGCAACTGCTTAGGCGACATGCCCCATTTTCCTGTTCATCAGTGGGTTATTAGTTGGTCACTCAATACTGTATAGAGTTATGTAAGCCTGTTTGTTCCCTGTTGCATCATTCTGATTTGGTTACATTCTGGGGGTTAGCTAAGGAGCCGTGGGAAAGGATGATGCAATGTTGAGAAAGCACACTGAGATGATGCAATGTTTATAAAGCACACTGAGATGATGCAATGTTTATAAAGCACACTGAGATGATGCAATGTTTATAAAGCACACTGTGATGATGCAATGTTGAGAAAGCACACTGGGATGATGCAATGTTGAGAAAGCACACTGGGATGATGCAATGTTGAGAAAGCACACTGAGATGATGCAATGTTGATTAAGCACACTGGATGATGCAATGTTGAGAAAGCACACTGGGATGATGCAATGTTGAGAAAGCACACTGTGATGATGCAATGTTTATAAATCACACTGTGATGATGCAATGTTGAGAAAGCACACTGAGATGATGCAATGTTGAGTTAGTGTGGGAAAAAGACAGGGCGGCACCAGGGGTGTTCCTTCTCCTTCTTAGTGCAGCTTATTTTTCCACCAAAAAACTGTGTATAAAAAAGAGCACCATAGTAAAGCTTCACTCTGCATTCATGCATTACCAATTCCCGTCTCTGGTTTTGGGTACAACTATAATCACACTCTCTGCTTCTTGTGGGACAGTTACCTTTGCTTAGGAAAGCAGCTTTGACTAGGACCTTGTTAGGACTCCATGAGCAAGACTCTGTAATCATTGCGCTTCACCAGAGGAGCTGCCCCTAGGGAAGCTGGGACCAAAAAAGTGACCTGAACAGGGCAGTTCTTCCCAGAGCTCAGAGACCTGTTACACCTTTGCTTTGTATAGGATGCTCAGTGCATTGGGAGCTGGTTCTTTATTGTTATTTGGTTGCCTGAGACTTTACACAAAACTTTGTGCAGCAGCATTGATGATTTTTTATATCGACCCACATATCACTATCTTACATGGGAAATGATTAAAATCCCTCATTGTTTATGTGCCGCATGCAGGGAACTCACCAGGTATGGCAGGACGCATTGACAACATCGCCAGGATAGTATTCCTTAGCTTTCCATGAGCAAGGACATGCATCAGGCTCAAAACACTCATCGCCGTGTTTCACCAGGCTGCGAATAAACAAATAATATTTACATGGGGAGGAAATAAGATCAAAAAGATACATATCACACCATTAAACCTACTACCCAATGGTTGTTGAGTTCAGGATCTTCTGCGAATTCCGATTGAATGTGTGTTTCGTTTGTTTGATCTAATCATTTAATCGAAGATTATCATCTGATATTTTGAACCACAAAAACAAGGTAAAAAGAACGTTGGACAACTTCAACTTAAAGACTGGTGACAACAACAGTAAAATCTTTGCCGAAGGACTTTAACAGAAACCACAGAAAAGTACATCGCGAACTTTGGCAGAAACCATGGTGGAAAGAACAGAGAAACACACAGAAAACTATGGTGGAAGTGTCCTAGATAGTGTATTCACTGCAGTTTCATTGTACCTGCTCCACTGCAGCTCGCCAGTCATTCAATGGAAGAGCGGTGGTTAATGAGTAATGCTCACACCGGGCAAAATGTCTCACCCACCACATATACCAGCCGTCCTAAGTGCCATCCTGTTATCAGCTCCAGGAGTTCATAGGACTAAACTGAGATGGACGAGATCTCCTGCTATGACAGAGGGATACGCGGAAGAACACTGGAAACTATTTGTTCCCGGTTTCCTTCTGCCTGCGGAGCGAGGAAGCGGCAGATCATGCTGGATCTGAGCTGACTATGGGATGTTCGGGTGGGGTTTAGAGATGGCGGGTCGAACACCCTCGTGTTCGGTTCGAACGCGAACACCGGAACGGCTGAAAAGTTTGAATTTGAACTCGAACGTAATGCAAGTCAATGGGGGTCGAACTTCTGAAAATGAAAGTGCCCTCCAAGAGGGCATACAGTCAGGTCCAGAAATATTGGGACACCGACACAATTCTAACATCTTTGGCTCTATACACCACCACAATGGAGTTGGAATGAAACAAACACAATGTGCTTTAACTGCAGACTGTCAGCTTTAATTTGAGGGTATGTACATCCAACTCAGGTGAACGGTGTAGGACTTACAGCAGTTTGCAGATGTGCCTCCCACTTGTTAAGGGACCAAAAGTAATGGGACAATTGGCTTCTCAGCTATTCCATGGCCAGGTGTGTGATATTCCCTCATTACCCCAATTACAATGTGCAGATAAAAGGCCCAGAGTTCATTTCAAGTGTGCTATTTGCATTTGGAATCTGTTGCTGTCAACTCTCAAGATGAGATCCAAAGAGCTGTCACTATCAGTGAAGCAAGCCATCATTAGGCTGAAGAAACAAAACAAACCCATCAGAGAGATAGCAAGAACATTAGGTGTGGCCAAAACAACTGTTTGGAACATTCTCAAAAAGAAGGAACGCACCGGTGAGCTCAGCAACACCAAAAGACCCGGGAGACCACGGAAAACAACTGTTGTGGATGACCGAAGAATTCTTTCCCTGGTGACGAAAACACCCTTCACAACAGTTGGCCAGATCAAGAACACTCTCCAGGAGGTAGGTGTATGTGTGTCAAAGTCAACAATCAAGAGAAGACTTCACCAGAGTGAATACAGAGGGTTCACCACAAGATGTAAACCATCGGTGAGCCTCAAAAACAGGAAGGCCAGATTAGAGTTTAAAAAACAACTCCTAACAAAGCCTTCACAGTTCTGGAACAAGATCCTATGGACAGATGAGACCAAGATCAACGTGTACCAGAGTGATGGGAAGAGAAGAGTATGGAGAAGGAAAGGAACGGCTCATGATCCTAAGCATACCACCTCATCAGTGAAGCATGGTGGTGGTAGTGTCATGGCGTGGGCATGTATGGCTGCCAATGGAACTGCTTCTCTTGTATTTATTGATGATGTGACGCTGACAAAAGCAGCAGGATGAATTCTGAAGTGTTTCGAGCAATATTATCTGCTCACATTCAGCCAAATGCTGCAGAACTCATTGGACGGCGCGTCACAGTGCAGATGGACAATGACCCAAAGCATACTGCAAAAGCAACCAAAGAGTTTTTGAAGGGACAGAAGTGGAATGTTATGCAATGGCCAAGTCAATCACCTGACCTGAATCCCATTGAGCAGCATTTCACTTGCTGAAGACAAAACTGAAGGGAAAATGCCCCAAGAACAAGCAGGAACTGAAGACAGTTGCAGTAGAGGCCTGGCAGAGCATCACCAGGGATGAAACCCAGCGTCTGGTGATGTCTATGCGTTCCAGACTTCAGGCTGTGATTGACTGCAAAGGATTTGTAACCAAGTATTAAGAAGGGAAAGTTTGATTTATGATTATTATTCTGTCCCATTACCTTTGGTCCCTTAACAAGTGGGGGCACATCTGCAAACTGCTGTAAGTCCTACACCGTTCACCTGAGTTGGATGTACATACCCTCAAATTAAAGCTGACAGTCTGCAGTTAAAGCACATTGTGTTTGTTTCATTCCAACTCCATTGTGGTGGTGTATAGAGCCAAAGATGTTAGAATTGTGTCCATATCCCAATATTTCTGAACCTGACTGTATATGCAAGAAATTGGCCATAAAAGGTGTATGGAGGTCTGGGTACTGCCCTAGGGGCTAAAAAAAATGAAAAAAAGTAAAAAAAAAAAAACAGTTTTTAACCCTTTCACTGCTGAGTGCTGAGCCATTTCACAGCTGTGCGCTGAGCTAATTTTTACCGCTTTTGCTCATGTTTAAACGCGATTTGAAGCCATGGGAAATGTTTGACCAACAAGGAGTGGGAAATGTTTGACCAACAATGAGTGGGAAATGTTTATGAATCCCATAGGCTTCAATGTTAAAAATATTCCCGTTTTAATTCAATATGTAATAAACCGTTTATTATTATATTCTGCAGTAAAGAGTCTCTTTATTTTTAGATTTTTTTTAGGATCTTTTAAGCATTTTTTGGAATTTTTTCTCAAACTTTCCGCGAACGTCCCAAAAAGTTTGATGTTCGCGAACTTTCGAACAGCCGATGTTCGAATCGAACTTCCAACCGGCAGCCCATCCCTAGTGGGGTTAGATTAATGTGTTGAGTGATTGCACAGAAGCAAAATCACTTAACACCATGGTCTGAAAAACTTTATTCAAACGTCAGGAACAGCTGGTGGGAAAAGCTCATTCTCCATCTGCTGGGAGCACATTAACATCTCCCATATGTCACATTTTCTACTGCACATTGACAAATTACAGAATATTATGTTTCTTGTGTCCAAAAAAGCCTTAGTAAAACAGAATTTAATTACACGATCCTGTAAATATATATTTTTACTGACTTTAAATAAACAATGAAGACGTTTTTGCCTTTTCCTGCCACATGTTGCAGTTTTCCGCATCACAGAGGGCTGGTGACAGATTGTCATTCCCGTCAGAAAGCACCACTGAGCTGCTGTCAGCCTGATTAAAAGCTACTCTGTCGTACGGCACCTCTCGATGGCAGGGAAAGCGCAGCCTCCAGGCATATCTCCAGCCCGACGGGACACGGTGACTAACGGAAAGGAAGAATTCTCTATAAATGACTGAAGGACTGTCACCACTGATATGAGAAGAGGAAAACCAGACCTTATTTACTCTTCCATGAATCTTTATTATTATTATATTATTTTTTTTTGCCTTATTTGTCAAACCTGACGGTTCAATGCTTTCACAGATTCCATTTTTTTTCTGGTGTCTCATCCTCTCATCCAGCTTCCTACGATCTGTTAAAAAGTCACTTCAATTCTTAATATTTATTGATCAGAAATGGTCAGGGTATTCTACTTGTAACTCCTCCGAGGATAAAAGAAGCAACATACGTTACATGCGTTACTGTGTGTGCAACAGGACTGTGACACCCATTCTCTTTATGGAAACAGGTCCCAACAATGGGCCCTTTTACAGCCAAGCCAGTAACATTATCAAGTGAGCCATTAGGATGACAGCCCCAAGTGTTAATAATCATTTATCCCGTTATATTCAAGCTGGGTTGCAAACTTGGCTTGCAGCTCGGGCAATTCTCTTGCGGCTTGGCCATCCTCTTATGGCTCAGCTATACTCTTGCGGCTCAGCTTTTGCTTTGCTGCTCAGTTATTCTCTTGAGCTTGGCTATTCTTTTGTGGCTCAGCCATTCTCTTGCCGCCTGACCATCTTCTGGTGGCTCAGCTAATCTCTTGCTGTCTGACCATCCTCTTGTGATTTGGCAATTCTGTAGCATCTTGGCATTCTCTTGCAGCTTGGCCATTCTCTTGCGGCTCGGCCATTCTCTTGCGGCTCGGCCATTCTCTTGCGGCTCGGCCATTCTCTTGCAGCTTGGCCATTCTCTTGCAGCTCGGCCATTCTCTTGTGGCTTGGCCACTATATAATGATTTGGCTATTCTCTTCTCTTGTAGCTTGCCTATTCTCTTGACGGCTCAGATATTATCTTGTAGCTTGGCCATGATGTTGCAGCTTGACTATTCTCTTGTGGATCAGCCATTCTCTGGAGGCTTAGCCATTCTCTTGTGGCTTGGTTATTCTTTTGCAGCTCATCCATTATCTAGTTGTTTGACTATTGTCTTGTGGCTTGTCCATTCTCTTGACGGCTCAGATATTCTCTTGTGGCTTGGCCATGATTTTGCAGCTTGGCTATTCTCTTGCGGCTTGGCTAGTCTCTTGTGGCTTGGCTATTCTTTTGTGGCTTATCCATTATCTCGTGGTTCGGCTATTCTCTTTTGTTTTGACCATTCTCTTGTGGCTCGACTATTCTGTTGCGGCCCAGCCATTCTCTTGCAGCTCAGCTATTCTCTTGTGACTCGCCATTCTCTTGCTGTCTGACCATCCTCTTGTGACTCAGCAATTCTGTTGCACCTGGCCATTCTCTTGCGGGTCAGCCATTCTCTTGTGGCTCGAACATTCTCTTGTGGCTCGGCCATTCTCTTGTGGCTTGACTATTCTTTTGCAACTCGTCCATTATCTATGATTTGGCTATTCTCTTGTACCTTGCCTATTCTCTTAACGGCTCAGATATTATCTTGTAGCTTGGCCATGATGTTATTATTATTATTATTATTCTTTATTTATAAAGTGCCAGCATATTCCGCAGCGCTGTACAATAAGCACAGTATAGACAGGGTTACAATACATTGAACAACATTTGACAAACAGTACAGGAGGAGATGAGGGCCCTATTCCCGTAGGAACTCACAATCTGGGAGGGTTGGGGTTGGAAACAGGAGGAGAGGACTGTAAGGTGAGAGTGATTGATGATTGCGTCAGTGAGTTGGGTGGTAGGCTTCCCTAAATAGGAACGTTTTAAGGGAGCGTTTGAAGGAAGAGAAGTTAGGGGAAAGTCTGACAGTACGAGGGAGAGCGTTCCAGAGAGTGGGGGCTGCACGTGAGAAATCCTGCAGTCTATCATGGGAAGAGGTGATGCGGGGATGTGGGGATGTTGCAGCTTTACTATTCTCTTGCAGATCAGCCATTCTCTGGAGGCTTAGCCATTCTCTTGTGGCTTGGCTATTCATTTGCGGCTCATCCATTATCTAGTGGTTCAGCTATTGTCTTGTGGCTTGCCCATTCTCTTGACAGCTCAGATATTCTCTTGTGGCTTAGCCATGATGTTGCAGCTTGGCTATTCTCTTGTGGTTTGGCTATTCTTTTGCGGCTTATCCATTATCTCGTGGTTTGGCTATTCTCTTCTGTTTTGACCAATCTCTTGTGGCTCGACTATTCTGTTGCGGCCCAGCCATTCTCCGGCAGCTCAGCTATTCTCTTGTGCCTCGGCCATTCTCTTGCAGCTTAGCTATGCTTTAGCTTGGCCATTGTCTTGCAGGTTGCCCATTCTCGTGCGGCTCAGCTATTCTCTTACTACTATTATCTGTTGGCTCAGCCATTCTCTTGTGGCTTGGCTATTCTCTTACTTCCCTTACTTTGTATAGGAAGCACTAATGTGGAAGCAGCTGGAGAATAATGGGCTGTTCCAAGGTTGCTCGCTAATCTTGCTTGCAGTACAGAAAAAGAATTACTAATAATTACACTAGTAATGTCACTGTTCTGTTGTATTGATTTCTTGGGGTGTAATAATTTGCAGCCGCCTGCCGGCTGTAAGACTCCGCGTAGACCAGCACCACCTCGTGCGAGCTCCATGTGAGGTCCTGTAACTTATTATAGTACAGTAACAGCCTCTACATACTGTCCGTCTCAATCAAAAAGTCAGAAAAGTGTCCGGAGCAGTTAGCGGTGCGCTCGAAACAGGACCTGATGCGTTTACTTCATTTTCTATAAGGTTGCGTATTGAAGTCCCTATCTATAAAGGCATATATAACTCTGAAACGTTTCGGGTTGGAGGAACTTTCTTTGGTTCTGTTCTTATTCTATCACAAGTTAATTTTGTTTTAATTAATTATCACATTCTTCCAAAAAAAAAAATGCATTTCCGCCGTCATAGTTAGTCCCGCCTTGAGGTATGACTAGCTTGGCTGCTCAATAGAGATCGCTTGAGGTACGGCTAGCTTGGCTGCTCGATAGAGATCGCTTGAGGTACGGCTAGCTTGGCTGCTCGATAGAGATCGCTTGAGGTACGGCTAGCTTGGCTGCTCGACAGAGGTCGCTTGAGGTACGGCTGGTTTGGCTGCTCGATAGAGATCGCTTGAGGTACGGCTAGCTTGGCTGCTCAATAGAGATCGCTTGGGGTACGGCTAGCTTGGCTGCTCGACAGAGGTCGCTTGGGGTACAGCTAGCTTGGCTGCTCGATAGAGATCACTTGAGATAAGGCAAGCTTGCCTGCTCAATAGAGATCGCTTGAGGTACGGCTAGCTTGGCTGCTCGATAGAGATCGCTTGGGGTACGGCTAGCTTGGCTGCTCGACAGAGGTCGCTTGGGGTACAGCTAGCTTGGCTGCTCGATAGAGATCGCTTGAGATATGGCTAGCTTGGCTGCTCCATAGAGATCGCTTGGGGTAAGGCTAGCTTGACTGCTCCATAGAGATTGCTTGAGGTACGGCTAGTTTGGCTGCTCGATAGAGATCGCTTGGGGTACGGCTAGCTTGGCTGCTCGATAGAGATCGCTTGGGGTACGGCTAGCTTGGCTGCTCGATAGAGATCGCTTGGGGCACGGCTAGCTTGGCTGCTAGATAGAGATCGCTTGAGGTACGCTAGCTTGGCTGCTCGATAGAGAGCGCTTGGGGTACAGCTAGCTTGGGTACTCGATAGAGATCGCTTGGGGTACAGCTAGCTTTGCTGCTCGATAGAGATCGCTTGGGGTACGGCTAGCTTGGCTGCTCAATAGAGATCGCTTGGGATACAAAACAGAGAAGAGGAAAAAACTCAGACACCAGGAAGGGTAAGGGTTAAGTGGTCTTTGAATCATGCTCTATGCTAATAAAGATCCTTATTGCTTGGGATGAAAGAATGTTGGTTCTTTGCCTACAGGTCTTTGGCCTCATGCCTGAATGTGAAGGACAGGAACACGGCGGCCAGAAAGAAGTGCTCTGGGCGAATAGGATCAGCCAATGTCCGATACAATGAAGATAATCAGGTTTCCTGATTCCTTAAAAATAAACTTTTAGCGCCTGATGTATTTTAGGATCATTTGATGGAGATTAAACTCTATAAAAAAGTTATTCAAATCCCTATTGAATGTTTTCCTCGATCGACTGTCAATCATACACCAGCACCGCAGACTAGAAAGGGCATACAAGATCCAGAGAGTCATTCACCGGCTTTCTGGTTGACTGCCCATGGGCTGCAGAAGGAGTCACAGAGTCCATATCACTAGGGAGGGAAGCATGGCAGCCATGGAGCAGCCAACAATACAGCTCCTGATTAGGGATGAGCTGTTTGGTTCGATCAGTTCGGAGTTCGACTCGAACATCAGCAGTTCGAAAGTTCACAAACTTTGAACTTTTTGGCGTGTTTGGTTGGAGTTCGAAAAATATAAATAAATTTGAAAACAGTATAAAAAATGCTTAAAAAAATACTAAAAAATCTAGAAATAAAGAGACTCTTTAATGCAGAATATCATAAGCAACGGTTTATTAGATATTGAATTAAAAAATGTCTATGTGCAAAGATTCTCACCTCTAAATGACCTGTGCTCTCAAACGCCGTAAACAACAGGTGTTAATTAGTGTTTGGAAATAACATGTGCTTTTAATTAGTCTGGTCTAATGAATTTGATACATTTTCTGTAGACTGAGGGTGTCTGGAGGTGTCTCCTAAACATGTATCAAACAACACCTGGACTTCTGAGAAGTGTTCATTTCTCTACTAAATGTTCCTCTGATATGCTGTTTAACCCCTTAACCCTGCATTTCACTGCTGTGTGCTCAGCTCATTTTTACCGCTTTCTCTCATCATGTTTAAACGCGATTTGAAGCCACATTTTATTAAATGACCCAGACATATTATATATCGTTCTTTCCGGCAGACTCCGCAGATTCATAATATATCATTTTATATGTATACGTCATGTCCTGCCTGTATATTATAACAAAAAATGCAATAAAATTTAAATTTTTAATCATCTGCAGTGTGTAAAGTGTTTTTTTCACATTTTAGCACATGAGCGTTTGCGGTTATGTTTTCTATGGGGTGCGCTTGTACAAAAAATAGAAATGGGGACTTGTTACATTTTGTGGGGGGAATTACGTGATTTTTAGCAAACGCACCCCATAGAAAAAAATCATTAGTGCAGCATCATTGTTCACATAATAATTGAAATGTGAACAATATTGCTGCATTAATAAAAATATATATTTTTTATTTTTTTATTTACTTTATACCTGGTCATGTTGGGTATCATGCTCAGGCCTTTCGATTGACACCCTCCATGTCCCCCTAGCTGCCACGGTTCTGGAGATATTGGGGTTCAAATGAATCCCCTATCTCCACCAGGGGATTCCGGGCAGCTAGGGGTTCCCCGGCTATCTGACGTCATCACGCTATGCGTGAGGACGTCAGGCAGTGAGTTGGGACCCGGGGGTGGAGCCGCCATCCAAGATGGCGACCCCTACCGGAGCTAGGCCGCACTTCGGCGCCGCAAGGCATCTCTATACACAGCCTCACAGCATCTCTATACACAGCATCTCTATACACAGCCTCACAGCATCTCTATACACAACCTCACAGCATCTCTATACACAGCCTCACAGCATCTCTATACACAACCTCACAGCATCTCTATACACAGCATCTCTAAACACAGCCTCACAGCATCTCTATACACAACCTCACAGCATCTCTATACACAGCCTCACAGCATCTCTAAACACAGCCCCATCAGCATCTCTAAATACAGCCTCACAGCATCTCTATACACAGCATCTCTAAACACAGCCTCACAGCATCTCTAAACACAACCTCACAGCATCTCTAAACACAGCCCCATCAGCATCTCTAAATACAGCCTCACAGCATCTCTATACACAGCCTCACAGCATCTCTAAACACAGCCCCATCAGCATCTCTAAATACAGCCTCACAGCATCTCTATACACAGCCCCATCAGCATCTCTAAAAACAACCTCACAGCATCTCTAAACACAGCCTCACAGCATCTCTATACACAGCCTCACAGCATCTCTATACACAGCCCCATCAGCATCTCTAAACACAGCCTCACAGCATCTCTATACACAGCCCCATCAGCATCTCTAAACACAGCCTCACAGCATCTCTATACACAGCCTCACAGCATCTCTATACACAACCTCACAGCATCTCTATACACAACCTCACAGCATCTCTATACACAGCCCCATCAGCATCTCTAAACACAACCTCACAGCATCTCTATACACAGCCCCATCAGCATCTCTCAACACAGCCTCACAGCATCTCTATACACAACCTCACAGCATCTCTATACACAGCCTCACAGCATCTCTATACACAACCTCATAGCATCTCTATACACAACCTCACAGCATCTCTATACACAACCCCATCAGCATCTCTATACACAGCATCTCTATACACAGCCTCACAGCATCTCTATACACAACCTCACAGCATCTCTAAACACAGCCTCACAGCATCTCTATACACAGCCTCACAGCATCTCTATACACAACCTCACAGCATCTCTGTGAACCCTCAAATGAACCCCCTATCTCCACCAGGGGATTCCGGGCAGCTCGGCGTTCCCCGGCTATCTGACGTCATCACGCTATGCGTGAGGACGTCAGGCAGTGAGGGGGGACCCGGGGGTGGAGCCACGATCCAAGATGGCGGCCCCTACCGGAGCTAGGCCGCACTTCGGCACCGCAAGGCGCCGAAGTGCGACGCGGTGCATAAGGGATTAAAGCCAGGCACCGCTTAAAAGGGGAGACTGCCTGTGTATGGCAATTACAGCGACACCTTGTTTCAGTACTGTACATAGATTTTCACTCGTTATAACCCCCTGAATCTTATCCCTGTACAGCAGTGACTGACCCCCCAACTCTCCCTGTATTCTGAATAATCCCTGGCTGCTGGACTGCTGTAGTAAAGTTTGTTGAGCTTTTTGTTACAGTGAGGGTGAGAGCTGATCCTTGCAATTAAAAGCCTAAAATCTCAAAGAACCTGTAAAGTCAAAGTTAATTGTTGCAGTACACTGCCATGGTATTCATCACCCTCTATTTTATTTTAAGTCTATGAGTTACAACAGGGATAAATAGGAGAATCCAGATCAAGACGCACAAACTGCTATGATCCATCAGGCTGTTAAATGCTATAACTTCAATAGCTTCATTGAGTCATATTCTGGAATAGATCTGATATAGTAAAATAATCCACTTCTTTGTGACTTTATATATCATTTGCATTAATTCTGCAATTCATTTGACTCCCCAATCCTTTAAAAGAACAATTAGAATTTTCATTCCTCATAATATATTTCTTTTGCATTAAATGTTCGGCCCCCGGGATCAGAGCCGCTGTTTGATTAATGCACAAACACTTTAATCTGTCTGACAGCGCACACAGCTTTCACGTCCCAGTAATATTACACTCCATAAAACAGGTGATAACAGCTTGCTTTTTTGGGGAGCCAAGCGACGGGATTCTGTGAACGGCTTTCAGAGGACGGAGGCGCATCCCGGAATCCTTATATTATGCTAATTATTTTACAATTGATAAATAAAGTATCAAAAACTAGGGCCACGTTACATTCTTAACGCTAAAATCCTCGCACAAAGTGAAAATCACCGTTGGAATTTCAATCTTCGCGCGTGTTTTCATCCGCCGATCAATAACGCGCGCAAACAGGACGCACCCACATGCACGCGCAGTACCGTCTCACGCAAAAATCTTTGCGTGTGCAGTTGTTTTTCGCGATTCAGACAATCAGAATTAAGAACCACACCTGTCTGACGTTAAGAAATTGCGTCTGCCGCTGTCAATCTGAGCATATATGCTGCGGCAATAATACATGCGCACACAACCTCATCCATTGTATTGGTTTGGTATGAGTTGAATGGGCCACTGTGCTTTGGAGCGTTCCTTTTTATGGGCTTGGATATTTGGGGTTAGCAAGGTCAGTCAGATTTTCCATTAACACCAGCTTTTAGGAGTTGCTAAAATTATGCGCGCAAAGGCCATACGGTAATTACCGCGAAATAGGTTGTAATACCATCCGCGTACCAGCGCACATTCGCATTTGCGCTCACAATGTTAAGTATAGAACGCGCGAAGCACAGTAAGCTCGCGCATGGTTCGCGCAGGTTCACACACGGTAGACGATTGCGTGCGGTTGTTGCACTTAGTATGTAATTCGGTATTTGGCGCAAATGGTTTTACCCCACGCAATGAAAATTACTTATGCTGGCGCAAACGTTTGCGTTAAGAATGTAATGTGGCCCTAGATGTTTAGGTCCAGCAACGCGTGGAATGGAAGTGAACGCTGGAAAACACAATGTAGAGAGTTCTGGAATTTTTGAAATTTTTGAAATCGCAAATGAAACAAAACAGCAATTCCTGAATTCCATTTTGCCCCAGAATTATCTTTCTATACATCCATCCATATCTATCTCTATCTATTGATCCATCCATCTACAGTATCTATCTCTATCTGTCCATATCTATTGATCCATCCATATCTACCTATGTCTATCACATTATAATTGAAAAGTGAACAATATTGCTGCATTATTAAAAAAAAAAAAAAAAAAAAGGCCTGACACTTTTATTTTTCTTATTTTTTTTATTTTTATTTATTTATTTATTTTATTTTTACAAATATCCTGATCAGGTTTGGTATCGTTGGAAAGGCCATGCTCTGACCTTTCCAAAGACACCAAACATGACCCTTTACCTTTCGCTGATCGCAAGATCCAGGGTTCCATAACATTTCCCTTACTGACATCATCGTGCACCCCTACGCGATGACCTCAGTGGATGAGTGGAGGCCCCGGAGGCGGGGTGCCAACGTTTGCTATCACTGACCTAAGACATCTGCATTTAACATTTTTGGTGACATTTATTCTACTGGAAAAGAAGATTACAGGTATCTTTAGAAGAAAACCGCAAACACCAATTGGTGTCGGAATACCGCAATCCGGCACCGATTGGTGCTGGATCGCGGTACTGGTAATCCGGTGCTGATTCATGCTGGATCGTGGTATTGTTACGTCAGGGGTTACGAGGAGCATCGTTGGAAAGGTCAGACTCTGACCTTTCTAGCGGTGCCTTTCTTATTTCTGTAGCCCCTAGCGATGGGAAGATAGAGGGGTCAATCAGACGTGATCACGCCTCGGCGCAATGAGGTAATTCAATCTGTGACATGCCCCCCCCCGCGCGATTCCTGGGCCTAATCAAGCCAGGCCACCGAGAGACATACCATGGAACGGCAGTACGGAGGCACAAGAACCAGAGAACGGGAGGACGTACATGGTACTTCCTTCGCGCTCTGGAGTGAAACCAGAGGACATACCACGTACGTCTTTTGCGCTCCACTGGTTAAAACTGTTGAATTAAATCACTGAAAATCAGGGCATTTCACCGACTTCTCTGCTGTTCGGCGTCTCTGAATAGATTATCCATTACTTCTCTATGGGAGTTCCACTGCCGTCGAATTGCACCCTATATCGCTGGCAATTCGCAAATATTTGGCGTATCGCTAGATTTTTGAATAGCCGAATTGACACGAAATTGTGCTGTACGGATAAATTCACCATTCGGTGCAATTCGGTGGCAAGTTCGGATCTCTTTGAATAACCCATTTAGTCTGGTGAAACGTTACTCCCTTAGGTCGTCTACGCGCAACAGGTTCTCTGTCAGCTTGGAACGGATATTGTATCAGAGGAGGCATTCCATCTTGGATCATGGGTAGAAACAAGGGGTTAAATTTGGCAGAAACGCCTGAGAACGCATTACCCTCACTATTCTAGATGGTGGGACTTGGTTCCCATTTGGATTGTTTACGGAGACGCTGCAGAGCCTTTCTATTCAGATACAATTTTACGAAAAAATATCTATATTTTGCCGTGTTTTCACAACTTGAGCACATTGTGGAATGTCATTGCCATAGAAAAAGGAGTGCTGCAGCAGCTGCAGTCTCTGGAAATCTTAATTATGAGCAGACTTACAGGTGGACAGAAATCTTGGTGAGTTCCCACAATTATTCTCTTTAGACATTAACCCCTGGTGGAACCCGTGCAACAACATGATGACTTTGCAGAAAACGCAGCAGCGGAGCAACGGAGCAGCAGTGACACAGTGAATGGTTCCGAAGGTTAAACCGGTCACAATCCCAAATTAAAATCTAGCTCAAGCGTAACAAAAGAATAAAACCGGTAACGTTTTAATAGCTGTTTCCCCTTCATCCCGTTGACGCAGCGTGCACCGATGACAGCGCTACAAATAGAGCCCATGGCCACAGCGAATTGCTCCGCACAATGCCGGGTCTATGCCGCGCTCACCGGCCATTGTGAAACAAAATTACTCTGGTTTAGAATAATTTCAACCTTTATTATATCTGCTGGTAAATTAAAAAGTGATGATTTTCCAGGAATCCGTTTAAGCTTCTTACCAGATATTCGATCTGGCAAAGCACCTGTTTACGACATAAACAGACGTAAGGCATTTGGAGCCTCGAGAAGAAAAAGAGAAAGGGGGGGGGGTATTTTTTAGTTAATACAATCTTGTTACAATACACTGTTGAGGGGTTTCGATAAAAGGGAAATTAAAAAAATTATAATTACATGGTTTTTGCCATAAAGTAATATTTATATATTAATATTATGAAATTATATATGTATAGAATTTTTTAATAAATATAAATATGTATATATAAATATTTTAAATAAAACAAAGCCAGCAGGATAATTTGCTGAGATGGAGATTTTTTTTTCACAATTTGTCAATTAATTGTAATATTTATAACCATATTATAAATTCCCTTCCGATGACAGCATTAATGGACAAACTATATATATATATATATATAATATATATATATATATAATATATATATATAATATCCAACGAGTGCCTGTTGTTCAAACCTTGTAGAGAAATGTTTCCTTTGCTCCGGTGCCGCTATACCGTAGTGATAGTAGCCATAGAGGATGAATAGCGCACTCAGGAGACTTGAAAAAAGTCCAGCATGGACTGAAACGTCGACTTACAATAAATATATTTTTATACAGATACAAGTCTCCTGAGTGCACTATTCATCCTCTATGGCTAATAAATATATGTATATAGATATACAGTGGCAAGAAAAAGTATGTGAACCCTTTGGGATTACGTGGAGTTTTGCATGAATTGGTCATAAAATGTGCTCTGATCTTCATCTAAGTCACAACAATTTGAAAAACACAGTCTGCTTAAAATAATACAACACAAACATTATATGTTTTCATGTTTTTATTGAACAGAACATGTAAACATTCACAGTGCAGGGTGGAAAAAGTATGTGAACCTTTGGACTTAATAACTGGTTGACCCTCCTTTGGCAGCAATAACCTCAACCAAACGTTTCCTGTAGTTGCAGATCAGACCTGCACAACGATCTGGAGTAATTTTGGACCACTCCTCTTCACAAAACTGTTTCAGTGTAGCAATATTCTTGGGATGTCTGGTGTGAATCGCTCTCTTAAGGTCATGCCACAGCATTTCAATTGGGTTCAGGTCAGGACTCTGACTGGGCCACTCCAGAAGGCGTATTTTGTTTTGTTGAAGCCATTCTTTTGTTGAATTACTTGTATGCTTTGGGTCATTGTCCTGTTGCATCACCCATCCTCTGCAGAGCTTCAGTTGGCGGACAGATGGTCTTACGTTTTCCTGCAAAATGTCTTGATAAACTCTGGAATTCATTTTTCCATCAATGACAACAATCCGTCCAGGCCCTGAGGCAGCAAAGCAGCCCAAACCATGATGCTCCTCCGCCATGTTTTACAGTGGGGATGAGGTCTTGATGTTGGTGTGCTGTGCTTTTTTTTCTCCACACATAGTGTTGTGTGTTTTTTCCAAACAACTCAATTTTGGTTTCATCTATCCACAGAATATATTTGCCAGTAGTGCTGTGGAACATACAGGTGCTCTTTTGCAAACTTCAAATGTGCTGCAATATTCTTTTTGACAGCAATGTCTTCCTCCGTGGTGTCCTCCCATGTACTCCATTCTTGTTTAATGTTTTCCTTATTGTAGATGTGTCAACAAAAATGTTAGCATGTGCCAAAGATTTCTGTAAGTCTTTAGCTGACACTCTAAGGATTCTTCTTTACCTCATTAAGCATTCTGCACTGTGCTCTTGCAGTCATCTTTACAGGACGACCACGCCTAGGGAGAGTAGCAACAGTGCTGATCTTTCTCCATTTGTAGACAGTCTGTCTTACCGTGGACACATGAACATCAAGGCTTTTGGAGATACTTTTGTAACCCTTTCCAGCTTCATGCAAGTCAACAATTCTTGATCGTAGGTCTTCTGAGAGCTCTTTTCTGCGAGGCATGGTTCACATCAGGCAGTGCTTCTTGAAACCAGTAAACCCAAAACTGGTGTGTGTTTTTAAAGGGCAGGACAGCTTTCAGCAACACATCCAATAATATCACACTGATTGGACTCAAGGTTGGCTCACTCCTGGCTCCAATTAGCTCTTGGAGAAGTCATTAGGCTAGGGGTTCACATACTTTTTCCACCCTGCACTGTGAATGTTTACATGTTCTGTTCAATAAAAACATGAAAACATATAATGTTTGTGTTGTATTATTTTAAGCAGACTGTGTTTTTCAAATTGTTGTGACTTAGATGAAGATCAGAGCACATTTTATGACCAATTCATGCAAAACTCCACGTAATCCCAAAGGGTTCACATACTTTTTCTTGCCACTGTATATATATATAATTTCTTTTCAAACAGTAATTTTTTACATACTGAGAGTTAAACAAAATATTATTTAGATTTTTAAGTTATTTAAAGTCTAAAATTGCATAAAATGTTTCAAATTGTAATTAATTAATTTATGAACAAGTAGTTTAGTTACAAATATATAAAGATCAGTAACCTCTGATAGAGATGACGAGTACCCCTTCCTAACCCCCTGCTGCCCCAGTCTGGTGAAATCACTGGGTAAAGTCGAGGATTTCCTTCACCCCACCTAGCAGCCAGGATTTTGAATTTCCCGGCTGCCGGTCACTAGTGATGTCACGCAGAGAGCGGCCGACGTCACCCTCTGAGACCAATCGCTGTAGCGAGCGTTCTCAGAGAGGCAGCGATGGATCAGATGTGTGCATGTGCGTGCAGCTCCGATCCATCGCTCTGCGCAGGCGCTACGGAGCTTGTGTGCGCAAAGTGTGTGAGTCCGTATCGCTGCGCAATGTGCGATTCCTGTGATACACAAGTTGCATAGAAGCACAAAGTGCACAGAGAAGCTTCAGGGACATCCTGAAGAGCAGGAGCAACGCGCAGCAAGGGATATAAGGTGAGTAAAATTCACCAAGTACAAAACAGAAAGGATAAAAATATTTTGTAATCGAGTTTTCCAGAATTCTGTGTTTTTATGCTTAATTCCTAAACACAAATATACAAGTAGTCGATCATGAAGCTGCTGCAACCAATAAAAGAGAATAAATCAATAAATTCGAGATCAGGAGCAGCGCATACATGTTTAAAAATATATCGGAGAAACCGTTTCTCCTCATTTTGCCGGTCGCGCCGCTCTCTCCTGCGTTGCAAACGACAATGTAAGATTTTAAATCCCTCCAAATCATCTTAGAAGCAGCAGCGAAAGACATCTCGATCTGCAACGTTTAGAGGGCGGGAAGAAATATAATCCACCACTTTCTAAAATTAAAGGATTATTGATAAAAGTCAAAGCTGCCAAATGGCCTGAACCCGAAAAAATAAAGAGATATGTATAAAAAAATAACTATAGTCCGAAACAGGTTTGAGCTGCCCAGCTTATTACAGTTTTTATTAGTGTCTATATTGGCAGAATTTAATAGTCTCTATATCGGCAGTATATAATAGTCTCTATATCGGCAGTATATAATAGTCTCTATATCGGCAGTATATAATTGTCTCTATATCGGCAGTATTTAATTGTCTCTATATCGGCAGTATATAATAGTCTCTATATCGGCAGTATTTAATTGTCTCTATATCGGCAGTATTTAATTGTCTCTATATCGGCAGTATATAATCGTCTCTATATCGGCAGTATATAATCGTCTCTATATCGGCAGTATATAATAGTCTCTATATCGGCAGTATTTAATTGTCTCTATATTGGCAGAATTTAAATGTCTCTATATCGGCAGTATATAATAGTCTCTATATCGGCAGTATATAATAGTCTCTATATCGGCAGTATTTAATTGTCTCTATATTGGCAGAATTTAATTGTCTCTATATTGGCAGAATTTAATTGTCTCTATATCGGCAGTATTTAATTGTCTCTATATCGGCAGTATTTAATTGTCTCTATATCGGCAGTGTATAATAGTCTCTATATCGGCAGTATATAATAGTCTCTATATCGGCAGTATATAATAGTCTCTATATCGGCAGTATATAATAGTCTCTATATCGGCAGTGTATAATAGTCTCTATATCGGCAGTATTTAATTGTCTCTATATCGGCAGTATTTAATTGTCTCTATATCGGCAGTATATAATCGTCTCTATATCGGCAGTATATAATCGTCTCTATATCGGCAGTATATAATAGTCTCTATATCGGCAGTATTTAATTGTCTCTATATTGGCAGAATTTAAATGTCTCTATATCGGCAGTATATAATAGTCTCTATATCGGCAGTATATAATAGTCTCTATATCGGCAGTATTTAATTGTCTCTATATTGGCAGAATTTAATTGTCTTTATATTGGCAGAATTTAATTGTCTCTATATCGGCAGTATTTAATTGTCTCTATATCGGCAGTATATAATAGTCTCTATATCGGCAGTATTTAATTGTCTCTATATTGGCAGTATTTAATTGTCTCTATATCGGCAGTATATAATTGTCTCCATATCGGTAGCATTAAATTGTCTCTATATCGGCAGTATATAATTGTCTCTATATCAGCAGCATTTAATCGTCTCTATATCGGCAGTAAATAATTGTCTCTATATCGGCAATATTTAATCGTCTCTATATCGGCAGTATTTAATCGTCTCTATATCAGCAGCATTTAATCGTCTCTATATCGGCAGCATTTAATTGTCTCTATATCGGCAGCATTTAATTGTCATGGGAAAGAAAAAATCCTAGATCCTAAAAAAAATATTCTGGTGTTCCATGAAACTTTTTGATCCACAGTAGAAACGTGGATGCAACGTGAAGATCAAAATAAAATAGTTTTTTATTTAAAGGGCCACTACCACCGGCTGGGTGGAGTAGAGGTAACATCACTGCTCTTTAACCGTGGAGACACAGGCTTGAATCCTGGCAAGAGCACCTCTCCAGTAAGTGTCCTTGGGCAAGACACCTAACGGTACATAATCGCCACCCAGGACATACTGAAAACCAGAGAAATCTCAATGTATCCTTCCTGGTAAAATCCTTTCTCCAAAAAAAACAAAACTGTATTGTGTTTATTTGATGCTGCTGATATCTCATATGTGTTTTGTTTCTCTCTTGTATGTTTAGTTAAGAAAATATTTTCCTCTATATGTGTCACTGGGTGCATCCGTTGTGTGATATTTATCTCTATATGTGTCACTGGGTGCATCCATTGTGTGATATTTTCCTCTATAGGTGTCACTGGGTGCATCCATTGGGTGATATTTTGTGTTGTATCTTTCCATCACTTGCTCCTCACTGTGTGGCTTTGGCCATAGATTGTAGTAAATGGGTTAGTCACCGACTCACATCATGGTATTGTGTGGGGTGTATTCAAAGGACATCACCAGGGGGTAGATTAGAAGTATTTTCTTCTCCCTGTTTTATCTCATTCAGCTGCCAGCTCTTATCTCAGGTAGTCTTAAGAACAATAGACCTGCCTTATCTAAACATTCTACCTTCCACCTCATTAACTGTTAAATACTATATAGGATAAAACACAGCAGTAAAGTAAAACTTTTGCTCATGTTTTGGTAAATGTTGCATCATGGGAAAAATCCACAAAATGAAAACAGCAGTTAAAAAACCCTAAATTTATTTTTCCCTTTTTACATGCAATTACTTCAAACAAAGAAAAAAACAACAGCATGTGTTTTATAATGTGTTTTCTAATTGTGCATTTTTCCAGTCTAGCGTCTTTTATTGTCTTGTCTCAGGTCATTGAGGGGTCTTTGGGTCAGACTTAGGGTTAAGGGGGACCTTACATCAAAGTACTATTACTTTTATTCAGCTTCCCGTGATTCTCACCCTCATGTTGTGCCACGTGTGCAGGGCCGGATTAACATAGGGGCTGAAGGAGCAGCAGCTCCAGGCCCATGCCAGAGAATAGGCCCAGAGAAAGGATAACTATCAGGGTTATCCAAAGAGATTCGAAAAGTCACCGCACGTTCGGTGACTTTTCGTTCTCTTCAATTCGGTTCCTTTTGCCGATTGCATTTCGGTGACCCTGCGGTGTATTCAGCAAACACCACAGGGTCCCCGAATTGCAGGGAAAAGCTGCCGAAAACCTGACGAAAACTAACCGAATGCACGCTGAAAACAAGCAAAAACATCTGGATTAACCTTCGAAGAAGCCGAACAGGAGCCGAACAGGAGCCGAATCACACAGAGCCGAAGCAGCTGTGACGTAGAGGAGGCAGTGAATAAATTAGAAAAACCATTTGTATGAATCTGGGAAAAAGAAACGCTGTTTGCAAAGAAACTACTGAGCGAAAATGTCTGAAATTTTCACAGGAGGTCCAGGGAATGATAATAAAGAGGGCTGTTACAAAAAAAATAAGCAACTGAAAAAAAAAAAAAAAAAAATCGGACTTTTTTTTTTTTTTTTAAAAATTCAGAAAAATGCTTAAAGTGTCCTAAAAAATCTATAAATAAAGAGACTTTTTGCTGCAGAATTTTATAATGAACGGTTTATTAGATATTGAATTAAAACAGGAATATTTTTAACATTGAAGCCTATGGGATTCTCCTGAATAAATTTGCCGAATTAAACCACCGAATGGCAGGGCATTAGGGGAACCTTTCACTGCTGGTTTGTGTTCTCTGAATAGCCGAAGCAGTGCTTTTTCATGGGGATTTCACTGCCCTCGAACAGGCACCGAACAGGCACCGTATGTGCAGGCAATTCGCCAGGATTTGGCGAATTGCCTGCTCTCTGGATAGCCGAATGGCCAGGAAAGGTAACCGAACGCTGATTTTCAGCGTTCGGTTACCTTTCTCAAGCAATTCGAATCTCTTTGGATAACCCTGTAAGTCTGTATTGATGGGCATTTGGACCCATGCATCTCCAATTCCATAGGAGCTACAGAGTCATGTGAGGTATCACTGGAAAGACCAGAGCATGGCTTCTCCAATGATACCAAACATGATCAGGTTTTATGTAACATTAAAAATGAAATAAGGGAAAAATATAATTTTACACACTTTAAATGATAGAAATCAGAATGAAAAATTAATCTCACAGTGTGACAGATCTCTTTACCCCCGACAGGGTCACATCTGCCAGTGCCGCTTCTGCCACACCCCCCATCTGCCACACCCCCCGTGTTCTACCCAGGCAGACTCCCGTGCCTTCCTCCAGTCCTTAGACAAAGCTTAAGTACCGGGACACATAGGGCTCTATTACATTCTCCACACAAATTTGTACGCGCAGCACTATTTCTTTTGCGCGCAGCGTTAAACGTTAACGCGCGTAAATTAACACTGGTATTACAATCCGATTGCATTTTGTCACCCGTCCAAAAATATCGCGCGTAAAAAAGACGTGCAAAAACAAGCGCAAATTAAAGCTGCACGCAGGAATCGGTGGGCAGACTGTTTTTTCACACGATTCAGCCAATCAGAATTAAGAACCACAATTGTCTCCCGTTCAGTTTTTGCGCCTGCCAAAATCAATCTGACATCCTGCAGCAATAATTAAAACACGCACAACCACTCAATTTTATTATTTGGGTATGTGTAGAATGTGTAACTATACTGTGTCCTGTTTTTTTTTTCATGCTGGTGTATTTCGTTTCGGCCAGAACGTTCAGATTTGCAGTTACCACCAGCTTTTCAAAGACGTTAAAATTATGCGCGCAAACGTCGTTCATAAAAGTTGCGCATCGATTGTAATACCATCTGCGTACCAGCGCACGAACGTATTTGCGCTCACAATGTTAAGTATGGGATGCGCGCACAAACTTTCGCTTGCGCAGGGTAACTCACGTTAGACGTCAACGCGCATCGTTTGCGCGAACGTTGTAATTTGACGGTCAGCGCAAAGGGTTTTTCTCCTCGCCTTAATGCGTGTTTGCTCACGCGCACATTTTTGCGCGAAGAATGTAATAGAGCCCATAGAGCTTCCTAGCATCCCCAGAAATAAGACAAAGCTGTAGATCTGAGGTCTTTCAGGGTTAGAATGGACCTGGTTTTAATCAGAGAACAAGCACAGATATTTATGTGGCGGGGTCATTTACAGGGGTCATTTACCTTCACAAAATCACAACATCTTCTAGGGTGTCCTAATCACACTGAACAGATAATAGCACAAACATTTACTTTTTGGAAGGTGAAACATAATTAGATTAGGTAGACTGTTACATTAAACATTACTTCACATTTCTAAATGAGTCAAGACAATGGGTGATCGTGATTGACAAATAGATTACAGTTTAAAACAGGCAGTGTTTGTCCGACAACAAAGATTATGTTTGAGGAGCTGTTAATCAGATATTTACACCTTTCTGAGAGCATGCTTACTGGAAGGCTAATCTGATCAGCAGATAGTAACAGACAATGACATTCTTGCATAATCACAAATATACCAATATTCTGCACACAAGAGAGGGCAATGGGCCAATATTGATTATGAGTCCTGCACCCTACTAAATATGCCTCCATGCCCATTCATCCAAAATCCAAAATGACTTGTGTCACACACAGTATCTGCCGAGTTAGATATACCTGTATTTGCACCACTAAATAGCCTAAAATATGTTTTCATCTCTCTAAAGCCCAAAAAAAACCCCACCAAAATATTCAGCTCCAGGCCCATAGCGATCTTAATCCAGCCCTGCATGTGTGTAATATTAAAAACAGAGTTATACTGACACAGCGACAAACAAATTGCAACATTGTAGACGTGACGTAAAACAGCATTTCTATCATCTGCTTTTCTGTACCAGTAACCCCCAATTTTATTCTACAGCCTGTGCTCCTTCTTTTCTAAGATAGGACTCATTGTCTGCATCTGTGACCACATAATAACATGAGCTATACCCACCCTTTTGGGCAGATGCAGCCTGACATGCACGGCAGGTGAGTGGATATGGTGAGGTTAAGAAGCTGGTTCTCGCAAGTCCGCTCCTGGCTCAGCTCCACGTCTTCCCCTGGATTACTGCAGTTATAAAAGATCTGTCCTGAGGGGCAATTATATACTGAGGAGGAGAAACAAGACCGAGAGAGACCGTCAGCAGGGAATTGACCGGCACATTTCATATAGTGGACAAGACACCTGCGCATTTCACTAAAAAAAAATTAGGGCTTAGGCACCATCTCCCTTGGTAGGTCACCGGAGAAGGGGGTCTCTTGCTGTACAGCCCCAAAGAAAGTCAAAAAACAATAAATTGACAAAGACCAGTTGTGGTCGAAACGTCGCTGCTTTTCTTGATTTTGGAATAAATCATTGTATTAATACCACGGTATTCGGAGTTTATTTATTGTTTTTTGCGCATTTCACTAGGTAGAATAGTTGCCAGCGCATTTCACTAGGTAGAATAGTTGCCAGCGCATTTCACTAGGTAGAATAGTTGCCAGCGCATTCCAAATGTTAAAATAGACACCAGTGCATTTCATATTGTAGTATAGTCACCAGCGCATTTCATATTCTAGTATAGTCAGTGTCACCAGCGCATTTCATATTCTAGTATAGTCAGTGTCACCAGCGCATTTTTTGTGACAAAATAGTCACAAGCGCATTTCACATGATAGGATAGTCTAAAATATGAAATGTTTTGTGTCTAATCTAAAATGCAAAATGTGTTGGTGCCCAGACCTCATTGCATTTCATGTGATAGAATAGTCACCAGTGACTTTCACATTATAGAATAGACATCAGCGCATTTCACATGACAGAATAGAAATCCAACGCATTTCACATGATAGAAACCCAACGCATTTCACATGATAGAACAGTTTCCATTATATTCCTTAAATTACTCAAGAAAATATTAATTTGACAGTTTATTCAGAAAGAGAGAATTTAAAAAGAAGCCAACATCGCATTTTTATTTATTTTTGTATTTGGGAAACGTTTGTCCTTATTATCATGTGGAATAACTGTATTATTAAATAAGGAATATAAGAAACAGTAAAATAAAGGTCTAAAAATTAGCCTGGAAAAAGCTTTAAAAACTAAAATAATGAAAATTAAAAAAAGTTGCAAAATACGTAGATTTTATTTAGGGGGGGGGGTCACATAAATGATACCAGGGCCTGTTCGTGTTCTCCTGATTTCCATCTTTCAGGAAAAAAGAACGGAATGTAAAATATTGCAGCTTAATAAGTCCCCCTCCCAACCCAAAAATGCAAACTTTAAGAAAATGTATGAAAGGTGGAGCGTTGTGACACAGTAACTCCTCAACCTCTTACTGGAACCATGTTCACTCATTCGTCACAGTATCCTCGTGTCGCGCTGTGGTCCTTACCGTCATCGTGGCTCTCGCAGCTCATTGTTCCGTTGTTACAGTGGCTGAGATAAGTAACATACAAAAACTATAAGATATTTTTGCATCAAACAGACAATACAGAAAACTATTATTTATATATATTTATATTATTTATGTCCTCTTTGGGAAATTTTACATTTTGCTGCGACGCCAGTGGAAATAACGCATTGAGCACAGCTCATAGTTCTATGCAGTTTATGGTCTGACTACAAATGTGAGGTGTGGGAGCCTTTTGGGGTGTGGGTACAGTTTGTTGTGTGGGAGCCTTTTGGGGAGTGGGTACAGTTTGGGGTGTGGGAGCCTTTTGGGGTGTGTGTAATGAATGTTTGTGCTTTTTGGGGTGTGTGTAATGAATGTTTGTGTCTTTTGGGGTGTGTGTGTAATGAATTTTGTGCTTTTGGGGGTGTGTAATGAATGTTTGTGCTTTTTGGGGTGTGTGTAATGAATGTTTGTGCCTTTCGGGGTGTGTGTAATGAATGTTTGTGCTTTTTGGGGTGTGTGTAATGAATGTTTGTGCTTTTTTGGGTGTGTGTAATGAATGTTTGTGCCTTTTGGGGTGTGGGCAATGAATGTTTGTGCCTTTTGGGGTGTGTGTAATGAATGTTTGTGCCTTTCGGGCTGTGGGCAATGAATGTTTGTGCCTTTTGGGGTGTGTGTAATGAATGTTTGTGCCTTTCGGGGTGTGTGTAATGAATGTTTGTGCTTATTGGGGTGTGTGTAATGAATGTTTGTGCCTTTTGGGGTGTGTGTAATGAATGTTTGTGCTTTTTGGGGTGTGTGTAATGAATGTTTGTGCCTTTTGGGGTGTGTGTAATGAATGTTTGTGCCTTTTGGGGTGTGTGTAATGAATGTTTGTGCCTTTTGCGGTGTGTGTAATGAATGTTTGTGCCTTTTGCGGTGTGTGTAATGAATGTTTGTGCCTTTTGGGGTGTGTGTAATGAATGTTTGTGTCTTTTGGGGTGTGTGTAATGAATGTTTGTGCCTTTTGGGGTGTTTGTAATGAATGTTTGTGCCTTTTGGGGTGTGTGTGTAATGAATGTTTGTGCCTTTTGGGGTGTGTGTAATGAATGTTTGTGTCTTTTGCGGTGTGTGTAATGAATGTTTGTGCCTTTTGGGGTGTGTGTAATGAATGTTTGTGCCTTTTGGGGTGTGTGTAATGAATGTTTGTGCCTTTTGGGGTGTGTGTAATGAATGTTTGTGCCTTTTGCGGTGTGTGTAATGAATGTTTGTGCCTTTTGGGGTGTATGTAATGAATGTTTGTGCCTTTTGCGGTGTGTGTAATGAATGTTTGTGCCTTTTGGGGTGTGTGTAGTGAATGTTTGCGTGTCACTTGATACAGTGAAATCATACTAATAAAGTGCACATACAGTGATATCTGAGGATGAGTAGTTTTGTCATTAATCTATGTTGGTTTATTTAAGGCTGTGTACACAGAGATGGTATATAGGAGTCCTGGGCATGTGGAGGCCGAGTGATCGTGCAGTCTGTATCATCTAATGCAAACACTAGCTTCTATTACATTTTGCATCACATTTCCATTTTATGGGTTATTTATCTCCTGGAAAATGAAAGTTTCCAGCGTCTAAACTACATTGTTTTATAAAATAGTGTTGATGATGAGAGAGAAAATGTTTACTAAGAAAATAAGGAATAGACATACAGTATTTAACAACAATGTATCCATATCTATCTATAACCATCTACCTATAGTATCTATCTATATATATGTATCTCCCTGACTATCTCTTTTCATTTCCAGTTTGCCCGTCTGTCTGTTTGTCCATGTGTCCGTCTATCATTACACAATATATACTTTATTTCTTACCATTTTCCGAGGGAGGTTATTATATTTTCTCCGGGATGATAGTTTATTCCTTGGAAGTAACAGGGACATTCACTTCTGTTAATATAAAGATAGAAAGTATCAGTGGGGGGTAAAGGTATCTGAGACACAAGATAAACTGAATTGATTCCTGCACAGTGATATAATCACATGATTAACTCGAGGTATTAGCCGGTATATTGTGTCTCCCTGAGACGCCTCCATATTAATAGAATGCATTATATTAATGAGAAACAATCGAATGATAATGGCTGAACACATTATATCCCTTACATTTTATGTATTCTCTCTATTCCTTCTGAATGTCATGTGACTCATTAATCTATTATTTATGTTTGTAATTATGTAAGTTTCATATTTTTTTGGAAAATCAATAAAAGCCTTGAATACTAAAAGAAATAAAACTTGATATTAGATTTCAATGTCTCTACGTAGATCTACCATACATGTCTGACCCCAAAGACGTGTTGAGAGTGATGGGGATTGTAGTCTGTAGACAACCTCGCCTTAGTTTGCCAGCCTTCTCCTCTTAGATTGTAAGCTCTTGAGCAGGGTCCAGTTTCCTGTCATTCTCCAGTGTGTCTAACTTATTTGTTTGATTTGGTTTGTTTTGTCCTTCCCGTCGTGCAGCGCTACAGAATCTGTTTGCGCTTTATAAATCATTGTAATTGTATCTCAGCATCCCCAGGACTCAATCTGATTTTTGTTGCTGTTTTATTTTATTTATTTTCCCAGAAGCAGTTTGTTGCAGATCACATGATTCAAGCATTTTTTTGTTGAACATTTTAAGATGCCAAATGATCTCTTTAGCATCTGACAACAATCTGTTATTTACACTGATCTTACCTTTGCACACATCTCTCTGATCTTGCATCCAAAAACATTCCTTTTGGGCATGCGCACCCTTCCACACATGCTCCGTCACAGGCTTCTGGCGCAGAGAGAGCCTGGCACGTCTGGCCGCATGTAGACACACAGGTGCCATACTCCATGGTGTCCTCACATACTATCACTGCGGGAAACAAAGTGACACTGTTACATTCTCTGCATCACAGCATCAACAGACTCACTTATGTAACAATTTTACTTTCAGCTTAAGGACAAATGTATTGAGCTTTAGCCAGGCATCTGTAATTACTGTATGTGCAACTGCATACAAACATTTATGGTATTTTGGTGACAGTCAGCGAAATCTGTGTTCAAAAAATGTCAATGCAGTGAAATAATACGTCTAAACCCATCCGCTAGACCTGTAAATGTATCTAAAAAATGTGATAGTCATGAAGATTCCCCACACTGAGAGATAGTGTTGAGGCACTCTGTAACGGTGGTCAGTACCCAGGGTGGGTATCTCCATGCAGTAAGGCTCCCATTTGCTATCAGTATCCCGAAGGAGTACTAATTCTGGCCCAATCAGACCCAGTAGTCAATAGCCAGAGCTCCGTGTAGGGTGAACACAGAACTTAAACCACTTTGAGTTTCCAATGGGACAACACACACCAGGGATGGACAGATCAACAAATATAAACCACTCGCCAGCATTACCATACTATACAGTCTCCCAATTTGTGCACACACACACACGCCCCGGTGTAACAGACAAAAGATGGCACTCCCCAGCATGACAGGGAGGAGAAAGGCAGTTACAGAAATAGCTTCCTGCAGTTCATAGGTGAGGTGGCAGAGAGCTGGTGAAACCTAGCTCTTGAAGGGCTAGATCGGAGCATGAAGAAACATTTAGGACAACAAAGGAAGCATTAAGTACAAATTGCAAATAAAGGAAATAGCACAACATATACAACAGGACATAATAATGCAACACAGCCGTCAGGGATAGGGCAGAGAAAACACAAACAGGGCGCTGTGTCAACAGAATCTGCCCAATTAATTAAGGGTATAAAGGCAGAGTTATTTTTTTAATTAGAGTAACTTTTAAGTTGGAATAGAACCCGATGTTTTTAAGTGTTGAACGATTTAGGTTTAGCTCGGTCTTTGGGTTCAGGGGGAGCGTTCAGTATTTGTTTATCATTTGCAAACAAGAATGTAAACCCAGAATAAGATCTAATGTGTCTCTTTCTGGAGTGACCTACTGGATTTTAGAAGATGAGTCTCCATGGTTTCTTTCTACTTTCATGAGGCTCGTCTTCCATCATACAATGTATATATATTTTTTACATACGTCTTGTGTTTGTTTCCTTTGTTTAAGTATTTACATACCGCAATCCTGAAAGCTGGGTCTGAAGTCAACAACGATTCCAAACCGGCGGCACTGATGGGCATAATGTGCCAGGGCAGAGCACAGGCAAGCCTGGCCACATTTACACGTGTCTCTCCGACACTGCTCGTAATAAGACACGGGGCTCAGGTACGAATGGCAGGGGGAAAAAAGCTCTTTGGTGAGGACGCTGCAGCTCTCGGAGGCGTAGGACGCTGCGGAGGAAGATAAAAAGTGCAACCATTCATTCAAAACACAGTTTATGCTTTTTTGCTTCAGCAGAAATAGAGGGAAAGGATAGAAATGTCAGCAATTATATATATATATCACGTAAGTTGTGGTGGAGGACAAAAAGTGAGATTTAAAGCCGCCACACATAAAGTAATAAAGTTTATTGTTGCAGACGGCATTTACACATTCCAGCAATTCAAGGAACTGCTTCACAAAGCTCATGCGCTACATTCCCCATATGCAGCAAGGAACTCTGGGTAAGACATGCAAATGATGTTTTAAAACAGAACCCTCTCACCAGTGCCGTGCCAGACTAGATGGCTTTTTTTATATAGCAAAGGTCGGGTTTATGCAACAAGTCACAGCCCCTCCTGTACATCTGTTTCAGGCTTATTATGCCCTCATCAGCAGGAGATAGACCATGACCAGTTGCAGTTTGATGTTTTACCCCTAGGGATTGTAGTCTGTAGGCACCCTCGTCTCAGTTTGCCAGCCGTCTTCTCTTGGTTTGTAAGCCCTAGGGCAGGGATCTCAAACTCACGGCCCCCCAGATGTTTTTGCCTACAAGTCCCAGAATGCTTTGAATGCAATAGATGGCCGTGGAATCATGGGAGTTGTAGTTCAGAAACATCAGGGGGGCCAGAGTTTGAGACCACTGCCCTAGGGGTAAAGCATTAAACTGCAACTGGTCATGGTCTATCTCCTGCTGATGAGGGCATAATAAGTCTCAAACAGCTGTACAGGAGTGGCTGTGACTTGTTGCATGAACCTGACCTTCACTAGAGAAAAAAGCCGGTGAGAGGGTTCTGTGTTAAAACAGACCTAGGATGCAAAAAAGTGAGAAATTGCAGACATAATTTGCATGTCTTACCCAGAGTCCCTTGCTGCATATAGAGAATGTAGCGCATGAGCTCTGTGATGCAGCTCCCTGAATTGCTGGGATGTATAAATGACTTCTGCAACAATAAACTTTATTACTTGCTGTGTGGAGGCTTTTAATCTCACTTTTTGCCCTTCACCATAACTTAAATGATATATACAGTTGTGTTCAAAATTATTCAACCCCCAATGCTGTAAAGGGTTTTAGGGAATTTAGTGACATTTGTAATTGTATTCAGAATGAAATCCTACAAGGACTTTTTAAAGAACCATATGCAACTAAAATGACATCAATTGGTTTTGTAATACAGTAGTAAATGTTTCTTTTGTGAATTCTTCATTGACACAATTATTCAACCCCTTAAAGACTACCACTCTGAAGAACAGAGGTTCATTCAAGTGTTTTCAATCAGGTATTGAAAACACCTGTGGATGTCACGGAGCAGCAATAAAGCATAATAAGCACCAATTAGGCAGCTTTAAAATGACTGTGATACTCAGCTCCTTCTAGACATTTACTGGTGTGGTTACAAACATGGTGAAGTCAAGAGAATGGTCCAGGAAGACAAGAGAAGAGGTGATTACTCTTCACAGGAAGGGCAATGGCTATAAGAAGATTGCAAAGATGTTAAACATACCAAGAGAGACCATAGGAAGCATCATTCGCAAATTCAAGGCAAAGGGCACTGTTGAAACGCTACCTGGTCGTGGCAGAAAGAAGATGCTGACTTCGACTGCTGTGCGCTACCTGAAGCGTAGAGTGGAGAAAAGTCCCCGTGTGACTGCTGAGGAACTGAGAAAAGATTTGTCAGATGTGGGTACTGAAGTTTCAGCTCAGACAATACGGCGCACACTGCGTAAAGAAGGCCTCCATGCCAGAACTCCCAGGCGCACCCCCTTGCTGTCTCCAAAGAATAAGAAGAGTCGACTGCAGTATGCCAAAAGTCATGTGGACAAACCACAGAAGTTTTGGGATAGTGTTCTGTGGACTGATGAAACAAAATCAGAACTGTTTGGTCCCATGGATCAACGCTATGTTTGGAGGAGGAAGAACAAGGCCTATGAAGAAAAGAACACCTTGCCTACTGTGAAGCATGGCGGGGGGTCAATCATGCTTTGGGGCTGTTTTGCTTCTGCAGGTACAGGGAAGCTTCAGAGTGTGCAAGGTACCATGAATTCTCTTCAGTACCAGGAGATATTGGATGACAATGTGATGCAGTCCGTCACAAACCTGAGGCTTGGGAGACGTTGGACCTTTCAACAGGACAATGATCCCAAGCATACCTCCAAGTCCACTAGAGCATGGTTGCAGATTAAAGGCTGGAACATTTTGGAGTGGCCATCGCAGTCACCTGACTTAAATCCGATTGAGAACCTCTGGTGGGACTTAAAGAAAGCAGTTGCAGTGCGCAAGCCTAAGAATGTGACTGAACTAGAGGCATTTGCCCATGACGAATGGGCGAAGATACCCGTAGATCGCTGCAAGACACTTGTGTCAAGCTATGCTTCACGTTTAAAAGCTGTTATAACTGTAAAAGGATGTTGTACTAAGTACTAAGATTGAATGTCACTTGGGGGTTGAATAAAACTGATAATGATGTGAGCACAGAAAAGACATTTGTGGTTATTTCATTATAAATGTTATGTTATATTTGTCTGACCTACACGTGCCTCTTTGATTTAATTGTAAGCAAGATGACTGAATGATCAAAATCAATGTCAAACTGGCCAAAACACTCAATTTCAGTGGGGGTTGAATAATTTTGAACACAACTGTATATTATCCAGCCTTTATAATACTTGATGTTTGTAGGTTCTGTTCAGTAAATGTTATGGAAAGCTGAATTTTGCACAAAAGAAACGCATGGATAAGGACTAGGAGACTCTCGGATGAGCCTGACTAAGCTGCAGGCAGTTGCCGTTCTGTAAAAGTAAAATAATGTGCAAGTTGGAGGATTGCAACAAAATAGCAGCTTGGAATGAAAGAGCTTCACGCATTGACTAACTGAAAGATACAAAGCATATTTTGGGCTCCTGCACAGGTCAGTGCTTATTTCTGTGCATTTGGTACTTTAAGATGATGTTGCAAAGTGAAACGAGCCAAACACATGGAACCCACTTTCAATGGATACATTGGTTTGGTGTTCTGCATGCACACAGGTGAGATGAAGGAGCCCAGCTTATGTTTTGCTCCAGGCTTTCCATCTGCCGTAGGAACGGTAGCCACATAAGCTGAGGGCCAGTCATTCATCATAACCCTGCAAAGACCTTTATTGTATCTCACCAGCCTGTAAATGCACATCACAAGGATCCAGGGACGACGGGAAATATTCAGATCCACAGGCGGAGGAAATCTTCCACGAGTTCCCAAAGAGATGTGGGGTACTTTCCGGAACACCGGCAGGAGAACTGTCACCGGAAAAAAAAACAATCATTGATCGGAAACGGATACTCTGGCACAAGAATCATGGAATTGTCATCATCACATTGAGGTGAAGGGCTGTACACTCGGCGGCTAACACCGAACCCAGCAAGCATTGAGATTCCATCACAGAATTACATGCTTTAGTAGGCTGGTCATTTTTTGGATATTTTGGTTCAGAATTTGCAATTCCAATGGTTACAGTTACAAGTTTTTCATAAAGTGCCAACAAGTTCCGTAACGTTGTATAATGGGTGAGACAGACAGAATAACAAATAAACATACAAGTTACACAGAACATTAGGCCTGAGGACCCTGCTCAAGAGCTTACAATCTAAGAGGAGAGGGGCGACACTCTAGGTGAGAGTAAATATGAAGTAGTGGGGTGCATGGGGGGCTGTGTGGGAAGATGGTTAAATCCAGACAATTTCTAGTTTATTTAGTATCTCTATCAATATTTGTAAATGGTATTTTTGAAAGATTAAACAGAATCTGATCCTCATTTGTCGTTACAAAACACAGAACTACAATGTATTCCATGAGTCTCTGGCATCAGGCTATCAGTTGTTCCACTGTTTTGAATAAAACTGGGAAAAATAACAAAGAGGTTCCCTAAATAGTATCACCTTCTATAATCCACGTGAGCCTCCCCAAAATCCTCTAAACTAAATTCACTGTTCTTTCAATGAAGGAATGGTGGTTAATTAAAGGGCCAGTACCACCAAAAAATGAAATGTCCTCCTTGTGTTTATTTATGTTGCTGACATATTACATGTGTTTTTTCTCTTATTTGATTAGTTAAGAATTTTATTTCCTCTATATGTGTCACTGGGCGCATCCATTGTGTGATATTTTCCTCTATATGTGTCACTGGGCGCATCCATTGTGTGATATTTTCCTCTATATGTGTCACTGGGCGCATCCATTGTGTGATATTTTCCTCTATATGGGTCACTGGGTGCATCCATTGTGTGATATTTTCCTCTATATGTGTCACTGGGTGCATCCATTGTGTGATATTTTCCTCTATATGGGTCACTGGGTGCATCCATTGTGTGATATTTTCCTCTATATGTGTCACTGGATGCATCCATTGTGTGATATTTTCCTCTATATGTGTCACTGGGCGCATCCACTGTGTGATATTTTCCTCTGTATGTGTCACTGGGCGCATCCATTGTGTGATATTTTCCTCTATATGTGTCACTGGGCGCATCCACTGTGTGATATTTTCCTCTGTATGAGTCACTGGGCGCATCCATTGTGTGATATTTTCCTCTATATGTGTCACTGGGCGCATCCATTGTGTGATATTTTCCTCTATATGTGTCACTGGGCGCATCCATTGTGTGATATTTTCCTCTATATGGGTCACTGGGTGCATCCATTGTGTGATATTTTCCTCTATATGTGTCACTGGGTGCATCCATTGTGTGATATTTTCCTCTATATGTGTCACTGGATGCATCCATTGTGTGATATTTTCCTCTATATGTGTCACTGGGTGCATCCACTGTGTGATATTTTCCTCTGTATGTGTCACTGGGCGCATCCATTGTGTGATATTTTCCTCTATATGTGTCACTAGATGCATCCATTGTGTGATATTTTCCTCTATGTGTGTCGCTGGGTGCATCCATTGTGTGATATTTTGTGTTGTAAACCCCCCCCCCCACAGTATCTTTCCATCATTTGCTCCACACTGTGGCTTTGGCCTTAGAATGGAGTGAATGGGTCAGTCCCCGACTCACATGATTGTATTGTGTGGGATGTATTCAAAGGACATCACCAGGGAGTAGATTATTAAAAGTCTTTTAAGCTCCCTGTTTTATCTCATTCAGGTGCTATCTCCTATCTCAGTTAGCCTGGATCACAATAGACCTACAGCAGCCGTATCTAAACATTTCCTCCTCCACCTCATTAACTGTTGAATACTGTAGATTAAAGAAACAACAGCAGTAAAGTAAATGGTTTGCAAATATTTTGGTAAATGTTGCCCCATGCAGGGAAAAATACACAAAATGGAAACAGGAGATACAATTATTTTTTTTAGGTTTCTTTTTTACATACAATTACTTCAAACAAAGGAAAAAAAATGCAGCATGTGCGTTATAATGTTTTTTTATAAGGTGGTTTTATTTGTAATGCACTATTTACAGCTTATGTAAGTGGTACTGTCCCTTTAAAAGCTCAACTTAACCTGAAATCAGGAAAGTATGTTTAATTTTTTAAAGGGACACTGTAGTAAAAAATTTACACCATGCACCACCTTTTTTTGCCCATAAGTAACTGTGCTGATGCTGATGACTATTATTATTATTTTAATTTTTTTGCAGATAAGGTGTAAATACTCACCTCCTCCCCTCAGCTCAGGGCTTGCAATCTAATGCATTTTGTGTATGTACCAAATTGCATATCGTTCGAATCTTGAGCAATTTGTGCGCATTTTCTGCAGCTCCTGTGCAGAACAATGAACTAATACTGTTTGAGCTCACAGAGCCAATCCATAGGCTCCAAAATCCCAGAACGCGCTGTAATACGGGCATTCAGACAGGATTATGTCACCACGCAAAGCAGTGACCGATTTGGTGACTGGCAGGCGGGATATTCAAATCCCGGCTGCCTGGTCATCCTTTTGCGGGTGGATAAAATTGTTCCACTTCACACAAATATATCGGGCAAATAGGGCTGCAGGTGCGGGGTGGGGGGCACTCCACGAAGCCTGATCACTTTAAAAATATAAAGTAATCAGAGTGTGTAGAGAATTAACGCATTTGGTTTTTCTGTATCAGTCAAAGAGAAGAAAGCCAGACCAGCACCTTATGAGTAGGGTGATCAATCAAATCCCATGGGAATTCCTCCTCTATCATTGCAGAACGAGGTGACACATGTTAGGATTACACCGACTCATGCACCGTCCAATAGGGATAAAGCTACTTATTCCATCCTTGCTTAATAGAATCACTTACTTTAATAGTATCTACCTCAACCGGGGCGAGAATTCATTCCCGGAAGATACTTAGAAACTCTGTATAAAAAGCGAATCTGGGGCATCCTTCTAAAAGGGGAGTAATCGTCATGGAAACCAAAGGAATTCCTCTGTTGTTTTCTTCTTTTCACGGAATGTTGCCCCAGAAAGCGCTGAACGTCTGTGTGTGTGTGTGTGAAAGCCAGCGAGTGCCAAATATGAAACGACTTGCGTTTATATGGCGTAGAAATCCCAAAACATTAAGCAATATAATATTCCAGTAATTACAGGGCTTAGCCCTAAGAAACTGTAACTACGGAGAACTCGTTTGAAGAGCGCTGGAAAAATAACAAACAGATACAAATAATCCTATGTTGACACAAAATATATAATATCCGCTCATGCTTTACATAATATAGTATTCATCTTGCACCATCGGATCAGCATTACTTTTGGAATAATAATGGTTTAAACAGACATATATACCGTCTATTACTTTGTAATTTTTACAGCAGATGTAATTCATTGTCTACGACAGTCTATATTGTTTATTTTTTTTTATTATTATTCTATGTTTACCCTTAACATGCTTATTGCATATTTTTGTTGAATACCGCCTTCCTTTTGATGCTTACTTTTATATGTATCATCTTTTCTGAAATAAAAATCCTTTGTTCAAAAACAAAGAAATATATATATATATATAATATAAAATTCAAACAAAACAGCAGCTCCTGCGATCATCAGCCGGAGAAGCCACAGAGTGCTACTAATTCTCACTTCATAGAACGTGGCTGGCTCGATGCGAGAATACTGACTTTACCAATAAAAACAGAAAAACTTCAACTCCGGCCTTAAAGGAAAAAATTATATATTTTTAAGATTTTGCACTACTTTAGGAATTCTAGGCCTGTTTAGCCTGGCTGCTCTGTTATAGGATATGGAATATGGATGGCTGGGAGTGATGATAATGGTGTATAAGGAATTTACGTATTTTTTCTTTGTCCTGGCTCCTAATCAATGAGAGATATAAGATACAGTACATGGATAGTTGATCGTGAAGATAATGATGGTATAAGGACCTCATGCATTTTTTTCTTTGCCCTGGCTCCTATTCAATGAGAGCCAAATTTAAGAATTTATTCACTAAACTCCGAATTGGCCCCAATTTGCACCAGCCGGTGAATTTCACCAGTCGGTGCAATTTTGGGCCAATTCGTATATTCACTAAACTGTCAATTCAGCAAATATTGGCAAATTAGCAGCGATTTGTCAAATTTGGCGGCTCCGAAATTGCCCCCCATAGGAGGCTATAGTGTCTATTCATAGAACGCAGAATTGCAACAAAATTCTGGCAAAATGTCCTGATTTTCGGTGTTTCAATTCAACAGGTTTAAACTTGGGAATCCAATAGGTTTCAATGTAAAAACGTAATATCTTATTTAATTATAATAATAATATTATAAAAATTCTTTCCATTTTTTGAAAAAAACGTTTTTATTCTTTTTTTATTTTTAGACGACTTTTTTGTTTGTTATTTTTTAAAAGACTTTTTGTTTTTTAACACACCTTTGAACTATTCTTTTAAAGGACCTTTTTATTATTTGGACACATTTTATTTATTTATACTCTTATTAGGAGAACAGGAGTCTTCCTTTTTTTTTCAGTTCGCCAAAATTTGCTGATGCCAATTCAGCGCATTTCAGAGGTTATCGGTGCAATTTGGCAGTTTTCACCGACTTCCGATTTCTGCTTTGGCTGTAAGTTTCATTAAATGGGGCATTGGGGACATTTACAGGGTTATTCAAAGAGATTCGAAAAGTCACCGCACGTTCGGTGACTTTTCGTTCTCTTCAATTCGGTTCCTTTTGCCGATCCCATTTCGGTGACCCTGCGGTGTATTCAGCAAACACCACAGGGCCCCCGAATTGCAGGGAAAGGCTGCCGCAAACCCGGCGAAAACGAACCACAAAAACCCGGCGAATGCACGCCGAAAACCCTCAAAACATCTGGATTAACCTGCCGAAAACCACAGAAAAACCCGAACAGGAGCCAATCGCAGCCTTCGACACCGCAGAAGAGGCAGTGAATAAATTAGCAAAACAGTTTGTATGAATGTGTGAAAGTGAAACGCTGTTTGCAAAGAAACTACTGAGCGAAAATGTCTGAAATTTACATATGATCCAATGAATGATAATAAAAAGGGCTGTTACAGAAAAAAGAAGTAAAGTTAAAAAAAAAAAAAAAAAAAAAAAAAAAATCGGACTTTTAAAAAAAAAACAAAACAGAAAAATGCTTAAAATATCCTAAAAAAATCTATAAATAAAGAGACTTTTTGCTGCAGAATATTATAATGAACGGTTTATTAGATATTGAATTTTCAGGAAGCATTATTTTACTGAGCGGGTGGTGGATACATGGAACAGTCTTCCAGTAGAAGTGGTAGAGGCCAAAACAGTAATTGAATTTAAGCAGGCATGGGATAGACATAAGGCTATCCTAAACAAAAGATAAATCCAGGTAAAGTATCCATGTAATTGGGCGACTAGATGGGCCGAACGGTTCTTATCTGCCGACATTTTTCTATGTTTTCTATGTCTATGAATTAAAACGGGAATATTTTTAACATTGAAGCCTATGGGATTCTCCTGAATTAACTTTCCGAATTAAACCACCGAATGGCAGGGCATTTCGGGAACCTTTCACTGCTGGTTTGTGTTCTCTGAATAGCCGAAGCAGTGCTTTTTCATGGGGATTTCACTGCCCTCGAACAGGCACCGAACAGGCACCGTATGTGCAGGCAATTCGCCAGGATTTGGCGTATTGCCTGCTCTCTGGATAGCCGAATGGCCAGGAAAGGTAACCGAACACTGATTTTCAGCGTTCGGTTACCTTTCTCAAGCAATTCGGATCTCTTTGAATAACCCTGATAGTGTTTGCATTTGTTTTTAAGACATATACCCTCAAGAGGCACCTCACTGGACCAGTCAGACTGTGTCCTTTCCAACGATACCTTATATAGGGTGATAGACATTACCGACGAGGAGATACAGGTGTCCAAAGGTCCCATCTCTCCTCTAAGGGCATTTTCCAGGCAGTACTGGAAGGCCCTTGTTTCTGACATCATCGCGACCTTGCACAATGACATCAGTAGATGGGGGACATTCCCACAGCGAGTGATGACATCCAGGAAGTTAACCCACTAGGAGAAATTACCTGAATAGGCACCAGATTGGCCTCACGTTGCAGAGAAGACAAAAGTCACTGGGTACCTCGTTTGCACCACAGTGAGAAACTCAATGTCACGTCCAGCGCGTCCTTTGCATCAAAAGCGCTAATTTATGTCATATCTTTGCTATTGCCTTTATTGTAAAACAGTATTGTGTAAAATATTGAAAATGAGGCGTATTTGAAAAGATATAAATGTAGACAAACGCAAAGAAAATGAAACCACTTTGCCACGTAAGAACATACGTCTCTTTGAGGAAGATCTTAATGAGTACCTACAGGAAATCGTCCTCCGTATTCCCATTGAAGGTCCCGCACAGTCCAATCGTGTCATCCTTCCACCTTCCATCGAGTTGGAGATAGAGTCTCAGACCATTTCTGTCATATAGGAGTTTCAATCCGACGTGCGTCTTCACGTGTATAAAGACAGATGACAACTTCCGAACTTCAAAAACATCTGAGCAAAGAACACGAAAAACGTATGAGAATCTCCCGTCTCCGGCAACATCTACAAACCAAGCCAACTGCACGACGGGTAAAGTCACAACAGGCTCTTCAGGTGAGGTGTCCAAAAAAGTGGTCAAGATAGTTGACAGTAGACATGTGCACAGCACAAAATTTCGTTTTGAACTAATGGATTAGTCCTAAAATGCAATTTATTTAGTTGCTGAAGAAATTCGTTTTCAGTTCTTTAGTATGAAAACTAATTTCGTTCATCCGAAAACCAGTGGATACAATTAATATTGTAGTGGCTCCTCAGAGGGCTGAGATCGCTGCTTGTTACAGTATCTCTCACTCTCAGCACAATGTGGGCCATATTACATAGTTGGTGCTAACATAACCAGAGCTGTTGTAACCTTCCCAGAGCCATTATAGCCTATGGAGGTTTTCAGTTTACAACAGGTTAAGTTAGCACCAACATTGTAATACTGCCCCGTGTCAGGCAAAGCTGTTACAGTAAGTGACTGCTGCTCATCACAGCGCTCAGAGTTTCTGTAAAACTAGTAAATAATATTTTTATATATAAGAGGTTATAACAATATTATTTCCTTGTTTTACTGAAACTCTGAGCGCTGTTACAGTCAGTTAGTGTAACAACTGAGCCTGATACATTGTACTGAGATATAATGTAACAAGCAGCCGATCTCAGCGCTCACAGCCACTGGATTTAAAGGGCTAAAAAAAAAAGGCTCCTCTCTGTATAATGTTTAGAACATCCTCCTGCATTAATTAATACCCCTCTCTGTATAATGTATACAACATCCACCTGCATTAATTAATACCCCTCTCTGTATAATGTATACAACATCCTCCTGCATTAATTAATACCCCTCTCTGTATAATGTATACAACATCCACCTGCATTAATTAATACCCCTCTTTGTATAATGTAGATAACATCCTCCTGCATTAATGTCCCTCTCTGTATAGAACATTCTCCTCAATTTATACCTTTCTCTGTATAATGTATATAAACTCCTCCTGCATTAATACCCCTCTCTGTATAATGTATAGAACATACTCCTGCATTAATTAATGCCACTCTCTGTATAGAACATCCTACTGCATTGGCATGTGGAGGGTGCAGAACTTCGGATGTTGCGATGTTGCGATCTTCATTGCTGGTCTCCTTCACTCATCAATGTAATATCACAAAAAGGACTGAAACTAAAATGTAGTGCATTTTATTTTAGTTTCTTTCGTTTTTTGTACTGAGCAGTTTCGTTTCTCTTGAGTCATACTAAAACTAAATTATCCCAAAATTCGGACTAAATCGTTTTAGTACTAAAACGAATGCACATGTCTAGTTGACAGCTGTAAGATGTGCACAGAAAAGGATTTCCTCACGCACGGACACTATTACACAACCACTAGCTCTTTCTAGCACTAAGGGGACAAAATTCCAAGCCTGTACTGGACATTGTGCAAATTCCCAGTGGGGAACAAAGGGCGAGGAGGAGGTCCAACTGGGGAGATCAATGGATCTCCCCAACCACCCAATGAAGGTCCAAGCCCTTCATCATAAATTCTCAGTGGTCAACCCAATGTCCATTATTGATATAATCAAGAGCAGCTGAAACTACCATTGCGTTACTGCCGGGATGCACAGGCAAATCTCTTGTATAGTAAGCAGCACCCAGATCAGTGCTGATCATGTGCATCTGACAAGCTCTTGGACGCTCTACTCCTCCTGAAGATGATATAGTGGTCCGGATGTGAGAGCTGCCCCCTCAGCTCCCCCGATCTGGCAAAATTGCCCGGTGAAGTAAAAGAGTTTCCTCCACCAAAACCTGCATCACCCGGAGCCGGGATTTTGAATTTCTTGGCCATCAGATCGGTCACTAGTGAAGTCACACACAGAGCGGGCGACGTCACCCTCTGACACCAATTGCTGTAGCAAGTATTCTCAGAGAGGCAGCGATGGATCAGATCTGTGCATGCGCGTGCAGCTCCGATCCATCGCTCTGCGCAGGCGCTACAGAACTTGTGTGCGGGAAGTGTGTGAGTCCCGTAGCGCTGCGCAATGTGCGGCTCCTACACAAGTTGTATAGGAGCACAAATTGTGCAGAAATGCTTCAGGGACATCCGGGTTCTGGAGTCCTTGAGCCGCAGAGGTGGAGCAGCGCGCGGTGAGAGACAAAAATGTGAGTAAAATTACCTAAAAATAGGAAAAAAATTAAAAATATTTGGGAAGAGGCCGTCGGCAGGATTTACCCAATTACTTAAGGGAATAAATAATCAACTGAATTTTTCAATACATTATCCCTTTAATTACCATTTTTATGCTAGCGAATTCGTTGACGGAGGATCAAGCATTAACCCTAAGATTGGTTTTATACCAATATCTGAATACAGTTGTTTGGACCTGATGTCTCCAAACATAGTAAAGGAACCTCTGAAAGCTCAGGGACCCAGAAGACCCCTCTCAGAATTAAAATCTGAACACCAGCAGAAGCTGAACAGTGATTCTTCTCCTACGGCACTTCAGATTTTACTTTCGAGAAGTCCCAGTGTTTGACGCTGTTCCATTTTCACCGGTGTTTGCAAAATCGGCAAACACTGATGTTTTCTGAATAAGCCCCTACGTTACAGTTACACGTATTTGCATTTTACAGGCAAGATATGTTATGGTAGTGATGCAGAATACCGTCTGTATAGGGCAGGTTGATTTTATACTGGTCAAGCATCAGCACGTCTCCAGAATGTGTCAAAGTCAGCTGTCTCCTGGGGTCCTGGTTGAGTATCACGTTTATGGACTGGATGCAAGATCCATCTTGGTTCTGAAAAAACAAAATTTAAGGAACATAAGACAGATGAGTTTTATTGAGCTTAATAAAGTGCTACTGGGTGCCGGACAAAATCCCTACAGCCAGGTTCCCTAATGCCAACATCCCGATGGCCAACTTCCAGACAGAACAAGTGCCAGACAACTTCCCTACACGGCCAATTTCCAGACAGAACAAGTGCTGGACATACCAAGTTCCCTACGCGCCCAATTTCCAGACAGAACAAGTGCCGGACAACTTCCCTACACGGCCAATTTCCAGACAGAACAAGTGCCGGACATACCAAGTTCCCTACATGGCCAACTTCCAGACATCCATAATCCCAGCGGCTAACCCTAAAACTGACACCCTAACCCTAGGTTTAAGGGGGTTAGGGCTAGGTTTAGTGGGGGTTAGGGTTAGGACTAGGTTTAGGGGTTATGGCTAGGTTTAGGGGTGTTAGGGCTATATTTAGTTGGGTTAGGGCTAGGTTTAGGGGGGCTAGGTTTAGGGGGTTAGGGTTAGGTTTAGGGGTAGGGGGTTAGGGTTAGGTTTAGGGGGTTAGGGCTAGTTTTAGGGGGTTAGGGTTAGGGCTAGGTTTAGGGGGGTTAGGGTTAGGGGGTTAGGGCCAGGTTTAGGGGGTTAGGGCTAGGTTTAGGGGGTTAGCTAGTAGGGTTAGTGTTAGCCGCTGGGATTTTGGATGTCTGGAAGTTGCCACTCAGGGAGTTGTCGGTGTAGGGGAGTTGTCTGTGTAGGGAAGTTGGCCGTGTAGGGATGTTGGCCGTCGGGATTTCGACCCAAACCCAGTGCTACTATGTAACTCAATAAAACATGAGATAAATGTCCAAACCGTGCTTTGTTACATCTACTTGACTGGGACCGTTGGGTTCTCCAAGTCAGAGGTCATCAACCACAGCCCTCCAGATGTTTTGAAACTCTGTCTCCCATGATTCTCAGTCACTTATTACATCGGTTGAGCCTCAAGGGAAATGTAGTTCCGAAACAACTCGAGGCTGCTGACACCTGCTCTATGTATGGAAACATAACATTAGGAAAACAGTCGAACAAACTATGGATCGACAAATCAATGGATGAAGAACATTGTGTATCATCACAGAGCTCACACTGCAGTGGCCAGTGCAGAATTAAGAAGCGAATGAATAAACATGCCTGATACTTTGAGCAAATGTTGCTCATGAGGTCAACATTGTCATGCCTAGGATTAACTAGAAGACCACACAGGACCGAGCTGTGTTCAAGAGGAATCAGTAAAATTCATTCATATAGTAAACATAGCGGAACTCTTAAATTACTTGTGATCCTTGTGTTACCTTCATGGAACTCAAGAGGTTACATTTCATTCTAATCAAATTTCAAAAAAAGTGTCACAAGGTCTCTCATGGGTGGTCACCAGGTAGCGCTCGATCTTCTGTAGACCTATATCACCCAACATACCTCGTTAGTGAAACCAATTAAGCACTGTTTCAGCCAAAGAGCTACTCGATGACTTCCCACGTGTTACAACATCACGTGAGAATGAAGAATCCTGAAATCATTTAGATACAACTTATTTTTGTAAAAAAAAAAAGTGAAAATAAGCCTTTATTAACAAATAAAAAAATAACAATTTACAGTTTTTGTTTGGAAAAACCAACACTAGAGGCAAATGTATAATTCCACCCTAAAAAGTGACAAATAATAAAAGAACTATACAAGTACGTCAACTTCTAAACAACTTTAATTTGCAGCCAAATATCGGGGTGTGACGCAACAAAAACAATCCCTCAAACGTCGCTATTTAAAAACATTCCTGAGAAAATGAGTATTCTCCTTATTTTTACAGCGGTGAGTTATTTCGGGTGGCAGCGCAGCGAGCGCTTACTTGTGCCACTGAACAAAAACAACAATTACGGTGCTTAGAGAGAAATCCAGCGTAAGTATAAGTTGATAAATGAATAAGTCGATTAAAAGATATCAACAGGCATCAGTGTTTAAAAAGTGCATCCATACACACAGTGCCAAGGAAAATTAATATGATGCGTTTGTGGCGCCTCACGTGCAAAAATATCAAGGTCTAAAATTGAAAAATATATACTTAAAAAGGGAGTTTAAATCAATAAAAATGTAGTAGAAATGTGTCTAAATAATAAATAAGGTCTTTTTTTAAAAAAAAAGGCCCGTTAACAAAAATAATGTGTTAAAAGATAGGGAAAATAAATAAATAAAATTCCAAATACAAAAATTTATTTTAAAACATAAAAAAATAAAAAGTGTTTTGGCAAAAAAATAAAAAGAATAAACGGTCTTTAAATTTTTTTTAAATTGATATTACATTTATTACATTGGAAATTACGGGATTCGCCCGTTTAAACCTGATGAATTGAAATCACTGAAATCAGGTCATTTTGCTGCAATTCGGCATTCTGTAAATAGACAAAATCGATAGTTTCCAATTTTCTTTGCCCCTGAATTGCGGTGAATTGCAGCGAAGTGGCACCGTATTTCACCGTCAAATCGCCTGTATTTTGTGAATAGACAAATTGTCCCGGAATTCACCATTCGGTGCAATTCGTTGGAAAAAATCGGAGGTTAGTGAATAACCCCTAAAGAGTTTATGACCATTCTAGACATGGAGCCCAGAAGACCTTCCTCCTGTACTCCAAGATGTCCTTTCCACCGAACACCAGTAAATAGCCTGGTGCCTACCGGCTTTATACCTTAACTCGTGGTGTAAAGATAGACACAACACTTTCATCGTCAATTGCTTGTGAAAAGACGAAATCCTAGATGAAATTAATCCTCGCAGCCCATGAATCGATTCTTTCATACGTCCGCCCGGGGCTATTCTCCGCAGGTGTTTTCACATGGACTCATATCTTTCTCACCGAGCAGTTGGCAAAAAAAAAATTCCGATCTTCAAAACTCTTCTCATCTCAAAAAAAAGGCTACAAAGACACTGATGTAGACAGATGAGACCCCGATAAGGTTAAGCAGCGCTGATCGTTCCTCCGATTTGCTTTCCAGAAAGCGCCTCAGCAAAATTTCACATAATTCTGAAGCCGCTTATAGCCCGTTGACACTTTGTGTCACCAAGTCCGAAAGGATGACTGGAGGCTTTGTGATGCGGCTTAAAAGCTGCTCTCGGCTTCGGTGTCCCGGGCTTCTCCTATTTGATGTTATTTTCCTATCGCTGCTGCCGCTGAATTCGCCGCGCTGAGCCCGGCGCTTGGTTCTCCCCGTAAAGACTCTGACGACTTAATCTCCGACCTGAAAACCATACTGTAAACACAGTTCAAAATGGCCGTGTCCTTCATCGCCAAACTCTAAGATAATGGGCTGATGATTATCTTAAATGCATTCAATCAAGAGACCTGCTATAGGCGAGGGCCGCACGTTAGGGAGCGGCGAGGAGAACTGTGATTTCATCATATACCCGGAACGACCACAGAATAATCTGCTGAGATCAGCAAACAATGTATCGATGAACTGACCGCACAAACATGTAGGATTATAAAGGCAAAACAGTGAACAAACAATAAAACGCCTTCCAGGCCATGTCTCGAGAGTAACTCCGTATAAATAGACTTATTGCTATTTTTATTTATAAAATGATCACTTTTAACTGAAAGCAGGTTATACAAACAGAATTTTTGTTTCATTTGAAATATTCAATAAAGTTAAAAGCTAAAGGGACATTAACACTTACATGAGCTGTAACAAGATTACTTGTGCTTTAGGAAAAAAACAACGTTATAAAACACATTATAAAACAGATCATAAAATACACGCTGCTGTTTCTTTTCTTTGTTTGAAGCAATTGCATGTAAAAAGGAAAAATAAAGTTAGGTTTTTATCTCCTGTTTCCATTTTGTGGAATTTTCACGTGATGCAACATTTACCAAAATCTGTGCAAAATTTTTACTTTGTGGCTGTTGTTTATTAAATCTACAGTATTTAACAGTTAATGAGGTGGAAGAGGGTATGTTTATATAAGGCTGCAGGAGGTCTATTGTTCACCAGGCTACACAAGCTGGCGGCTGAAGGAGATAAGACAGGGAGCCCAAAAATCTTCAAATCTCGGCCTGGTGATGTCCTTTGAATACATCCCACACATCACAATGATGTGAGTCAGTGATTGACCCATTCACTTCATTCTATGCCACACAGAGAGGAGCAAATGATGGAAAGATACTGTGAGGGGCAGTTTACAACACAAATGTCACACATAGGATGCACCCAGTGACAGAGAGGAAAATACTTTAACTCACTATACATGAGAAAAACAAAACAAATGTAAGATATCAGCAACATCAACTAAACACAACAAGGACATTGCATTTTTGGCTGGTAGTATCTACCAATATAGGGCCATATTACATTCTCTGCGCAAATGCGCTCGTGCAGCGCAATTTTTTTTGCACGCAGTGTCCAGCGTTATCGCGTGAAAATTAACGTGATATTCGGATTCGACTGCATTTTCTCATCCGGCAAAAAATAACGTTAGTACAAAAACACGCAAACGAAGTATAATCCGCGCGCAGTAACGTTGCGCATGTAAATCAGTGCGCGGACTGTTTTTTTCACGGGATTCAGCCAATCAGAATTAAGAACCTTAATTGACATCAATTCACCTTAATTGACTCACTAACGTGTTTGCGCCGGTCAAAATAAATCTGAGTATACATGCTGCAGCAATTAAAAGAAACATGCACGAATTCGCAATTTTTTTGTTTGGGTATGTGTAGAATGTGTAACTATACTGTGCTGTATTTTTTTTTTCGTGTGTGCTGTAATTTTTTTTTCGTGCTGGTGTATTTGGTTTCTGCCAGAACGTTCAGATTTGCCGTTAATACCAAGTTTTCAAAGACGTTAAAATTATGCGCGCAAACCTCGTTTGTAGGAAGTTGCGCATCTATTGAAATACCATCCTCTTAACGCATTTGCGCTCACAATGTAAAGTATAGGACGCGCACAGTTCATCACGCTCACGCCAAGTCCATCTGCATCAAACGATAACATGCATCGTTTGCGCTGTAATCCTTGTACCCGCCTTGGGTGTTATATCCTTGAGAAAGCACGGTCCTCTTGGGATTTCATAAACAAGTCCTTTATTGAATTAACTGCTGTTTAGCAGACAGCAGTGTCAGCATTCAAAAACAAAACAAACACATCCCTAAAAAACAACTCTAGCTCCTTTGAGCACTGACTCACTTAAAGGTCCCTTACTATCAGGGCTTCTTTTCTAAACTAAACAAAACATAGGTTTCACCAACCTTAGAACTGTTATGGTAGCAATCAAACTTCAGCCAGGAACCAAAACACTTTGCTCCTCTCCACCACGGGCACCTCCCTCAGAGTGAAAAAGCAGGCAGTGATTTCTTTTCACTGCTACTAAATTACTTCCAGCTGAACCGTGTGTGGAGAGTAAAAGAACCTCTTGGGCTTCCATATATATTACAAACGCTCCCCCTGGAGCTAAATATCATATCCCTCCCTATACAGTTTAGAGGGAATATACACCCCGTCACAGACCATACCGTGTACTTTATCACATATCCCTCCCCCCAGCTCAGGCCCATCGGGGTGAGCGGCCTCGGACCATAAACAGTGAACACGGGAGAGGCCATCCGCATTACCCTGGGCAGTACCAGCCCTGTGGGCCATAGTGAACTGGTATGGCTGGAGACTCAGGAACCATCTAGTCACCCTGGCATTTTTTTCTTTATTCTGCCTCATCCACGTTAAGGGTGCGTGATCAGTAACCAGTGTAAACCGCGCCCTAGCAGATAATACCTCAAGGATTCCAAAGCCCATTTAATAGCCAGGCACTCCTTCTCCACCACGGAGTATCTCTGTTCATGGGGGTTTAGTTTGCGGCTCAGGTACATGACTGGATGTTCCTCTCCCCCATGTACCTGAGAAAGCACTGCACCCAGGCCTACATCAGACGCATCGGTCTGTACTACAAACGATTTGGTGAAATCCGGAGCCACCAACACAGGATCAGCACACAGAGCTTCTTTCAGGATCAGAAAGGCACACTCTGCTTCTGGGGACCATTTAACCATAACCGGGCTTTTACCTTTGGTGAGCTCAACCAGGGGGTTAGCAATAGTAGCAAAGTCAGGGATAAACCTGCGATAATATCCCGTTAAGCCCAGGAATGCCCTGACTTGTTTTTTTGTTACCGGACGTGGCCAACCAGAGATGGCTGCTACCTTGCTCTGTTGTGGCTTAAGGAGCCCCCGCCCGATGGTGTACCCCAGATATTTAGCCTCCTCTAGGCCTAAAGAGCACTTAGCGGGGTTAGCTGTTAAACCAGCAGTCCGTATACTATCCAGTACTGCCTGAAGCTTCAACAGATGTGTTTCCCAGTCCGCACTGTGAATTACCACATCATCCAGATAGGCAGCTGCATACTCTCTATGGGGTTGGAGTATCTTATCCATCATGCGCTGAAAGGTGGCTGGGGCACCATGCAGCCCGAATGGTAACACCTTATACTGGTATAACCCCTCAGGGGTAGAAAAAGCCGTCTTTTCCTTGGCTCTCATGGTCAGGGGCACCTGCCAATATCCTTTGGTCAAGTCCAATGTACTAAGATATCGGGCTTTACCCAATCTTTCTATCAGTTCATCCACCCGAGGCATGGGGTAAGCATCAAACTTAGAAATGTCGTTCAACTTACGGAAATCGTTGCAGAACCGTATTTCCCCATTTGGTTTAGGCACTAACACGATCGGGTTATTCCACTCGCTTTGTGACACTTCGATGACCCCTAACTTAAGCATCTTTTTTACCTCTGCACTGACTGCTTCCCGTCTAGCCTCGGGTATCCTGTAGGGCTTCAGATTAACTTTCTTTCCAGGTTCCGTAATGATATCATGTTTGATGATGTGAGTTTTCCCTGGTACTGGGGAAAACACCTCTCTGTTTTTGGATACAAAATCTTTAACTTCTTGTTTCTGATGGGAAGAGTTTCAGCGATATAGACCTCTGGATCATTCCCATGGGCAACGTGCGTAGGTTTGCCTTTGGTCACCATGAGGACCTCCCTTTCTACCCATGGCTTCATTAGGTTTATATGGTAGATCTGTTCCGCCTTACGTCTACCCGGCTGTCTCACTTTATAGTTTACGTCACTGACCCTCTCAGTGATTTCATATGGGCCTTGCCAGCTGGCTAGGAATTTGCTTTCAACCGTGGGGATAAGGATCAGAACCCGATCTCCTGGTTTGAATACTCGCAGCCTTGCGTTCCTGTTGTAACTGGCTTGTTGGGCTTTCTGAGCTTTTTCCATATTTTCTTTAACTATGGGCAATACAGCCTCCATCCGTTCTTGCATCTGAACTACATGTTCTATTATACTTCGGTGGGGGTATGCTCTTGTTCCCATGTTTCCTTGGCAACATCTAAAATGCCCCTGGGATGCCGGCCGTACAATAATTCAAATGGTGAAAACCCAGTGGAAGACTGTGGGACTTCCCTAATGGAAAACATAAGGTATGGTAATAGATGATCCCAGTTCTTCCCGTCTTTATCTATCACCTTACGCAACATAGCCTTTAGTGTTTTGTTAAACCTCTCCACCAGTCCGTCTGTTTGAGGATGGTACACCGAAGTTTTTAGCTGAGTAATGTTAAGTACTTTACATAACTCACTCATAAGTTTGGACATGAATGGGGTACCCTGGTCTGTGAGGATCTCTTTTGGTATACCCATCCTGCTAAACATCATTATTAACTCCCTTGCTATATTCTTAGAGTTGGCATTCCGTAGGGGCACTGCCTCGGGGTACCGGGTTGCATAGTCAACAACGACTAAAATGTATTGATGTCCCCTAGCGGACTTAAGCAGAGGCCCTACTAGGTCCATTGCGATCCGCTCAAAAGGAACCTCTATGACAGGAAGGGGTACCAGTGGATTGCGGAAGCCTTTATGTGGGGCCTTTAGTTGACATTCTGGGCAGGATTTGCAAAACCGCTCTATGGCCGAGAATATACCAGGCCAATAGAACCGGGCCAGAACTCTCTCTCTGGTTTTATCGGTCCCCAGGTGCCCTCCTAACACATGGCTATGGGCTAGCTCCAAAACAGTGTTTCTATGTGACTGTGGAACCAGCAGCTGCTCCACCTCCTCTCCCCTTTTTTGTCTACTCGATATAACAAATTGTTTTCCACTTTAAAATAAGGAAAGCCTAGAGGCTTGTCTGGGTCTACGACTTTACCCTCCATTACTTGCACATTTTCTCTTGCCGCTTTCAGGGTTGCATCCTCCCATTGGGCAGCTCTAAAGTTTCCACAATGGACTCCCAGATCCTGGAAATCCAACTGTTCTACAGGAGCCTCATTCTGGGGTGGTTCTACCTCATTACCCAGGCACGCGAGGGGTGCCTCTTGTTCTCTACCTGGTTCCCAGTCAATATCACTGAAAGGAAACATTTTACATCTATCCAGCTCCTGTACCTCTTCAGAGGTCACTTCCTGAGGGCCCGAGGAGTTATACCACATGTAACGGAAATGGGGGAAAGTCCCTGCCTAATACCACATTATAGGGCAACAGGGGCACCACTCCTACACGGTATTTGACCCGTTCAACATCAGTGGCAAACTCAACTTCCTCTGTGGGGTATGAGTGGGTGTCACCATGTATACATACAATATCAAGCATTTGCTTGGCATCTAAGTGTTCTGGCTGAAGCAGAACCTCTTTTATCAAAGTAACTTCGCTCCCAGAATCGAGCAGCGCTTGCACATGCTTTCCTTCCACACTTATCAGTCTTAGATGTGTCATATCAACAGCGCTAGTCACCACACACATTTTTGAGTACGTTAACACAGTCCTATGCGGAGCCCTTGCACCCACATCGCACTGCATGGGCTCTTCGCCTCCTGGGCAGTCTCGGGCAAAATGTCCTGGTTCGTGACACCTGAAGCAGACTACTGGTTTCTCAGTCCGATCCCGTGGCTGAGGCGGGGGTTTTGGGTACCTTCCAGCATTGTCCCATGCTGGGTACAGGGTTCTGTCCTTTGTTTCCAGTTTTTCCACCTGTCCGGTGGTTAGGGGATTTGGTTTTAGGCTGAGGATCGATACCGTGTAGCTCCTGAGCGGTCAAGTACCTTTCAACCAAGCACATCATCGCTTCTGGATCCTTTGGGTCCCCTTGGCTAACCCATTGCCGCAGTCCTGTCGGCAAATGACAGAGAAAACGATCCATGACGACCATTTCCACAATTACAGCAGCTCGGTTGATCTCAGGTTTCAGCCATTTCTGAGCAAGCCTCAGTAACTCGTACATCTGGGTTCGTGTAGGTTTCCCCATATCATAAGTCCAGTTGTGGAACCTTTGGGCCCTAAGCCCGGGTTATGCCTATACGAGTCAGGATCTCATCCTTTAGCTGTGTATAGTCCTGGGCCTGGTCATAGGGCAAATCTTCATAGGCCCTCTGGGATTCCCCACTTAGGCATGGAGCCAGCAGCCCAGCCCACTGATCAAACGGCCATTTTTCGGGCAGCGACCCTCTCAAAAGTTGTGAGGTAAGCCTCTGTATCATCCGCCTCTGACATTTTATGCAGAAAGTCGGTTGCGCGGATACGGACAGCTCGGTCCACAGGAGGGCTCCCTTCAGGTGGCGATATCAGTCTTTGCAAAACATTGGCAAGGATAGCCCTGTCTTCCTGCTGAGCGTCCCTTAGGTTTTCAACCTGTGCAGCCACTAGGCGATTTGTCTCCTGCTGCACGGCGGTCGCCTGCACCAGAGCTTTCATTAGGTCCTCCATCCTTATTCCAAAAGGCAAGTAATAACAATGCAGAGCCAAAAAAGAGAGCAGAGCCAACACAGAGCCAAAAAAGTCAGCAGGTCACAGAAAAAGAAAAAAATATCTTCCATATGCAGATTAGCAGGAGCTTCACATACCCACAGACCATTTATGTGCTTTCTGCCCGCATCCAAACACCATATTGTAATCCTTGTACCCGCCTTGGGTGTTATATCCTTAAGAAAGCACGGTCCTCTTGGGATTTCATAAACAAGTCCTTTATTGAATTAACTGCTGTTTAGCAGACAGCAGTGTCAGCATTCAAAAACAAAACAAACACATCCCTAAAAAACAACTCTAGCTCCTTTGAGCACTGACTCACTTAAAGGTCCCTTACTATCAGGGCTTCTTTAAAACTAAACAAAACATAGGTTTCACCAACCTTAGAACTGTTATGGTAGCAATCAAACTTCAGCCAGGAACCAAAACACTTTGCTCCTCTCCACCACGGGCACCTCCCTCAGAGTGAAAAAGCAGGCAGTGATTTCTTTTCACTGCTACTAAATTACTTCCAGCTGAACCGTGTGTGGAGAGTAAAAGAACCTCTTGGGCTTCCATATATATTACAAACGCTCCCCCTGGAGCTAAATATCATATCCCTCCCTATACAGTTTAGAGGGAATATACACCCCGTCACAGACCATACCGTGTACTTTATCACAGCGCGAACGTTGAAATACGACGTTCTGCGCAAATGGTTTTGTCCTTGCGCAAATGCGCATTTGCGTGCGCGCAAAACCGATGCGCAAGGAATGCAATATGGCCCATAGTGTATCTTTACAGCACTTGTTCCTCACTGTGTGGCATTGGGCATAGAATGGGCTCTAGTAATGGTTGCGAATCGATATCCATCTTATAAAGTGTTGTCAATGAGTGTCTGCCTTCCACTTTGTGATAGCATATATAATGTGTTTAATAACTAATGAAATTGCAAATCATTATGTATGAAACCAGATGTTAAAGCTTCTCTGTTTTAAATGTCAGTTTCTCTTGCACAGCTGGTGTTTTGTTGAAGCTTATCTTCCATCAGTTTGTTTTACAAAGCCAATTGTTTGTTAAAACATTCTTATTTTAAATGTCAGTTTCCATATCTCGATTAGGGATGAGCGTTCGGTTCGGATCAGTTCGGAGTTCGAATCGAACATCGCCCGTTCGGCTGTTCGTCGAACGCCGAACATTTCCACGTGTTCGCCGCATGTTCACCCACAATGCACCACAATGGACCACAATGCACTTTTCCACTGGCCTGAAGCTTGTAAAATTGGCTACAGCCTTGCACCTAACCTCAGGTCAGGTGCTAGACAGATGCAAGACTATGCCAATCACGGCTCAAAGTCCTGATTGGGCGAATTTTGCCCAATCATGGGCCCACAGAGCTAAGTCCCGCAGCACACTATATAAGGCTTCTTCCCTGCCTGCAGCCCCAGCGTGTGTGTTTGCAGGAGTGAATCAGAGAGGAGATTGTTCTGTCAGGGTGTATCAGTGACGTTGTAGGAGATTTCTGGGAATTTGAATCTGTCTTGGCACTGCCAGGCTATCAGGGACAGTGTGTATCAGTGACTTCTACCAGAGATCAGCAAATTAGAATCTGTCTTGGCACAGCCTGTTATCAGTGTGTATCAGTGAGTTCTACCAGAGTTCAGCAAATTAGAATCTGTCTTGGCACAGCCAGGCTATCAGGGACTGTGTGTATCACTGATTTATAGCATTGTTCTGGAAAATCTGTATATCTTTGATCGAATTCTAGATACCATACAATAACACAGTTTAATCAGAGTTCATCTGTTTATCTATTGAGAGTTGAATCTGGCTGTTGCCAGCTATCAGGGTGTTGCAGCCTGCAGGAGAGGAAGTGAATCAGAGAGAGAGATTAGAGGACATTGGCAGCCTTGCAGGGAAAATATCAGTAAATTCGCCGATTTATATCAGATTTCTGAATATCTTTAATCTATATACCAGAGTTGAATCTGAGTTCTGTATATCTCCAATCTTTATACCAGAGTTGAATCAGAGTTCTGTACATCTTTAATCTATATATCACTCACCATGTCAGAAAGACCAAAACGTACAGGCAGATGCTTCCAGACACAGATAAGAGGGCAAGCAGCCTCTGTGTCGGAAGGCTGTGCCCCTGGTCGTCGTGGTCGTGGTGCATCCTCTGCAGGGGCACGCTTGTCCTTTCTAACTGGTGCTGGCCGTCTTAAGCAGCAGCAACATACAGAGGATTTGCAGGATTGGTTAACCAGGCCATTCTCACCCTCCGAGTCCTCTGCCAACCAGGCTTGTAGTAGTTTACAGTCCACCTCAGCTGCCAAAACATCTAATTCAGCCTCCACAGCTACTCCTGCCATAGCCTCACCATCATACACGGAGGAGTCAGCTGAATTGTTTGGACCCCCCCGCAGTGGCTGATGATCAAGGATGCATGCACTGTACTGTCACCATCTGAGGAGGCAACGAGGATGGTGAGCAGGGACAGTGCATGCATCAGTGACACAATTCCTTTAGTGTTCCTGCTGGAGCACACTCTGCGGGGCATTAAAGATGTGGCACTAGAGGCAGAGCAGCGGAAGGAAGAGAAGGCCTTCCCTATCTCTCAAGGCCCCAGTCTTTACGCAGACAGCATTCCTGCAGGTCCTCAGTTCAGACAGGACGAGGATGAGGAATATTTAAGTAGTGGGGGCATTAAAGGTGGGGATTCCTCAAGGGAGGGTTTTGTGTGCCCAGAAACCCAAGGACTAGTATGTGGCTGGGAGGAGGAAGTGCACGATGGGGTCATCCTCAAAGCCTGCTAAAGGACCCCAGGATTCGTGCTATCAAGGAGAGGGATCATTACTGGTTGGCAAGCCTTCTTGACCCATGATACAAGGGTAAAGTTGCAGAGCTCATCCTGCCCGCACAGAGGGAGGACAGGATGAAAAAACTTGAGGACGCTCTAAAGCGACACTTGTGTAACACCTTTCCAAGCACTGGTAGGTTACCAAGTGATGACACAGGTGCTTCTGAGGCTGCGGATGATCAGAGGAAGAGCGGTGAAGGCCGAGGCCGCTTGACTGATGCCTTTTTTAATTTTTTTAGTCCACGACGCCCAGGGACATCAAATGTAGGCACACATTGCCAGCGTCTTCACCGTATGGTGCAGGACTACCTAGGGGCAAGGGCAGACCTGGATACCTTTACAGCAGATGATCCACTGGCTTACTGGGTGTTGAGATTGGATCACTGGCCAGAACTTAGCCAATATGCTATGCAGCTACTAGGTTGCCCTTCATCCAGTGTTCTTTCTGAAAGGACGTTCAGTGCCGCTGGAGGTTTTGTCACAGACAAAAGAGTGCGTCTGTCCACCGACTCTGTAGACCGGCTGACATTTATAAAAATGAATCAGTCCTGGATCAGCAGCTATCAATCCCCTGATGCTGAAGTAACGGAATAGATCGGGGATGTCTTCTGCATTCCCAAAACCTCCACCACTGCACTCTTCCACAATACCACAGAGGGGTTACTTACGGTGTGAAGGCACTTGCTGCCACCAAAGGCACAATATTTGGGTGCACTGCCACTGACGCCTATACCAGATTCATATCATTTTAATATTTGACGGCAGGGTCCAACCCTGCACTCTTCCACAATACCACAGAGGGGTTACTTACGATGTGAAGGCAGTTGCTGCCACCAAAAGCACAATATTTGGGTGCACTGCCACTGACGCATATCATTTATATACCCTTTAGCGGTGTTATTTATTCTTGGCATCCAAAGCTCCAAACAAACCAGCTCTATGGGTCAGATCTACAGAAAACCAACTCATTGGCTTTCATTCTGTGGAATGTATGTAAGTAACATCACCAGGGGGTAGCATCCATTGTTGTTAGCCCACTATCATATCTCAATCAATTGCCATCTCTTATCTAGACTAGAAAGCACAATAAATCTCCTGCAGCCATGTCTAAACATTCCCTCCCCCACCCCATTGCCTCTCCACTATTGTTTTATCCTATACCACAGCCAAAAGTAAAACTTTGGCACAGATTTTGATAAATGTTGCATCTCAGGAAAGATCCACAAAATGGAAACAGGAGATAAAAAAACTAAATATTATTATTATTATATTCTAATATATAAATATTATAACTAATATTTTTTCTCAATACATGTGATTAGTTCAAACAAAGAAAAAAAAACAGCAGCATGTGTTTTATAATGTGTTTGTTTGTAATGCACAAGTAATGTAGTTTCAGCTTATGTAAGTGTGTCTCTTTAACAAAACATGGATATGTTTTTATTGTATTGTTATTGCGATGATTTCTTTTCCCGCATCAGGTTGCAGTCTTACCTGTCCACACAGGCTGTTCTGTAACGTGACGGTAAACACTCCAGATGTACGACTTTTTGCCAAAATATACTGGCAGGGAGCTTGGAAGGTGTATTTCCTCCCATCGAATGTGATGATGTGAACATCTCCCGTGACGGAGCACTCCGCTGCCGTGAACAGGGTAAAATAGAGAATATTTAGTACAGAAACATATGAAGAGATACATATTGATAAATAGATATGGATATATAAATAGATAAAGAAAGATAGAAAGAAATAGATAAAACGATGCGGATAAATTTATATAGATAAAGATAGATACAGAATTATACATAGAGATAGATAGATAATGATAGAGGTAGATACAGATAGAAGGATAGATAGATAAATAGATCGATAATGATAGAGATAGATACAGATAGAAGGATAGATAGATAGATAGATAGATAGATAGATAGATAGATAGAGATTAGAGATAGATAGGTAAATAGATGAATAGATAGATATCTCCAGTTGAAGTGGTAGAGGCCAAAACAGTGATTGCATTTAAGCAGGCATGGGATAGGCATAAGGCTATCCTAAACAAAAGATAAATCCAGGTAAAGTATCCATGTAATTGGGCGACTAGATGGGCCGAAAGGTTCTTATCTGCCGACATTTTTCTATGTTTCTATGATAGATAGATAGATACGGATAGATAGATAGATAGAGGGATAGAGGGATAGATAGATACATAGATACGATAGATAGATAGATAGATAGATAGATAGATAGAGGGATAAAAGATAGATACGGATAGATATAGATAGATAGATAGATAGAGGGATAGATAGATGGATAGATAGAGGGATAATAGATAGAGATAGATAGATACGGATAGATATAGATAGAGGGATAATAGATAGATAGATAGAGGGATAGATAGTTGAATAGATAGATAGAGGGTTAATAGATAGAGATAGATAGATAGATAGTTGAATAGATAGATAGATGGATAATAGATAGAGATCAGTGGCGTCGTAACGTGGGGGCGGTGGGTGCGGCCCGCACCAGGTGACACCCGCCTTTAGGGTGACACCGTCACCCTAAGGGCGAGTGTCTCACCCACCGCCCGCCACCGCCGCGTATTCGCTCCGTGCGAGCGTCCGAAGCACGCAGCTTCGGCGCTCGCTTGGAGGAAATACGTCACCAGCCAATCGCGGCTGGTCACGTGGCTCCCCCAGACGAGCGCCCAAGCTGCGTGCCTCCGGACGCTCAGAAGGAGCGAAAAACGCGGCGGAGAGGTGCTGCCTGGGCCGCTATCCATGTGCTGGGACCAGGACCAGGAGGTGAGCTGGGGCAAATCCATGAGCTGCTGGGGCAAATCCATAACCTGCTGGGGCAAATCCATGAGCTGCTGGGGCATATCCATGAGGAGCTGGGGCAAATCCATGAGGAGCTGGGGCAAATCCATGAGGAGCTGGGGCAAATCCATAAGCTGCTGGGGCAAATCCATAAGCTGCTGGGGCAAATCCATGAGGAGCTGGGGCAAATCCATGAGCTGCTGGGGCAAATCCATGAGGAGCTGGGGCAAATCCATGAGCTGCTGGGCCAAATCCATGAGGAGCTGGGGCAAATCCATGAGCTGCTGGGGCAAATCCATGAGGAGCTGGGGCAAATCCATGAGCTGCTGGGGCAAATCCATGAGGAGCTGGGGCAAATCCATGAGCTGCTGGGGCAAATCCATAAACTGCTGGGGCAAATCCATAAGCTGCTGGGGCAAATCCATGAGGAGCTGGGGCAAATCCATGAGCTGCTGAGGCAAATCCATGAGGAGCTGGGGCAAATCCATGAGCTGCTGGGGCAAATCCATGAGGAGCTGGGGCAAATCCATGAGCTGCTGGGGCAAATCCATGAGGAGCTGGGGCAAATCCATGAGCTGCTGGGGCAAATCCATGAGGAGCTGGGGCAAATCCATGAGGTGCTGGGGCAAATCCATGAGGAGCTGGGGCAAATCCATGAGCTGCTGGGGCATATCCATGAGGAGCTGGGGCAAATCCATGAGGTGCTGGGGCAAATCCATGAGGTGCTGGGGCATATCCATGAGGTGCTGGGGCATATCCATGAGGAGCTGGGGGCATATCAATGAGCTGGGGGCATATCAATGAGCTGGGGCATATCCATGAGCAGCTGGGGCATATCCATGAGCTGCTGGGGCATATCCATGAGCTGCTGGGGCATATCCATGAGCTGCTGGGGCAGTATATCCATGAGCTGCTGGGGCAGTATATCCATGAGCTGCTGGGGCAGTATATCCATGAGCTGCTGGGGCAGTATATCCATGAGCTGGGGCAAAATCCATGAGAGCAGCTGGAGCATTATCAATGAGAGCAGCTGGGGCAGTATATACATGAGAGGAGCTGGGGCAATATCCATGAGAGGAGCTGGGGCATATCCATGTGTGCTGCGGGCAATATCCATGAGAGCTGGGGCAATATCCATGTGTGAGCTGGTCTGGGGCAATATATCCATGTGTGAGCTGGTCTGGGGCAATATATCCATGTGTGAGCTGAGGCGCAATATATCCATATGTGAGCTGAGGCGCAATATATCCATATGTGAGCTGGGGGCAATATATATCCATGGGTGAGCTGCTGGGGGCAATATATATCCAGAGCTGCTGGGGGCAATATATATCCATGTGTGCTTTCACTGCCTTCGAACAGGCAACGTACTTGCTGGCAGTTGGCAAAAAGTTGTGTGAGCATATGAGAGAGCTCCACAGCAATAAACCTCACAGTAATGTGCGCTGTGTGTATGAGCATTCAGTGTTATATGGAGTACTGATTTAGGAGTAAGAGTAGTTAAAAAAAAAATCTGAAAAACTCGGGGGGGGGGGGTGACACCATAAATTACCGCACCAGGTGACACCGACCCTAGTGACGCCACTGATAGAGATAGAGGGATAGATAGATAGAGATAGATAGATACGGATAGATATAGATAGATAGATAGATAGATAGATAGATAGATAGATAGATAGATAGATAGATAGATAGATACGGATAGAGATAGATAGATACGGATAGATATAGATAGATAGATAGATAGATAGATAGATAGATAGATAGATAGATAGATAGATAGATACGGATAGATAGATAGAGGGATAATAGATAGATAGATAGATAGAGATAGATAGATACGGATAGATATAGATAGATAGATAGATAGATAGATAGATAGATAGATAGATAGATAGATAGATAGATAGATAGATAGATACGGATAGAGATAGATAGATACGGATAGATATAGATAGATAGATAGATAGATAGATAGATAGATAGATAGATAGATAGATAGATACGGATAGATAGATAGAGGGATAATAGATAGATAGATAGATAGATAGATAGATAGATAGATAGATAGATAGATAGATAGATAGATAGATAGTTGAATAGATAGATAGATAGATAGATAGATAGATAGTTGAATAGATAGATAGATAGATAGATAGATAGATAGATAGTTGAATAGATAGATAGATAGATAGATAGATAGATAGATGAATAGATAGATAGATAGATAGAGATAGAGGGATAGAGGGATAGATAGATAGATAGATAGATAGATAGATAGATAGATAGATAGATAGATAGATAGATAGATACGGATAGATAGATAGATAGATAGATAGATAGATACGGATAGATAGATAGAGGGATAATAGATAGATAGATAGATAGATAGATAGATAGATACGGATAGATAGATAGATAGATAGATAGATAGATAGATAGATAGATACGGATAGATAGATAGATAGATAGATAGATACGGATAGATAGATAGATAGACAGATAGATACGGATAGAGATAGATAGATAGATAGATACGGATAGAGATAGATACGGAGATAGATAGATAGATAGATAGATAGATAGATAGATAGATAGATAGAGATAGATAGATAGATAGATAGATAGATAGATAGATAGATAGATAGATAGATAGATAGATAGATAGATAGATAGATAGATAGATAGATAGATAGATAGATAGATAGATAGATAGATAGATAGATAGATAGATAGATAGATAGATAGATAGATAGATAGATAGTTTCAGCTTCTAAAACTCACCCGGACAGAAATCCTCAGTGCAAATCCATTTTCCTCCTGTACATGTGCTGGGGATACAAGAAACCAGTGTTAATTTCTTCGACTAACAATTTTAGTCAAAGTCTTGGTCTACTGTAAAAACAATTGTGACTAAAACTAGACTGAAATTAAATAAAAAACAAGTTATGTTGACAAAAACTATGATGAAAATCCATTGACATTTTAGTAGACTAATAAAAACTAGACTAAAATGTCAGGGAGGGACTATCTGGGAAGAGAAGCAATCAGAGGTAATGTCAAGAAAGAGAGACATTATCTACTTTACATTCAGTCGACTAAAACTAAAACTATTCAGACGACTAAAATATGACTAAAACTAGATTAACATCGCAAGAAACACAAAAACCACAGATGACAGATCACTATATTTATGAAGAAGTGCTGTAATAAAAATGTTAAAAACAAACAAAAGTGTGAATTTAATAAACATATGAAACAATTGCGCACTTAATGATTTCTCGTCTGGTTCATAAAATGTTTTTATCTATGAATATATTCATGTCTGAGAGGCCAAGCTGTAAACATGCTTATCTTCCGCATCTTGTGAATATTTGTATTCTATGAGTTGCACATTCTCCCCGGCAGTAATTTTATAATGCTGGGTACCTGCACCGCGCCCAAAATATACCAATCTGTTGCTTTATTGCTTGCATCTTCTATATCTTTTTAACAGCAACAATTCAGAACAAGGTTGGAAATTACAGCAACACCTTGTATCTGTACTGTACAGGGATTTACACGCACATTACAACCCCCTGAATCTTATCCATGTACAACAGTGACTGACCCCACAGCTCTCCCTGTATTCTGACAAATCCCTGGCTGCTGGAATGCTGCAGTGACGTTTGTTGAGCTTTTTGTTACAGTGAGGGTGGGGGCTGCTCCTTCCATCTCCTTTGTAGTTATACTGGGTGACAGGTGGGAGGTCTAAATGACAATATTATTGTTTCTCCACAGGTAAATTAAAGAGCCGTGTATGTGGTGTTTCTTGGGCTAAATTCAGGTTTTCAGAGCAAATCGTGTATACGTGTTCTTGGTAATGAAGGGGTTAGAATGTGTCTTAGAATGTGTCTCCCGTCCAAGGAAACCCTTGTAGCTCACCAGTTGTTGCACTGATCTTGAACGACGGAACCCGCTTCATACGACCTGCCGTGAAACTCGCAGGGGCACTCCAAAGGCTCGACGCAAGCACCGTTCTCGAAAATTAAACCTATAAATATCACAATCAGTGGGGGAGGGGGGTGCCAAAAAAAGGAATAAAAACGAAATACGAATTACCAATAAAAATGAACTAACAAATTGATTACGGCGTTACGGTTAGAGCCCTAAGGTACCTTCTCGGCAGTAACATCCGTCCACACAAGCGATTTCACTGTCGATACACGACTTCCGCTGCAGGCAGGAGCTCGGGCAGCATTTAATGCACTCGCTGTACAGCAGATCATTTTCACACGGGATCTCTATTGAGACAAAGTACAAAGCAACAGAATTTTACAGAATTCAGCAAAGAGACAATCTGATACATTTATATATATTAATTTAAGGGGTTATTCAGAGAGCACCGAAATGTTGTCGACATTTCGGTGCTCTCGTTCCCCGCAGTTCTCTGTACTTCGGGAAATCAAAGTTCCCCCACCCTGTGGTGAATTCAGCATTCACCACAGGGTCCCCAGAGTGCAGGGAAAACCTGCCGCAAACCAGCCACAAACCCGCCGCAATCCCGCCGAACACCCACTGAAAACTCGCTGGAACCGCCGGAAAAAAACACAGCAGAAAAAGCCAACGAGCCGCTGATCACAGCGCAGACCAGCCGCCGGAAAAAGCCGACAAGCCGACGAACGGTGTAAAAAAACCCCCAAAAAAACGGTACACTTGAAAGTTTGAAAATTGAAACGCTGAAACGCAAAAAACTACTGAACAAAAAAGTCTGGAATTTACATATAAGATCCAATGAATAATAATAAAAAGGTCTGTTACAGAAAAAAGAAAAAAATGCTTTAAAAAAATAATGGAAAAAAATTTAGCCGAAAAAATCCCAAAAAATGCCTAAAAGATCTCCAAAAAATCAATAACTAAAGAGAATTTTTGCTGCAGATTAAAATAATAAATGGTTTATTAGATATTGAATTAAAATGGGAATATTTTTAACATTGAAGCTTATGGGATTCACCTGAAAAAACCTGCCTAATCAAACCACCAAACAGCAGGAATCTTCGGCAACTTTTGACTGCTGTTCGGTGTCTCTGAATAAATTAACCAATGCTTCTCTATGGGGGATTTCACTGTCGTCGAACAGGCACCGTACTTGCTGGCAGTTCCCCAACATTGGGCAAACTGCCTGCTCTCTGAATAGCCGAATGGCCCCGAAATGTCACCGTACGGGGAAATTCCCTGTTCAGTGACATTTCAGGGCCAGATCGTCTCTCTCTGAATAACCCCTAATTTTAAAAAATAACCCTTTTAATTTAAAAAGGCCATTTATTATTTTTATTTCATACACATTTTTTTTTTAAAGGGCCTTTTTTATTATGTAGACGAATTTTTACTACATTTTTATTGATTTAACTCCCTAGAATAGGAGACTTCCTACAGGCTGATATTTGTTTCAGTTTGGTGGAATTCGCCGGGGCTTTTCAACGGCGGCCGATAACTGCTTCGGCGGCTCCAACTTTGGCAAAGTACAGCGAACGATAGATCATATTTTCGGTAAAATGGAATCTCCAAATTGTGCTGAAATGCTGCGAAATGAAACGCACTGAAATTTAACTCAATTTGGATGTTTTTTAAATAACCCTTTATGGGAATCACATATTTATAAATATTTATCTAAACAGGTTCTCGCACATAAACAGGAACCGACACATTTAATAGGACATTACTGTCTCTGTAAACAAAAGCAAACCTCCCTCTCATCCACACAAACACAAACAAATGTGTAAAATCGTTTACCAGTTCACAGATTGGTATATTTTGGTAACATGGCGCTCACCACACTGTGTGTATGTCGTCCTCCAGTCCAGCAGAGGGTGGCCAGCTTGTGCGCACGCCCTGGCGTATTCCGTCAGAGCTCTACACCAAGTCGCAGTGTCTCCGTCAGACCTTGTGCAATAAATAAATAATGCAGGATAAATCAGAATTTCTTTCTAGAATAATGAACCAATGAAGAGCAAGACTCTCCCAGGCCATAGCCATAAGTTTATATATAATTATATACATATATATATATATATATATAAAAAGGGTTATTGAGAAAGGACCAAACTTGCCACCGAAGGGTCCACTTCACTGTACGGTGCAATTTCGAGGCAGTTCGTCTATTCGCTGGAAGTAAAAACAAAATGAAAAAAACCGCAAAAAAAGGGTTTTGAAAAAAAAAATACTGCAGGAAAATGACTGGAAATAATATATAAGGTCCTATGATAGTCTGTTACAGAAAAAATAAGAGGCATTTTCAAAGAAGAATTGCGAAAAATATTTTGCAGAAAAAATCCCGAAAAATCCTAAAAAAGAGATCCTAAAAAATAAATAGATAAAGATACTTTTTTTTGCAAGTATAAAGAATAAACAGTTGAATAAATGTTTAATAAAAACAGGAATATATTTTACATTGAAGCCTATGGGATTCGCCTGATTAAACCTGCCGAATGAAACCCCCGAATAGATTAACCATTACTTCTCTATGGAGTTTTCACTGCCGTCGAAGATCACCGCATTTTGCTTAGGGATGTGCGTTTCGGGTTTCGAAATTTCGGAATTTTCACGAAATTTCCCGATTCGTGTTTTCGGATTCGGCCGAATTTCCGAATCGGGTCGGACCCGAAAACCGATAGATCCGAAAAGTTTTCCGAGCCGAAACGAAAAAATTTCGGATTTTTCGAATGGACTTGAAATGTGTCAAATCGAAATTTATTTTTGCTCTATTCATGATTTCGGTTCCATTTGTGATTTCGGTTCCATTTCGGTAATTCTGGAAATCGTATATTTAACTATTATCGGTTATATCGCTGATTCTGTAAATTTTGTATTTGTAAATGCGTATCACTTGTTTCTTGTGGCATTCGGGTCAGTTTAGCGTTTTTTAAATCGTTTTGTTCATTTTTTTTGTTCCTTGGCTTTCATACCATTTTAATATGATTAAATAAAGTTGTGAAATGTATATTCAATTATTCATAAGAAAAAAAGGATCTTTATTTAATAAAAAAAACAAACAATAGAATCGCCAGAATTATCGTAGACACTTTGAAACGAGGAGAACAGACGTTCTGAAAAAACGAAAATTTCCGAAATTTCCGAAAAGTCGATACAAAAAACGAGCAAAGTGACCCGAAAACACGAAAAACGATCCGAACCGAACCGAATCGAAACAGAAATCGGTCGAAACGAGCCGAATCTAAAAGTTTAAACATCAGAAACAAATCGAACCGAATCGAACCCAAAAAAAAATCGGTGCACAAGCCTAATTTTTGCAGGCGATAGGCCCATATTTGGTGAATCGCCACGAAATTGCACCGTGTGGGGAAATTCACTATTCGGGGCCAGTTCGGCGCTCTGAGTTATATAGAAATATCCACTATACACTATCGCTGCGTTACTTACATACACAGGTCACTCGAACAGCTTGCCAGGAACGCAGACGGACTCACAGACTCGTGGCAGCTCTGAAACGGTGAGTGTAACAGCGAGCTGCACAAAGAATGAGCCATCTACAGAGACAAGAGACCATGGAACTGCTTAATACTGGCCATCTGATACATGACAGAGTGACACTTTCACATGCGCGCACACACATATATATGTATTTTGTCATTACTCTTGTTATAGGATCAAGGAACTATATAATAAGTAGATGGTTACATGATACCTGACCTTATAGAAGATGCACAGCTGAGAGTGATCATGCTTTTATACATAGTATGAGTTTAACCCCTAAGGCCCTGTTCACACTGTGCGATTAATCGCGCGGATTTTGCTGCGACGTTGCAGCAAAATGCGCGCGACGTCGCACTATGTAGCTTCTCCAATGCATTTCAATGGAGCTGTTCACATCTTGCCACGCGACGTCGCACGTTGCAGAAGCATGTCGCTGGTACATGACCCTTTTTTTGCGATTTACTATCTGTGATTTTGCGATTTGTGTTGGTGGTGCTTTGCAAAAATCGCACAAAACAGCGATGTCGCGCGACGTTGCACGACATTATCGCACCATGTCGCGAATATGAAAATCGCGCGGAAAGTCGCGCGACTTTCAAATCGCACAGTGTGAACGGGGCCTTAGTGAACAGGCGATTTTACGAAAATCAGTCCGAAAGTGCCCGCTGACGTTTTTACGTTTCTGCGCTCTTTGTGTTCAGGTCAAATTTTCCTCTTACTCGTTTATGCAACACACACATATTATATACCGTTTTTCCAGCCATTAAATGGACTTTCTAAAAATAGAATTATTTCCATCATATGGTATAATTTACCATAAAAAAAATATGAAATATTTTTTCAAAATTTAATATCCCCGAAATCTACCACTACCCAATAAAGACCCCGACTAAATAGTTTTGAAATTTTGGTGTGAGGCTAGAAATACCCAATTTTGTACATGTTTTTGCTTTTTAACACCTTTACTGCTGAGCCATTTCACCTCTGTGCGCTGAGTAGGGATGATCTGTTCGGTTCGGAGTTCGATTCGAACATTGGCTGTTCGAATGTTTGCGAATTTCGAACTTTTTGTGATGTTCGCCAAAAGTTCGAAAAAATAATTTTTGATTTTTTTTTAAAAAAAAATGCTTAAAAAAATCTAAAAATAAAGAAGACTCTTTACTGCAGAATATTAAAAGCAATGGTTTTTTACATATTGAATTAAAACAGGAATATTTTGAACATTGAAGCCTATGGGATAAAACATTCTTGTTGCTAAAACATCAGGCAGATGAGGCCCTCTAATCAGGCACTGTAGAGGGCAGGCCACCGGAACCTCCCTCCCAAGGACCCCTTGAGGAGCATGCTGCTGCAGGATGACAGAGCTGCGACTGTGTGGGCTGGCCAACTGGGTGCATGTGGCAGAAAGGTGGCGCAGGGACTCCAGGGAGGGAGCCACGGCAGACCCCCTTCCCCACAATCAGGATCCAGGGAGCCCCCACTGACCACCAGGCTAAGGTAAGGCAACACATTTTTAAAAAAAATAAAATCCGAGGACATTTTTAAATGTCCCCAGCAACATAAAATAAAATAAATTTTTTTCTTTCTAATACTCACCTGATTCCTGGATCCACAAACTGTAGAGGTGCTGCCCGGCAGTGTGTGGAATCATATGCTGCATTAATTATACTGTAAGGCTGGGTTCACACCTGCATTTTTTTTACGTGCGCAATACGCGCGTTTTTTAATGCACGTATCGCGCAAACGTAAAAAACATTCAAACGCGCATTGCAGCGCGTTAACGGCCATAGACTGCAGAGTGAACGCGCTGCAATACGCCCCAAAGAAGCTCCTGTACTTCTTTGGACGTAGAACGTTTTACAGCGCGTTCCTGCGTGCTGTAAAACACCCAGGTATGAATGGGTCCCATAGCAAATAATGGGATTTCCCTGTTTATGCCTTTTACAGCGTGCAGGAACGCACTGTAAAACGCTTAGGTGTGAACCGGGCCTTAAGGTGCTGCCCGGCAGTGTGAGGATTCATATGCTGCATTAATTATTCTTCTTACAAATTTGGTTACTTAACCCGTTTGCGTTTGGATTGTAATATTGTGACATCCAGGGCCCCGGGTGGTGATCGGGGGGGCCCCGGACACATGGTGCCACCAGCTGGCCAAATGCCCGGAGCTCCGGCGGCACCCGGCGCAGCTGTGAGTGATCAGGGGCAGGGCGCGGCGTGATGACGCAGAGCCGCTGGGACTGGAGTGCGCCAATTCTCACCATATACAGTAGCGCAGTACTAGTGCCTAAACATTGTTGAGCTGGTTTTGTTATAACAACTACTCTTGCTCTGTGCCCCTGTCTGGTATATTCCACTGCTTGCTACTGCAGGTGCGCTTCCATCCTGCCATACACTATAGCGCAGTAATTTGGGTGCACTGCCACTGACGCGTGTACCAGATTCATATCATTGTAATATTTGACGGCAGGGTCCACCCCTGCACTCTTCCACAATACCACAGAGGGGTTACGGTGTGACGGCACTGTTGCCAACACTAAAGGCCCAATTTTAAAGCACCTATTGTTACTTTCATCCAAAGCCTGCATAAGTTTTCACCATAATTTAGCCCAAAAAATCACTAAACTTGTTCTGCATGTCCTAAAACATCTCCTCTTTTCATACAGGCTGCCGCCCCAAGCAGTTGTTTATGAATAGATTAAAGGAAAGCCGTTTACTGTCATTTGAAATGTCATTTTTTGGTTTTTAATTGTTTCTATACATCCTACAAATCCGCCACTTCACGAGCAGGTTATGGGGACCTCCTAGGCACGATATTTGAAGGAATTTTTCATTTTTATTTTTAACCTTTATTTCATGGAAAACTCACTGTCCCTTTAAAAACGTTTTTTTAAAACTTTTTGTCCTTGTTTCCTGTCCCCCAGGGCACTACCCGGACCCTCATACACCTTTTATGGCAAATATCTAGCATATATGCCTTCTTGGAGGGCACTCTAAAAATCGACAGTTCGGGTCCCATTGACTTGCATGGAGTTCGGATCTGGTTCGAAATTGAACTCGAACTTTTGAAATTGTTCGAGTTCGAAATCGAACCGAACACGGGGGCGTTCGGCTCATCCCTAGCGCTGATCTCATTCTGAACAATTTATGCTCATAATTTTTATATGCCAGCTTAAGTCCTATTTTACAAAACCCCCCCAGACAAAAAAAAATAATTAAAAAACCCAATCTGTTTTATTTTTTATTTTTATTTTACAACAAACCTGGTCATTATTATTTTATTATTATCCTTTATTTATATAGCGCCATATACTCCGCAGCGCTTTACAAGTTCAGTGTACAAGGTATTGATACATTAGAATACATTTCTTGCATGGATGATGACCTGATTCATGGGGACCCTGTTCCCAAGGGAACTTGCAATCTATGAGATGTACAAGCATTTTGGTGAGGTAGACACATCCATATGATCAGGCCTTTCCAATGCTATCAAACATGAGCCTCTAGCTGCCACAGATTGGGAGATAGGGGGATCCTCTTATCTCCACTTGGTAGCTATGGGGTTAACTGGCCCACTGACGTCCTCACACATATAGTGAGGATGTCAGTGGGTGGGGGGTAACCCGGAGGCTTGGCTGGCATCCAAGATTTATTTTATTTATTTATTTATAAAGGCTTTTTACCAGGAAGGATACATTGAGATTTCTCTCGTTTTCAAGTATGTCCTGGGTTCAAGAACATTGATGTCAAGATGTCAGCCACCTCAGATTTGAATCGCAATTCGGCAACACAGGGGTTACGTCTATGCACAAGGTGAGACTCTCCCCTTTTCAGCGGTTCAATTTTTTTTTCTACCTTACATATTTGGGGAGATAGAGAGCTCAAAAGGAGCCCCCCTTCCTGATCTTTACAGCAAGCGGCGGTGGGCGCCTGGCGATTACGTCATCACGCAGCATGATGACATCATCATGCCTGCTGGGCCCCCTGAGAAGGCGGGGCAGGCTTTCAGCCTGGCACACCACCACAGGACCCCAGCATGGAAGGTGAGTATCGGGAGGGAGGGAGGAAGGTTAGGGGACCCTACATACATGGTACGTCAGCGGTCGGGAAGGGTTAATACTGACTGCAAAATACATCTGAAATATTGATAAAGAAGAAGCGTAATTTTCATTTTGGGGCAAATTGAAAAAATTTAAAATAAACATTTTCCAGGAATGAAAAACAGCTTCTCTCTGCGTCAAATCAGAAGAAGGAGCAGAATCTGTTGCGTTAGTTGAGTTAGTGCAACGACATTGTTTGTTTTATATGTAAAAGCACATTTTGCCTTTGCCGTAGAACAGAGAAAAAAAATAATGTGCATTTACTTTTTTTCAGGTTTTTATATTTACACATTACATGGTCATGTTTGGTATCAGTGTAAAGACCAGACTCTGACCTTTCCAATGACACCTCTCTTAACCCTGTGCGCTGTACAATTTAGAGATGCAGGTTCCAAAGTCCCCCTGTTTCTCCTCACTGCAGTGGCACTGTCTAGGTTGTCAATGAAACAATGCGTTGCATCATCAGCTCCACACTTACTGGCAGTTCAGGAAGTGAGAAGGTTAGTTAGGGCAGCATCACTGCGCACTTTCTAATTGTAAACTGAATAATAATACTGCGTTAGAAAAAAAAGAGAAAAATAATATTTTGTTATTTTATTTCTACATATAAATAACCTGGTTATATTTGGTATCAATTGAAAGACCATAATCTGACCTTTCCAATGATACCTCATATGTCCCTCTAACCCCTAGAGCCCCAGAGATACAGTAGTCTAAATGACTGTAAAAAAAACTATAATAATTTACAGAGCATGGCGCCCCCTTGTGACAGGCGCATGTAGGCACATGCTTACTCTGCCTAGCTATAAATCCGGCCCTGCGTATCAGGGAGGTTAGCGCTGCATTCCGGGGTGAGGTGCTGGGATAGCCTATTCCTCGTAATATGATGTTAACATGAAGACGGTAAATATGCAGGCGCACATTATCCTGATTACCATCTCCATGTTAACAGCCACGATGGGATATAGCCATAAATTTTTACATTGAATGGATCGGGCATCAGAATAGAATATATTGGTAAAGGTGGATGATGGATGTTGTTTCGATGTTGTGGTTTTGCATTTCTTACCTGGTTTAGGTTTTGGCTTTGCTTAGGACATGGGGGCTCATAGGTCGAGATTACCCCATACATGGACTCTTCGTGGGGAACATTCTCTCTCCAGCTATTGACAAACTCTTCAATGTTCTCTGTCTGTTTTCCTGGATAAAAAAAAAGGGAAAAATAAAAACCATTTGATTGATTCTAAAATATATTTAAGTAAAACATTTAAAGGGCCAGTACCACCAAAAAATGAAATGTCCTTATTGTGTGTATTTGATGTTGCTGATATCTTACATGTGATTTGTTTTCCTCTTGTATATTTAGTTTAGAAAATATTTTCCTCTATATGTGTCACTGGGTGCATCCATTGTGTGATATTTTCCTCTATAGGTGTCACTGGGTGCATCCATTGTGTGATATTTTCCTCTATATGTGTCACTGGGCGCATCCATTGTGTGATATTTTCCTTTATACATATCACTGGGTGCATCCATTGTGTGATATTTTCCTTTATGCATATCACTGGGTGCATCCATTGTGTGATATTTTCCTCTATATGTGTCACTGGGTGCATCCATTGTGTGATATTTTCCTCTATATGTGTCACTGGGTGCATCTATAGTGTGATATTTTCCTCTATATGTGTCACTGGGTGCATCCATTGTGTGATATTACCTCTATATGTGTCACTGGGTGCATCCATTGTGTGATATTTTCCTCTATATGTGTCACTGGGTGCATCCATTGTGTGATATTTTCTTCTATATGTGTCACTGGGCGCATCCATTGTGTGATATTTTCCTCTATATGTGTCACTGGGCGCATCCATTGTGTGATATTTTCCTCTATATGTGTCACTGGGCGCATCCATTGTGTGATATTTCCCTCTATATGTGTCACTGGGTGCATCCATTGTGTGATATTTTCCTCTATATGTGCCACTGGGTGCATCTATTGTGTGATATTTTCCTCTATGTGTAACTGGGTGCATCCATTGTGTGATATTTTCCTCTGTATGTACACTGAGTGCATCCATTGTGTGATATTTTGTGTTGAATCTTTCCATCACTTGCTCCTCACTGCGTGGCTTTGTCCATAGAGTAAATGGGTCAGTCACAGACTCACATCTTTGTATTGTGTGGAATGTATTCAAAGGACACAAAGGAATTCACTCTGCAGATTCGTAATATATCATTATTATATGTATACGTCATGTCCTGCCTGAATATTATAACAAAAAATGCAATAAAATTTGAATTTTCAATAATCTACAGCGTGTACAGTGTTTTTTTTTCACATTTTATTATCCGAGCGTTTGCGGTTATATTTTCTATGGGGTGTGCTTGTTAAAAATATAAGAAATGGGGACTTGTTACATATTTTGGGGGAAAATTATGTGATTTTTAGCAAACGCCCCCATAGAAAAAATTGTTAGTGCAGCATCATTGTTCACGTTATAATTGTAATTGGGAACAAAATTGCTGCATTAACAGAACAAAAAAAAACACTTTATAAATTTATTCTTTTTAAAAAAATCTTTACATTTAACATGGTTATATTTGGCATCATTGGAAAGGCCATGCTCTGGCCGTTCCAATGATACCAAACATTAACCCCTAGTTGCTACGGATTCATTGGAATCCCTTATCTGCACCATAGGTGGCAGCTAGGGGTTAACTCCCGAACTGACATCATGGCGCTATGTGCGATGACGCCAGTCAGCCGGGGGAGATCCCGGAAGCCTGGAACAGACGTCATCGCGCCCAGCACGATGACTCTATTCCTATGAGCGGGGGTCCCACAGGCTGGGCTGACAAAGATGTCAGCCCGCACCGAGGGGCCGCAGCGATCGGCTGAAATACCGGCCAATCGCTGCCTCCTGTGCTAGGATGCGCTCAGCATCTCCTCTGCACAGGAGAACTACTTGGCAGGACGCGCTGAGCGCGTCCTTAGCAGCCAAGTGGTTAAGAAAATAATTCAAAAAGATATTCCATTTATTACATTGAATCCTGTGGGATTCGCCTGTTTAATCCTAAATCAGGTAATTTTGCCACAATTCAACTTTCTGTGAATAGACAAACTATTAGTTCTCTATGGGACAATTTCGGTGCCGCTGAATCGCACCAAATTGTGGCAAAATGCGCCGTATTTCGCTGTTAATTTGCCTGTATTTGTCGAATTGACAGCTTTGCAAATAGACAAATTGACCCGAAATCACAGATATGGTGATATTCACCGTTCGGTGCAATTCGGTGGCAAATTTGGATGTTAGTAAATAACCCCTTTATTATTGAGGCACGTTATATTTGTAATTTTGACCTCCAGAAACAAAAGTATATTATATTACAGGATACCCGAGACACAAGCTTCAAATTTAAATTTTTTTCCCCCAAGATAAAGATTTTAAAGTTTAAGCTATATTAATACAATCAAAACTCACCGTAACTCGTTACCAGATCGTCCTGGAAGATCCCGTTGTTGTTGCCACAAAGGCCGTGGGTTTTTCCTAAATAATCTGGGCTCATTTTAATATACACAGAGGATTTCCCGTCCCACGCCAGCGTGAACACGAATTGCTGCCTGACGATCACGTACGAAGATATTCTCTGTATCTGGAGATTGCTGACGGTGTACGGAAGCTGTACCCTGGGAGCAAAACAAAAAAACAAGTTCCTTTATGAAGTTAAACCATTACTAAGTATCGAGACTTAAAAGTCTGTACAGACTCTGACCCGATCACCTCAACAGGCAGAGAATTCCCAACCACCTCAACAGGCAGAGAATTCTCAACCACCTCAACAGGCAGAGAATTCCACAGTTTTATTGTTCGCAATGTAAAAATAATCCCTTCCTTGATTTTTCCATTTTCTTGATGTTTTACTCATGGCTCATGAGTCAGCAACCTTGGTCCTCCAGATGTTTTGAAACTACATTGTCCATGAGTCTCCACCAACCCAATGAGTGGCTGAGCATTATGGGAAACATAGATCCAAGACACCTGGAGGCCAAGGTTGCTGATCTCTGCTGACTAAGATGCTATTGGAAGGGAAGAAAGGGAGGTCCATGGCCGTCAAGTGTAGATCCTCCACCTCGTTGACATTGGGCTTTATTGGATACATTTCAGGCAGATTTGGTTTTATTGTAACACAGATGTTAGTACACGTTTCTTCTATACCTGAGGTTGTCATGCAGGACCTTGTGGTTCTGAAGCTTTATCTCCCCATCGCCGGCAAAATACAACTGGAACGACCGCTTGCAGGAATACGGAAAGGAAGCGCAGTCCGGGTCATTATGTACCTAAGAGAACCATAAAATGACAGAAAGTCCCGAAAACACTTTAAAATGTGAATATTCTTATTTAGTTTCAAAAAATTCTACAAAAGCAAAAAAATTCCTGCAAGGGGACTCTTCTATCACATAGAGGTTTATTCACTAAACACAGTTCTGAAAGATGGTCGGGGGGTTTAACGTCTGGGAAATGCAGTAATGAAACACATCGAAACTCTCAGGGTTATTCAGAGAGAGCCGAATTGGCTCCGAAATTGCATCAAACGGTGGGTTTCCCTGTACGGTGCAATTTCTGGCCATTCGCTATTCAAAAAGCTAGCAGTTCGCCAAATATTGGCGAATTGCCAGCAAATACGGTGCCTGTTCGACGGCAGTGAAAGAGAAGCAATGGTTGATAGAGAAGGAATGGTTAATCTATTCAGAGACACCGAACAGCAGAGAAATGTCAGTGAAATGCCCTGATGTTCGGTGGTTTCATTCGGCAGGTTTAATCAGGCGAATCCCATAGGTTTCAATATTAAAAATATTCCCGTTTTCATCGAATATCTATTAAACCTTTTATTCTTTTAATCTGCAGCAAAAAAAACTCTATTTACTTTTTAAGAATTTTTGGCCAAAATTTTAATTTCTGATTTTTTAAAACTGGCGCTTTCTTTTTTCTGTAACAGACCTTTTTATTATTATTCATAGGACTTTATATATTATTTCCAGGTATCTTCGTGGAGTCGTTCTTTTGCAAACAGCTTTTATTAGTTGCAGGTTTTTTTTTACCCGCTCGTCGTTTTTTTCCGGAGGCTGGTCGGCGCTCTGTTCTGTGACATTTCGGTGCTCTCTGATTAACCCCGTATGATAATGTCACTATTTAGGCTGGGGTCAGACCAGCGCACTTTTAACGTGCGTTCTGGCGCACATAATTACGGCCGCACTAGCAGCAGATGACGGGCAATGACGGCCAATATACGATGTACGGCCGCACAAAAGTCCGGCCGTGCAACGCAAGTGGAATTTGAACGCATTTTTATGAGAACGCTGAACCGCTAGTACTGACGTACAGAGTGCGCAGCTGCGGCATAGCGGCGTGTGTGCGTGATTAGGATATGTCAGACGCTGCTAATGTCCAGCCTACATAACGTCCAGACGCAAAAAGAGTTTTATTGACGATCCGTACAAAATCACGCCCGAAAATGCGCGTCGTCTGACCGTTTTTGCGCATTCTGTGAAAAAGTACGTCAATGCGGTCGGATGCACTTTTTCACGTTTGCGGGGAAAAATGCTTTCGTCTGACTCTAGCCTAAGGGAACAGCCACGGTAACGTACTGCTTGCTCTTTCCACCCTAGGTTCTGCCTTCATTACGTTTCCTGTAAAATAGTGGCTTTGTCTAAATAGATTTGGGCAATTCTTTTTTTATCGTATGAACTGTCTGAGTTCCATCAAATGTAATTAAACATGTGGTTATTTAAAGCGGTATTAACAAAACCCAAGGCATGTGCAGGGCATGAGCTTTTTCTGGCATTTTTTGCATTTTTGGGGATAATTAAGATTATATGACATTCCAGTATAGTGTCATACATCTAATTAGATTTTAATTTTATGATAAATTAAAATGTTTTAAAGTTACTTTAACGGTTATTTACTAAGTTCCGAATTTGTCACCAAATTGAACCATTCCTTGAATTTCACCGTATCTGCAATTTCTGGTTAATTCGTCTATTCGCTGAGCTGTCAATTCTATTTGACAGTGAAATACGGTGCAATTCGCTACAATACAGCGGCACTAAAATTGTCCCATAGAGAACTAAGGATTCATCAATTCCTGGAATGCCAAATTGCACCGACATTGCAGCAAAACGACCTGATTTTTTCAGTGTTTCAAATCGACAGGTTTAAACAGTTAAATTAATAGGTTTTATTGTAATAAATAAAATATTGTTTTTAATTTTTTTTTAAAGACCATTTATTATTTTAAAAAATTTACAAAACACTTTTTATTTTTTTTATTTTTTAAAAGACCTTTTTATTATTTTTTTAAAGGACCTTTATCATTATTTAGACATATTTATACTACATTTTTATTGATTTAAGCTCCTACTTGGGAAATAGGAGATCTATTTTTTTATTTTCTTTTGCAGTTTGTTGGAATTCATCATGGCCGGTTCGGCGCAATTTGGCGGTTATTAGCACTTGTCGTCGACGTTTGATAACTGCTTCGGGCAAAATACAGTGACCATTTGCTAAATGGTTAATGTACTGTTTTTTGGCAACATTAATTATTGCCAAAGTGCGCCGAGTTCAATTTCGGTGCTTTGTGAATAGATCCCCGAGTGAATGAATGGAATGGTTTATGTTTATGATGTTTCGTAAATTAAATTAAATGACTTATTCTTAGGGCTAATAATCTATTACATGAAATAAATAATATAGTTTATATAATTATGTGCTTTCCTGCCTTTTCTTGATGAGAAGCGCTCAGACTATTCTCGCTGCAGTGTGATTGTCCGAGGGATTTTATATCAAAGTGATCATTCTGATCCCCGAGGGCTGAGTAACGATTTGGAAATTATTTTCCATTTTTACAATATTAAAAAGCAGTAATTTTCTTGTCGTTGCCCGGATAAAAGGAAAATTGCACCGATTCGAAAAAGCGCATCCCAGATTAATTTATCTGACCGTGACAGTAAAATTCCTGTTATTACCGGCGGACGCGCAAAGAGCAAGAAAAGCAGAAAAGAATCCCCGCTGCTACGTTTATCTCTATCGCCGGAATCTTTGGGTATGAAGATCTGTCCTGTCCGGGAGATAACGAGCTCCATGTCTCTGTGCGACAGGTTAAACGACGAATCCGATCAAACAGAACATTACATAATTTAGGTATAATTTAATGTAATGGGTGCAGCATGGATTACTGGCCGCGTGTTTGATACAGTATCTGGGGCTGAGCCAATATGTAACAGCCATATGATCACAGCTCCAATTTGTAACATAATACAAAGCGCAGCTGTTTTTTGTACCTGGAAAACATTTGACCGACAGTTTATTTGTTACCCTGGACGTTCAGGAGAACCAGAAAACGCTTTAAACCGTTGCATATTGGAGAAATTATAATGAAAACTGTTTGTAAACATTTCTTTGCTTCTTTTCTACATTATTCCATGCCATTCCCTCTACCTTCTCTACTACCGTATCCTTCCTTCCCACTCCTTGATTTAGATATACAGTGGGGCAAAAAAGGATTTAGTCAGCCACCAATTGTGCAGGTTCTCCCACTTAAAAAGATGAGCGAGGCCTGTAATTGTCATCATGGGTAACTTCAACTATGAGAGACAAAATGAGAAAAAAAATCCAGAAAATCACATTGTCTGATTTTTAAAGAATTTATTTGCAAATTATGGTGGAAAATAAGTATTTGGTCAATATCAAAAGTCCATCTCAATACTTTGTCATTGCCAATAAGGATATATAACAGAGGTCAAACGTTTTCTGTAAGTCTTCACAAGGTTTTCACACACTGTTGCTGGTATTTTTGCCCATTCCTCCATGCAGATCTCCTCTAGAGCAGTGATGTTATGAGTCTGTCGCTGGGCAACACGGACCTTCAACTCCCTCCAAAGGTTTTCTATGGGGCTAGGCCACTCCAGGACCTTGATATGCTTCTTACGAAGCCACTCCTTCGTTGCCTGGTCGGTGTGTTTGGGATCATTGTCCTGCTGAAAGACCCAGCCACGTTTCATCTTCAATGCCCTTGCTGATGGAAGGAGGTTTTCACTCAAAATCTCACAATACATGGCCCCATTCATTCTTCCCTTTACACGGATCAGTCGTCCTGGTCCCTTTGCAGAAAAACAGCCACAAAGCATGATGTTTCCGCCACCATGCTTCACAGTAGGTATGGTGTTCTTTGGATGCAACTCAGCATTCTCTCTCCTCCAAACACGACGAATTGAGTTTTTACCAAAAAGTTCTACTTTGGTTTCATCTGACCATATGACATTCTCCCAATCCTCTTCTGGATCATCCAAATGCTCTCTAGCAAACTTCAGACGGGCCCGGACATGTACTGGCTTAAGCAGGGGGACACGTCTGGCACTGCAGGATTTGAGTCCCTGGCGGCATAGTGTGTTACTGATGGTAGCCTTTGTTACTTTGGTCCCAGCTCTCTGCAGGTCATTCACTAGGTCCCCCGTGTGGTTCTGGGATTTTTGCTCACCGTTCTTGTGATCATTTAGACCCCACGGGGTGAGATCTTGCGTGGAGCCCCAGATGGATGGAGATTATCAGTGGTCTTGTATGTCTTGCATTTTCTAATGATTGCTCCCACAGTTGATTTCTTCACACCAAGCTGCTGCCTATTGCAGATTCAGTCTTCCCAGCCTGGGGCAGGTCTACAATTTTGTTTCTGGTGTCCTTCCACAGCTCTTTGGTCTTGACCATAGTGGAGTTTGGAGTGTGTCTGTTTGAGGTTGTGGACAGGTATCTTTTATACTGATAACAAGTTCATCCAGGTAACGAGTGGAGGACAGAGGAGCCTCTTAAAGAAGACGTTACAGCTCTGTGAGAGCCAGAAATCTTGCTTGTTTGTACTGTAAGTGACCAAATACTTATTTTCCACCATAATTTGCAAATAACTTCTTTAAAAATCAGACAATGTGATTTCCTGGATTTTTTTGTCTCTCATAGTTGAAGTTACCTATGATGACAATTACAGGCCTCGCTCATCTTTTTAAGTGGGAGAACCGGCACAATTGGTGGCTGACTAAATACCTTTTTGCCCCACTGTACACACATACACACATTGAGTATCTCATATCTGAAATGCGGGGGACCAGAAGCGTATTGGATTTTTCAGATTTTGGAATATTTGCATATAATAATGATATATCTTGCGGATGGGACATAACATTCATTAATGTTTCATACACATCGTATACACACAACCTGAAGGGCTTTACATACAAGATATTTATTACTTAATAATGTTGCCCCCTGTCTCATAAAGTCAAGGGTGGAATTTTTTCATGCTGGGGCAGAAAATGTATTAGAGTTTTAGGAAAACTTCAGATTTCAGAATTCCGAATAAGTGATACAATAATCACACTGTCTGGTCAACCAGAAAACTCACCCCCTGTAATATTTGGCTGTGCCGGCTTTTGCCGTGATCGTGGCACACATTCGCCGCGGCATCGTGTGAATAAGCTCATGCGATGTCACGGCATTTATTGGCGTCCAGAGCGGCATTAATTTGTGGCAAGATCTTGTATTGATGATGGGAGAGTCGCGGCGCTGTGTAAAGTCTTCTCCAGCACATTATCTCAAAGATTAACCTCAATGGGGTTAAGGTCTGGACTGTGCGGTGGCCAATCCATGTGTGAAAATGATGTCTCATGCTCCCTCAACCACTCTTGCACAATGTGAGCCTGATGAATCCTGGCATTGCCATCTTGGAATATGCCCGCTGTGCCATCAGGGGAGAAAAAACCCATAGATGGAAAAACCTGCTCATTCAGTATTCTGGGAGTCACATGACCTCATTTTTTGGGCGCATAATGTTGCTGAACCTAGAGTGAAGCCATCCCAGATCATAAGAGGTTGATACGGGAGGTTGGTTTTTTTTGGGGGGAGGGGGCAGGCAGTGTTTAATTATATATTATATATAAAGACACACATTTTCCTCTATACATACTTTAGATATAAACATAAATTTATATATATATATACACAATACGAACATGACCAGGACTTCCATTCTCTTACCTGTATTGAGAGACTTGGCTCATCGGGTTCATTTTGACGAAGCAAATCGTATGTAAACTTTCCAGGGAAAAAATAATAAACTCCATCGAATGTTTCGAAGTGATACTGGCCCCACGTCCGGCATATATTGTCCCTCTCAGACCCTACATTGTATACTAAAAATAAAAAAAACATAAAACAGAGAGATTTAAGATGCGTAGATTGTGTTTGAATAACAAAAAAACGGCACAAAGCAAAACAAAACGTTAAGTCGTAGACGCACCTATCTGGCAGCGCGATCCTGACGCGTTATATCGGGAGCAGTCACAGAATCTCTTTTGGATACATTCACCTCCGTTGAAACAAGGTAAGGATTCTAAAAGAAAGTGGGTGCAGCACATGTCATTCCCAGGTGTGCCTTTCATACATTAGTTATAAAGTAAAATAAACATAACAGCAAAACGTAAACTAGAATCTGAGACTCAGGAACAAAATACAAACATTTAGCTCAGCAGTAATCACAGGATTTAATGATATTATTATATTTGTAAGCAGGAAAAAATAAGGATGTTTATTGTCTGTAGTTTCCCTTTATACAGAGGTCCTAATATAAAAAAGAAGTGTGGGAACTCACCAAGATTTCTGTACACAATTATCACTTACCATCTCACACTTAACACAAACACATTATCAAATCTGATATATTAATGTAAATATGTTGATTTTAGCAAAACTGAGAAGTCCTGTATTTATTGTGACTTAACAGGGTAAGATATGATTAAACACCTGAATACAAGCTTTATATAGTGTGAGGGACCAATGGGAACTCAGATCATTATGCAAAATTAGTAGATGAACTGCATCCCCACGCGATCCCCCTTGCCTTTATGAAGAAATAAATTCAATCTATCAGTTTAGGCTGGGGTCAGACGAGCGCAGTTATCACGTCTGTGTTGCCGCACATTTGTACGTCTGTGGCAGCATAGCATTCTGACCAATGGAGCCCCACACACCAAGTACGTCCGCACGGAAGTGCGGATGCATGGCGGACGCAGCAAACGGACGCAGGTTAGGCAAGAACATAATACTGCTAGAACGGACGTGCGGAGTGCGCCACGTCCCCAACGTCCGTGTAGCTTTGTGTGTGAGTGATGGAACGCGGTCAGACGGACTGCATTTATATATATTGCATTTATACGCCCAGCATTTTTGACGGACAGAATGTTTTTCATTGTAATTTATTTTCCCTGCTACATCCGTCAAAAAATCCGTCAGTGAAAAAAACCGACTGTGTGGCCACTACCTTGCTGTCAGTCAGTAAGTACGTCCGTACTGCATGGACGCACAGTCCATAGAAAATGCGCTCATCTGACCCTAGCCTTAAATGCTACAGTCAAACTGTTGTAACTACTTTAGCAACAACATTCAAAGTTATTAAAGCCGCTTTGTGTTTATGGTGACTGGTTTAACCCTTTGAATACCAAAAACCTGTAAACTCGATCTTGCATTGTAAAAAATATATACTAAAAATTAGCATATACTATCCCTTTTGTCTGCATTTTTAAAGCAAGATTATTGTTCTACTTGGGGAGAAAAGAAATTCTTTCACTCCTGTCCCTCTATTACTGTAAAGAAGCTACAAGGAGCAGCCCTCCCCTCACTGTAACAAAAAGCTCTACAAACTTTATTGTTGCATTCCAACAGCCAGGGATTTGTCAGAATACAGGGAGAGCTGTGGGGTCAGTCGCTGCTGTACAGGGATAATATTCAGGGGGTTATAATGAGTGTAAATCCCTGTACAGTACAGATATAAGGTGTTGCTGTAATTGCCACACACAGGCATTATGCAACACATACAGATACAAGGTGTTGCTGTAATTGTCATACACAGGCATTATGCAGCACATACAGATACAAGGTGCTGCTGTAATTGCCATACACAGGCATTATGCAGCACATACAGATACAAGGTGTTGCTGTAATTGCCATACACAGGCATTATGCAGCACATACAGATACAAGGTGTTGCTGTAATTGCCATACACAGGCATTATGCAGCACATACAGATACAAGGTGTTGCTGTAATTCCTATACACAGGCATTATGCAGCACATACAGATACAAGGTGTTGCTGTAATTCCTATACACAGGCATTATGCAGCACATACAGATACAAGGTGTTGCTGTAATTGCCATACACAGGCATTATGCTGCACATACAGATACAAGGTGTTGCTGTAATTGCCATACACAGGCATTATGCAGCACATACAGATACAAGGCGTTACTGTAATTGCCATACACAGGCATTATGCAGCACATACAGATACAAGGTGTTGCTGTAATTGCCATACACAGGCATTATGCAGCACATACAGATGCAAGGTGTTGCTGTAATTGCCATACACAGGCATTATGCGGCACATACAGATACAAGGTGTTGCTGTGATTGCTATACACCGGCATTATGCGGCACATGCAGATATTGCATTACTAATAATCTCATTCTGATCAATACAAATCCCCATAAGCAGGAGATCTCACCATTTTATTATCTGTCTGCAGCACATTTACTGCATCTGCCTGTATGCTGATAATGCAGACCCCATGTAAGCAGGAGATCTCACCATTTTATTATCTGTCTGCAGCACATTTACTGACACAAAGTCCATTTCTGTCTGTATGCTGATAACGCAGACCAAGAGAAACCAACACGTGAAACACTAAAAATTAGCAAATTTAAATTATCTTAATTTTTTAACTATTTGGAAATAACAGTTTATATGCACAGTTGCCGTTTACCTGATATTTAATTGTTATCAATGCATCCCGCGTTTCCAATAAATGTTATGATATATTTTTTAACAAAAAGCACTTGGTAGTGAGGGGGGTTAACTGTAGATCACTAGGCTGTTGCAGAGTTAGCAGACAGGAGATTAACGGATGCATTCTATGTAATAAACGTACACGTGATACATAAATCTATAATATAATATAATGTTAACTGTTAAGCTATAAAGGCGTGTATAATATAATATATATATGTAATATTCTCTGGTGTTACATTGTTTCACCCACAGATTCCTGAGCTGGCGCATATGCTTTGACATTTAATTAAATCTCAGCTCCTCCTGCAATGTATCCGCCTGGTGTTCCCGGCAGAGCCTCTTGAAGTCATTGTGCCAACGTGATAACGGGTCACCCCGCCATACGTCCTTACAGTTTAGTGAGATCCTATTACCTTCCTGACGTTTTCAGGTAGAGAAAAAAAATCCTTTAAAGGCCGACCGATTTATTACAACACCTGGACACACAGGTGTGGACACGACGCCTGACCGCGCCGCTTTATAGAGAATTCATTTGGCCGCCCCTGATACTTTGTGTTTTATTTTAGCACATTCTGCACTTTCTCGTCACCCGTGAAAAAGATTTAATAATGTTAATAAAAAAATAATCCATCTCCTTCTCTTTCCACCTCGCTGGTTTGTAAAGATCACCAGAAGGTTAGACCTGGCATGGTCACGCGGGCGCTTAATATGCCTCGGAATTATGGAGGACGTCTGCGTATACACACACAGAGCGACGTCTGTCTTTGTCGGATAATCTCTATTGATAATTTGGATATTTTCCTAGTAATACAGTGAATTTGTGCTCTTTATTTTGGAATGTAACATTAATTAATTTTCGAAAACTGATTTTCAGTGAAAATCATCAGAATTTAAGTATTCAGCCCAAATAACGTCATAACTAACTACTCTAAATCTCAGATCTGGGACAAAGCAAGTTTGCCTCATGCAACCTGGAAGGCAGAAAAATGTGGGAATTTAAGACTATTTGCCTTAAAATATCTGCACAGGATGGAAACAAATAATAAAAAACGCCGAATCGATCTGCATGAACCATTGCAAAGCCGCCAATATATCCAGAAAACAACCACAAACACGGCGAATGCATCTGACGATAAACCGCAAAACCGCCGAATCAATCCGACAACCCGCCGAACAGAGCGCTGACCAGCTGCTGGAAAAAACCCACAGGCCAACGAATCAGGGTAAAAAAAAAAAAGATATACCGCAACTTTTAAAAGGCATTTTTAAAACACCACTGCATGAAAATATCTGTAAATAATACATTAGGTCCTATGAATAATAATAAAAATGTGTGATAAAGAAAAAAAAAACGGCATCTAAAAAAAAAAAAAATCAGATTTTTTTGTCACGAAAAAATCCTGTAAAATGCCTAAAAAATCCTAAAAAATAAACATATAATGAGACTTTCTGCTGCAAATGAAAAAAATAAACGATTGAATAACTATTTAATGAAATCCCTGGCTGCTGGAATGCTGCAGTAAAATTTGTTGAGCTTTTTGTTACAGTGAGGTTGAGGCTGCCCCTTATAGCTTATTCACGGCAATACAGGACAGGAGTGAGATTTCACAGTTAATGTCATTTTTCCTCAAGGCAAACTTTCATCAAAAAGGTTTGGGAATTGGGTATTATACCTCAAATTTCATTATTCAATGTAAAATCGAGTTTCCATGTTTTTGTAGTGACAGGTATAAGGACTAAAGCTCCGTGATCCATATCTTCCTGGATCACATTAGAGGGTGGTGGGACTTCCCATCTTCCTGTCTAGTTTTGAGGAGGAGGGGGACTAGGATCTGCTGACAGAAGCACAGAGGAAGCCCCTCCAATGATATAAAGAGAGTCAACGCTTGGTTCAATGTGATTTCGATTAAATGATGCAGCACAATCATTATTCTGCTTAATTGTTCAAATCAGACATATTTATTTTGTCACTTTATAAACAAATATATTATCAATGTGTTAACACAAACAAAAAACAAATATAAGATTAAAGCTTGTTTTTTCACCGTTATTGCAGATTAAACTGAGATCAATAACAGACAGAAGAGTTACAGTTTCCCTTCATGCATTTCTTACCGCACTTGATTTTCGGTATCCGCCTTTCCACCGGGGAAATTACAGTTGGCTGAAAGTTATAAAGCGGAGATTCTGTTCCCTGGAAGAAAAGATAAGGAAAGAAATGATACATGAAACATTTTAATTTACTCATATTACATTAAAAATCATACAGATAAACGCAGCCCCTCCCCGACACAAATCACACAGATATAACCCGACCCCTCCCCGACAAAAATCACACAGATATAACCCGACCCCTCCCCGACACAAGTCACACAGATATAACCCGACCCCTCCCTGACACAAATCACACAGATATAACCCGAACCTCCCCGACACAAATCACACAGATATAACCCGACCCCTCCCCGACACAAATCACACAGATATAACCCAACCCCTCCCTGACACAAATCACACAGATATAACCCGACCCCTCCCCGACAAAAATCACACAGATATAACCCGACCCCTCCCCGACACAAATCACACAGATAAACGCAGCCCCTCCCCGACACAAATCACACAGATATAACCCGACCCTCCCCGACAAAAATCACACAGATATAACCCGACCTCCTCCCCGACACAAATCACACAGATATAACCCGACCCCTCCCGACAAAAATCACACAGATATAACCCGACCCCTCCCCGACACAAATCACACAGATATAACCCGACCCCTCCCCCTGACACAAATCACAGATATAACCCGACCCCTCCCTGACACAAATCACAGATATAACCCGACCCCTCCCCGACACAAATCACACAGAATAATTACCCCGATGACCCTCCACCGACAAAATCGACAATCCAGATATATAACCCGACCCCTCCCCGACACAAAATCACAGATATAACCCGACCCCTCCCCTCCCGACACAAATCACACAGATATAACGACCCTCCCCGACACAAATCACACAGATATAACCCGACCCTCCCCGACACAAATCACACAGATATAACCCGACCCCTCCCCGACACTCAAATCACACAGATATAACGCGACCCCTCTGACACAAATCACACAGATATAACCCGACCCCTCACCAGACAAAATCAGATATAACCCGACCCCTCCCTCTGACACAAATCACAGATATAACCCGACCCCTCCCTGACACAAATCACACAGATATAACCCGACCCATCCCCGACACAAAATCACACAGATAT